>BSBM01000717.1:377500-977500 GCA_027924585.1 Larix kaempferi | reverse complement strand
TTTCAACATCTCCTTCAGATATTTCTCTTGAGAGAGAAATAAACCTTCAGAATTCTGATTGATTTGAAGACCAAGAAAGTATGATAATCTCCAATCATTGACATTTCAAACTCAGATTGCATGGCATTAGCAAACCAGTGTCCACAGAATATGCATTAGTACATCCAAAGATAATGTCATCAACATAAACTAGAACAATTAATAAATTGTCACCTTCAGTTTTGATGTACAGATTGCTATCAGCAGTGCCTTTCTTGAATTCTTTTTCTTGTAAATATTTATCCAATCTGTAGTACTAGGCTCTTGGTGCTTGTTTCAATCCATATAGTGCCTTCTTCAGTTTGCAGACATAATCAGGATTGTCTGTCAGTGAAAAACCTTCAGGTTGCTCCATATACACTTCTTCTTATAGATATCCATTTAGAAAAGCTGATTTAACATCCATATGATAAACTTTGAAATTTTTGTGACAGGCATAATCAAGAAACATTCTTATAGCTTCCATTCTTGCCACAGGTGCAAAAGTCTCATCAAAATCTTGTCCCTCAACTTGTGCATACCCCTTGCAAACCAATATGGCTTTATTTCTCACAATTTGTCCTTTTTCATTCATCTTATTCTTAAATACCCATTTGGTACCTATCATATTCTTATTTGCTGGTCTAGGAACAAGTTCCCAAGTATTATTCTTTTCAATCTGATGAAGCTCTTCATTCATGGATTTTATCCAATCTTCATCTTCACTATCTTCATAAAAATTCTTGGGTTCTATTATAGATAAAAAGGCAATGTGAGATTGTTCTGTATATTTGAGTAACTTTCTTCTTGTCTGCACAGCTTCATTCTTGTCACCAATGATCTGACTTTCAGGATGATTTTTTCGAATAATTCTTGAAGGAGGTTTTACTGACTGCTGCTGTGAGTCTGCATCTTCATTCTTTGATTCAGATTCTTCCTTTTCTGATTCTTGGACCTGATCTTCTTCATCTTCAGCTGTATCCTCTGTAAATGATTCATCACTATTTATCTGAGTGTCTTTTACATGATTCCATTCATCTACTTTAATATCAATAAAGTCAACCATTTTACGCAACCTCTTATTGTAACATCTATATCCTTTACTGTTTGTAGCATATCCTAGGAAAACACCTTCATCAGCCCTATCATCATATTTGCCAAGATGTTCATCATTATTCTCGATATAACACTTACTCCCAAAGACTTTGAAATGCTTGATTGTAGCAGGTCTCCCAAAACATATTTCATAGGGGGTTTTATCACTGTTCGGCCTTAAGTGATCTTTGTTAAGTATATGAACAGATTTATGAATTGCCTCTACCCAAAAGCCCTCAGATATATTCTTTTCTTTCATCATTGATCTTGCCATCTACTGAACTGATCTATTCTGTCTCTCAACCACTCCATTTTGCTGTGGAGTCCCTGGAATTGTATACTCTCTTTTGATACCCTCTTCATCACAAAATTCCTTGAAATGCCTTGAGCTAAACTCTCCTCCTCTATCTGACCTTACTGCTTTCAGTCTTTTTCCTGTTTGATTCTCGGTCAGAGCTTTAAATACTTTGAATTTTTCAAACGCTTCATATTTCTCTTTCATAAAAGCAACCCAAGTAAGTCTAGAATAATCATCTATAACCAGCATAAAGTAATTCTCTTTTCCTGTACCTTCCTTCCTTGATGGTCCACACAAATCCATATGCACTAACTGAAGAGGTTTATCTGAAGATGGAAAGCTCTTGGATTTGAACTGTGTTCTAGTTAGTTTTCCCATTTGGCAAGGTTTACAGACAACATCATACGGTTTTGATATCTTTGGGAAATATTTCACTGCTCCATTGTTTCTAAGTTTGATTAAATGATCAAAATTAAATCTCCAAGTCTTCTATTCCATATCCAGCTCTCATCATACTTGCTTAGATGACATTCCTCCTTTTCTTCTTTCAAGACATAAACATTGTTTTCTGTTCTTATACCTTTGGCAACTAATTGACCTGAGTTTACAGAATTTATCTTACAATCTTTAGCAGTGAAAACCACTTCACATCCCCTGTCACAGACTTGACTGACGCTAAGAAGATTATGTTTTAAACCATCCACAAACAATACATCTGGAGATTTCCCTTTGCCATTGCTCAGACTTACCATTCCTTTGTCTCTGATTTTTCCTGGAGCATCATTTCCAAAAGTTACATTTCCTGATTTGTGTTATCTTAGAGACAAAAACTTACTTTTATCCCCAGTCATGTGTTTGGAGCATCCATTGTCAATATACCATGAGTCCTTCTATCTTTGAGCAGAAAGCACTAAATCACATTGATTGCTTTCTTTCCTCTTCCACACTTTTCTTTCAGCTAAATAATTCACTCTTGAATCTATTTTGTAGTTCTTCAAATAACATTATGTAGCCTTGTGTCCAAAGTTATGACAAACATAGCATTCTGGCTCATTGTACAGAGGATCAAAAGGATTGACATTTTTATCATGAATTCCTCTTCTGATTGTTGATAGAGTATGATAGTTTTGATTACTCACTGACTGTTCCACTCTATGTTGCAGCGTTTGATTCTTACTAAATATTCTTTGTTGCATGTTTCTAGGATTAAATACACAGATTGCAGCTTTGTGACCAAAGCTAGAACAACAATAACAGTAACCATTAAAGAAATTTTGATACCTGGATCTTAGCTGTCCTCTTGGAATTGATTTCCTTGTCACTCTGTATTGTATATCTTCTTCATGCTTTCTTGACTGCAGATTATTGTTTTTTTTTCCTGTAGCTATATCCTTTTTATCATTCATTAGATTGTCATTACTGTTGGTTTTATTTGCTTCAGCTTTGATGGATGTTGCAGACTTTGTGAATTCTGATTTCTTGCTGCTTTGAAAGTTGATCACCTTAGTTATTTCTTTGTTCTTTGAGTGACTACTGCTTGAACCTTGTTCATAGACTAAACCAGATTTAATCAAAGGAGATCTTTGCTTACTCAAGATATTATTTAACTCTTCTGAGGCTTTAATACTTGAACAATTATGATGATATAAAGTTTGGAATTTTTCTAATTCTTTCTTCACAGTCACCACTTCTTCCTCTAACTTTTCACATCTTGTTTTACTTTCATCCAGCCGTCGTTTAAGAATGTATTCTATTTTATTTGCCTCTTCTAGTTCTTTTTTTTACCAAAATACAGTCTATACTAGGTTCTTTGTCATTCTTTTCATACTGTATCAGCAATTGTTTTTGTTTCCTCTTCTTTAACCTGAGTCTATCAATTTATTCCAATGCACTAATCAACTCACCTTCCATATCAACCACATCATCTTCATCATTCATGTCACTTTTTTGCATATTCAATGTCAATATCTTCTATGGCCATAAGCATAAAATCATTCATTCTATCTTCACAAGATAAATTGCTATCTATATCCTTCGAGGAGACATCATCATTTGCACACAAACTTTCTTTTTACTATATTTATTAAATTTGTATTTCTCTTCATCATCATAATTCTGATCTTTTTTCTTGTGAGGACATTTAGAGGCAAAATGACCTATATTACCACAGTTAAAACATTTAAAAGGAAGCTTGTCTCTATATTTACCTGATCCTTTCTTCAATCTTCTTACAAATTTTGCCTCAATCTCATCTGCTCCAGAATAAATATCCTTATCTGCTTTAAAGTAGGCTTCTCTAGTGGTATTTTTATCTTTGATGATCCTCATTTCATAGGCAGTTAGAGTTCCTAGGAGTTGATCAATACCCAGATTTTTAAGATCATTTAACTCTTCTATTGCTGAAACTTTGGGGTTAAATTTATCAGGAAAAGATCTTAAAATTTTCTGAACTAAGGATGCTTCTTCAATTGTTTCACCGAGGCCCTTCATAGCATTCACAAGTTCTTCAACCCTTAGGAAATATTTACTAACAGTCTCATCCTCATTCATCTTTAGTTGTTCAAATTTCAGCCTGTATGTTTGCAATTTGGCATCTTTTACTTTATCATTCCCTTCATAGCTATTAATAAGTTTATCCCACATATCTTTAGCAGATTCAAGATGTATCACTTTCACAAACTCAGATTCAACAAGACCACTTAATATTGCATTCATTCCCTTAGCATTAAAACTAAATTCCATCTTGTCATCTTTGGAAGCAAGAACCACAGGTTTTGTATATCCAGTTTCTACAACTTCCCAAACATCAGCACCTAGGGACATTAAATATGTTCTCATTCTAACTTTCCAAACGACAAAATTTGTTCAATCAAATATAGGAGCTTTATTGGTTGAACCTTCATGGCTTGTCATGTTTAAGCTTTCGGATCTACCTTAGACTAAAGGAACACTGCTCTGATACCAATTGTTGAAAGTATTCAAATAACTGAGAGGGGGGGGGGTGAATCAGTTATTACAGTGCTTAAACAATTTTACATTACTTTTCCCTTTTAACTTTGATGAAGTGTGACAATCAATATGATATGAGATGTTCTATGCACATTCCTTTATAGCAGGTATATTGTTATAACATAATTAAATATAAGGCATATAAACAATGTTCAATCACATAAATATGTAGAGGCACTGATTTTCTTGAGGAAACCTATAAAGGGAAAAAACCTCTTCTTCTTAGGATGAAAGGCAAGCTCCAAATTCTCTTTACATTCTATTTTATCTGAGCTACAACCCAGATGAGGTTACTAACTTTGTTTCTTCAGCACCAACTGAATGGAAGCTACAACTCCCAAATGTACAAGCACCAACTTGCAAAGAAGACTTTACAGTCTTCCCTTGCTCCTCCCTACCACCCTATGTAAGAAAAGTTTCAGTCAATTATATCACACTAGTTCAGATATATCAGTACATACCCTTTTTATTTTGTTCTGTGCCGCTACAGCTTGAGTTTCTGGGCATTCTGTTCTTCATTAAATCGAGCCATACATTTTTGTTCTCATTTTCGTCGAATCACAACTTCAACACCAACCACTCCTCTTCATCCTCTCGATTCTCACACTGATTTTGTTCTCATCAATTTTTTTTTATAGATGCTGAAGTTATATGCTTCGGTCTCTTTAACTTCCAGATATACCAATTCTAAAACTGAAATTGTCTTTTTAACTCCCAATTCGAAAATTGAACTGTCTCTTTGACTTCCAGAATTTACACGATGTAACTGATATTTGAAATGTCTCTTTGAATTCCATAATTTACATGTTGTAACTAGCTAATTAAAAAATAAATAAATGTTTGTGAGTCGTAGCTTGTCAGAGTCATGACTGTTTGAGTCACGGCCATCTGAGTCTCAGTCGTCTAAGTCACAGCTGTCTGAGTCACGACTGTCTGAGTCTCAGTCGTCTGAGTCACGACCGTCTGAGTCGCAGCCATCTGAGTCGCAGCTGTTTGAGTCACAACTTGTCTTAGTTGCAGCTATCTAAGTCACATCCATCTGATTCGCAGCCATTTGAGTTGCAACCGTCTGAGTCATAGCTGTCTGAGTTGCAGCCGTCTAACAACATAATTTTCTAGTATTTTAATCTCAGTCGCAGCTTTAGTAAACTGAAGTTGGTATGGTCTGATTCACCCTCCTTGTCTGCTTTCCAACCATCAATGACAACTGAATTAAAGTGCTAACATTTTGTCATTATCCAATTTCTTTCCCACATCCATTACACTAACTTCTATCAATACCATGGTATAAATGAATACATTGTCATAGGACAAACTTTGCTCTCTAGCCTTTCTTAAACTGTTTGTAGCATCTAGACACCTTATTTTCAAAACACCCTCATCAAAATAAGTTATCTCACTTATCCCAACTTCTTCTAAAATTCTCTCTCAAGTTTAAGAGTGAACTCTAAGGAAAATTTTAAGGATCCATAATATTCTTAAAGCATATAAACCTTGGTGAATCTTACTAACTCTTAAATTTCCAACCTTAAAATGTTGGGTGATATTTTTCTAAAAAGATTCAAATTTGTAAGGGTTTTATATAGCTTTTGGATATTTTTATTTTTATTTTTAGAGTGATTTTTTTAATCTCATGGTATTTGGGTGAATTAATTTAGAAAAAAATGGAAATTGTCATTTATTTGTTTTGGAAAAAAAAAGGTAAAAAATTAGCCTATGTGCTAAATTTCACCCGTAAAATTTTCCGTAATAAACTCTTTAGTATGATTGTATTTCCATCCACAAAATATATTGATTCCCTATTAAAAAGACAAAATTGACAAGACCATTACCCAAAGTGTTACTTGATCTAACTCTTCACCTATTGATAAAATCCTTTTATTTTACCTTGAATATCCTATCCTTTCTAAACTCCCCAAATATTGTTATCATCTAAACCCTTTACAATTTTGGTTCATTTATTGCAATAATACCAAATTGAAACCCTTCCCAACACCTAAGCTTATGGAAATTTTCACCTCGTCCCTCATAAAGACTGAGTTGAAATGGAAAACTAAAATATCTAATATATTATCCATATGCTTATAGAACTTGTCGTTTCCCCCATATTCTTGCCATGTCTCCCTGCTCAAAAAATTATCTAAGAACATTTCTGACTAAAAACACTTTGTAGCTGATTATTTTCCACTAAACAAGATTAATATCCCATTCCCCATAAAGACCAACTCATACAACACGTATACACATTGCACAAAATAAGTTCATCTCTGAGTTTGATTGTAAAGTGGTTTTATATGAACAATACACACATTTCTATATCACATTAAAAAAAACCAGCTTCTCAATTCCCCAAGGCTATTCTTGATGGTTGATTTAATGCCTTTTTTCCATCACAATACTCTCAACTACTTTCAACAATGGATGGTCTCCATTTTCCATCCATTCTATGACTTTATTTCAGTGTATATGGATGAGATCTTGTTTTCTGTTACATCAAACTAAGAGCATGATAGCTACTTGCACATTTTCCATGATCTAGTATACAAGTATGCCATTTTCCTCTCTAGAGACAAAATTGATGCCTATACAAAAGAAATGCAATTCTTATGTATGGAATAAAAAAATGGATGTATCAAGCCTCTGGCACATTTGCTTATTCATGTACACCAACTTCCTAATGTGATGCTTGATGTTAAGAAACTCCATTAGTTTCTTGGTTGCGTTAATTATTTAGCTTCTTTCTTAAAGGATATAAATAAATGTAGGCATATCCTTATAGCTCAACTCAAGGAAGATCTACAACCTTCCAGACAAAGTGTCACACAACTACCAGAAAAGCAATTAAATATATTTGTCAATAGACCCCTTTCTTGCCAATTCCTTCTTATGGTAGTTTCATTGCCTTCAATGATGCCTTAGATTCATATTGAGGATCAATCATCATTTACTAGTAGATTAATTAAATTGAAGAAATAGTTCATTATGTTAATGGTTCTTTCAATGATACTCATCTTAAGTTTCATTCAACAAAAAATGATTCAACACATTTAAAATATTTTATAGATTCAACACATTTAAAATATTTTATAGGTTCAACACATTTTTCCAATCAATTATGTCAAAGTGTCAGAAGACTATGTCATCAGAAATACTACACCTCTTAATGAACATCTTGAAATTTGTCAAGGCTTCATTATGTCCTAAACATTATTTATTTTAGCAATATATTGATGGTTACTAAATTTATTACATAGTGTAGTTACTACTAGTGTTTATATACATGTATATACACTGGTGTATATACTACTATATACTATATACACTAGTTACATGTCGTATACATTAGTAATATACACTAGTGTATATTACCTACTAGCGTATATTACATACTAGTGTTACGTATATACACTAGTGTATATAACAGTGTATACACTGGTGTATATACTAGTGTATACACCAGTGTATATATCAGTGTGTATACACTGGTGTATATACACCATTGTATATACACTAGTGTATACACAACATACACTAGTGTATATTACGGATGTATACCAGTATATACACTAATGTATATACTACTGTATACACCAGTGTATATACCAGTATATACATTAGTGTATATACCAGTATATAACACTAGTAGTTTATGAAGCTTGTGCACTTTATCAAGTTGTTTATGAGTATGACGATAAATCCATGACTTTATCAAGTTGTTTAGTAGTTTATGAAGCTTGTGCAATTTATCAACTTGTCTATGATTATGAAAAGTTGAACCAATTTGGAAACAATGAGCATGGGGATGATAATGATGTAGAAAATGAGCATGGGGATGATGACACTAAAAATGAGCATGAGGGCGACAATGGTGACAATAGGGATCATGATTGTTATGGTGACAATGAGACAACAAAACAATGGGGATGGTGATGGTGATAATGAGCATTACTTTTGATGGTGATGGTGACAATGAGCATTACAATGAAGCATGATGGTGATGGTGAAAATGGGCATGGTGATGATGAAGCATGATGTTGATGGTGACAATGAGCATGGAGATGGTGATAGTGGAAATGAGCATGATAGTACTGATGGTGAAAATGGCATGACAATACAGATGGTAGTGGTGAAAAATATTGATGGTGGCAATGGGATTGTGATGAACCCAATGTCGATGACAATGCCAAAAACAAAGAGGATGAGGATCTTATGGTGACAGTAAAAATGATCATTCAAGTAGACAATTAGGACAACTTCTAATACTAATGGTCTCCATTAACTTCTCTTCTTTAGAGTAAGGTAGGAAGTACCTTACCTTTGATGAGTTCTTCCTTGGCATTGTTTGTAGTTGGAGGTTTGTAGCAACAAGTAAGTTTGTGTAGCGGTATACAAAATGACCTGGTATATGATAAGGTAGTGGTATACTAATTTGACTAGTGTACAATATAGTATATATACACCAATGTATATAAATAGTATATACACTAGTGTATATATTAGTTATATACACAGTTGTATATACTAGTTATATACATTGGTGTATATACTATATATACTAGTTAGTATATACATTAGTGTATATACCTAACATGTATATATACCAGGTATATACACTAGTGTATATATAATAGGTATATACACCCGTGTATATACTAGGTATATACACCAGTGTATATGCTCATATGTATTTCTAGTGCATATACACTAGGCATACATGCATACACTAGTGTATATATTCTACTGCATATATTCTAGTGTATACACACTAGTGTATAAATTCTAGTGCATAGAAATTGGATAACAAAAACATAATACATGGAAGAAGGTAACCATAACCAAAATCCATTGAAAATGAAGATTAGTATATATAATTTACAATAATTTTCCCCAACCGAACTCCAATAGCTTCACTATCTATGCCAAGAACACAAATATTTTGTCCCTAATGTTGACTTATTAGCATTTTTTATAAAATCAAAACAAACATGGAATATCTAAGTAAGCCATGAAAAATTATATACTTGATGCATAGGAACTAATGGATGAGAAAGCTCAAGGAATGCAGTAATGGTTTAGTATATGGAGTTTCTTCTTCTTATGGCAGGTAAATTTATTGAAATGACATCATCTGCCTCAGAGAGAATACTGGTGTCTTTGGAAGAATTACGAACAAATGGATTGAGTTTCCCACATTTTTTGGTGACAAAAGAGAAGGAGGAACATGAAGTCTTCTTTTGTTGTCATGGAGATCCATGTAGAGGATACCAAGTTCCTAGGAAGAAAGAAAAATCTTATTAGACCTCTTTGTCCTCTTCCCTTTCTTCTTAGAAAACAACCTCTATTATCCTTGAAGTGAATTATAAATCCTTTAGAGACAACCTCTATGATGTTTTCGACCTTTTCTTGAAGCACACAAAAATCAGGAACTTTCAGGTACGCTGCTCAGATTCAATTCCTAGCTAGGCATCAATTGGCTATCACAGGATCAATTGCTCCTTTAGGATTCACCAGGGAACAATGGTAGATGTGAGGCTTTTCTTGATGTCACTCAAGGCAAGGGAATGATTAGGCATAGAAATAAGAACTGAATGAAGGCATCACACTCTTGTGATCACCCTCCATACAATAGAAACATTCTTCGCCATTACCAAAGAAAGAATTCATGAGGATAATAATCACTTACTGAAAGCCATTGATATAAGAATAATGAAAGTCATAAACATGCATTCCAATCATTATCCAGGGCATAAAATAAATGACCGAGGAGATGGTATTGATAGTATATTATCAAAGGTAGAATATATATATATATATATTAGATAGTAAGACTAATTACTCACTGAAGGGTGGAACTCAGATGCTGCTCCCCAGATGGCAGTCAGTGGACCAACTTAGAGCACCCACGAACAGTTAGGGTCCGAAGGTTTGTACATTACGCCAACCCCTGTAAGCTCTTCATCTTCACACAATTGTTTGCGTCCAACTCCTCCAAAGATACCAAAGTTTCCATGCTTGGAAGCTCTTCTAACTTGGAGCACTGAACAACCCCTGGCATTCGAGGCTTTGTACACTACACCAACCCTAGTATGCTCTTCAACTTAGTACAGTCATTTTCCCAAAAGCCCTCCAAAGATACCAATGTTTCCATGCTTGGAAGCTCTTCTAGCTCATAGCACCCATTAACATATAACTTTTGAAGATATTTACACTTCCAAAAAGTTGCAAGAAAATTTTTGGACAAAAAATAATAGATCTTAGGAATATGATTTCAAAAAAACCATAAACAAGTGAGTCTTGATTTCCAAAGTGTCCATTTTTTGGTAGACCATAACTGGTTTATTATTGAATTTGGAAAATTGTAGTTTGGAAATCTGCTACTAATTTGAATACATGGGTAGTAAAAACATACAAAGCATTTGAATACCCATAGAGAGGTGGTGCATGTGGAAATGAGCAGAGAGCTACATTAATGTAGTGAGAGACATCAAGCAAAAGAGAAGAAGTTGCACTAGCAATAGATTAAGGTGAGAACTTGATGATACATAGTGGTATGATAACATATGATAACAACAATAAACTCTAAGAAATAGTGTTGGTTAAGTAGGAACACCTTCAAACAAGGTTTTAAACCAAGTACCAAATGTTATAAGACAACCAAAAAGTTGCACGAAAAATTCTAGACAAAAATAATAGAGTTTGGGAATATGATTTTAGAAAAGCCATAAGCAAGTAGACTCTTTATTTCCGAAGTGTCCATTTTTTCGTAGACCAAAACTTGTTTAGTGTTGAATTGAATTTAAACTGGTTTAAGTACTTCACAAGGTTCATATATCTTCACTTGCAGTGTACTCCACAGGGTGCATATATCTTCACTTGCAGCATACTCCACAGTGTTGAAATATTGTAACTTCTAAGAATATTATATTTGTACTTTATTATTCCGGAGATGTTCCATTCCTCCGTGGAGACCCTATTGTATATCCAGAGATGTTTATTCCTCTGAGAGAGTGTGGTAACTAGGGTTATTAGATCTCCCATGTGGGGTCGGCCCTAAGTTAGTTTTTTGGGTAGGGGTTATTAGACTCTCCTAGGAGAAGTTGGCCTTGTTAGGGTGAAAAGTCAGTTAGGAGTTGAGTATAAATAAAGGAGGTGTGTTCCTCATTTAACTCACTCATTCACTCACTTGTGTATTGTGCATAAGAGAGAGAGAGAGATCTGCATAGGAGGATAAGGAGCTGTTGTTTGGAGTACTACATCTTTGTATTGGTTGACTATCTATATTGAGGAAAGCTTTGCTGGGTTTTCTACCCCATGAGGGTTTCCCAGGGTAAATCTGTGTCTATCTTGTGATTGTGTTTCTTTCAGTGATCTTGCTTGTTAAATTAGGCTAAACTTAACATGGAATTAGAGCTAGCCTGAATAGGACATCTTTCACAAGGTGAAAATACCTCTCTCTCCTCCTTCGGTGAAAATTAGGGTTTCTGCAAACATTGGAATTTTTGGAATCTAATTGCATGGCTGGATATACCTCCTCAAAATTGAATTTTTGAGCCCTAGATCGAACTTTTTGAGTGGGTAGAACCTCGGGCTTTGTCAAACCCTAGTTTGACTTTTGGACCAGAAAACTAGAAAACCAGTAAACTAGAAAAAGTGCGCACCTGTGCACTGGTAAACCATAAAAGGTGTGAACCAGAAAACCAAAAATTCTATTGTAGATCAGAAAGTTGCTGATCAGATTTGAAGGGTGAAAAGTTGAAGTTTCCAGAAGTAGAGTTCACTAGTTATCTCAATTCAATCAAGCACATCTCCTGGTAAGTTTTATTCTATCTTTTGAGAAACTTCAATTTTTGTGACCTCCTAGATAAGATGGCTCCAAGCGCCAAGTTTGAAGACAAGTTAGAGGGTATAAAGAATTCCGAGCATGGAAATATAGGATTGGTCTCATTCTTGAAGAGAATGATCTTGTCCAATATATCAAATATGAGGTTGCAGAACCTGAGGAAGATGAATCCAAAGAGAAGTATAATAAGGACTTGATTAGGGAAAAGAGAATCACTGCTGATTCTATCAAGGACCACTTGATTCCCCAAGTGGCATCAAAGAAGACTCCAAAGGAAATGTATGATTCCCTAGGCAGATTGTATGAAGGGAGGAACATCAATAGAAAGATGAATTTGAGAACTCAATTGAAGAATACCAAAATCAATAAAGGAGAATATATTCAAGATTATTTCACAAGGGTTTCCCAGTTCAAGTAACAACTAGAAGCCATTGGAGACACCCTTGATGAATATGAACTAGTCATGACTGCACTCAATGGTCTCACAGACCTTGGGAGTCATTCATCCAAGCTATGTGTGGAAGAACAAAAAGTATGAATTTTTATGTGGTATGGGAGGATTGCATTCAAGAAGAGGCTAGGGTATCCAATAGATAAGCCTTGCTCAAAGAAGATGACCAAGCCTTGGCCACTCACACCAGAAGAAGAAGGAGTCATTTCAACTCCATGAATAATGGCCATAAGAAATCTCATCCTCCAACTACCTCAGGCTTGCTCATATCAAATACAAAGCACTACCTCATGTGAGCAAGGTAGTCATAGGACTACCAGACTTAAAGGTTGATCATGGTGGCACATGCAAAGGATGTTCAAAAGGGAAGAATATCAAGAACCCATTTCCAAAGAGTGAAACAAAGACTAAGAGTACATTGGAATTGATTCATTCAGATGTATGTGGAACAATGCCATCCACATCCTTGAGTGGGTATAAATATTACCTTACATTTATTGATGACTACTCAAGGAAGACTTTGATATATTTCCTAAAGGGAAAAGATGAAGTCTTTGGAAAGTTCAAGGAATTCAAAGCCTTGACAGAAAATTATTCAGAAAAGAAGATCAAGATACTCAGGATAGATAATGGTGGAGAATATACTTCAAAGGATTTTGAAGTGTTTTGTAAAGAAGCCGGAATCAAGAGGGAGCTAACCACTCCCTACAATCCTCAACAAAATGGTGTTGCGGAGAGAAAGAATAGAACCATCATGGAAGTAGTAAAAAAATGATACATGATCAAGACCTACCTATGTATCTATGGGTTGAAGCATCCAGGATAGTAGTCTATGTGCAGAATAGACTATCTCATAGTGCTCTTGATTTCAAGACCCCAGAAGAAGTTTTCACAGGAAAGAAACCTGAGGTAAGTCACCTCAAGATATTTGGATGCCTAGTATACTTTCACATTCCAAAAGAAAATAGGACCAAGCTAGATCCTTCTAGGAAGAAGGGAATATTTGTTGGATATTGTGAAGCATCCAAAGCATTCAGAATATGCATCCCAAGATTTCATCATATGGAAATAAGTAGGGATGTGACATTTGATGAAGAGGTAGCTCTCAAGAGATTTAGGAAGTGCAAGTATGAAGAAGTATATGAGGAAGATGCACGTTCTAGAATTACAGAAGTTGTACCCACCCTTGAAGAGTCAACACCTAAATATCATGACATGATGGAACCACAAGAACCCCCTTCCATAAACATATCAAGGAAGGGAAAGCCAACATGGGAAAGAGACATTATACTAGGAGCATAAAAGTATGGAGCTCCTGAAGGCTCCACTAGAGTGAGCAAGAAACCAAAGACATTCTCTAGCAATATGGCCTTGATGTGTGATCTTGTAGATCAAGAACCCACTAGTTATGAAGAAGCATCTCATAAGAATGAGTGGGTGGAGGCAATGATAGAAGAGTACCAATCAATAATGAAGAATGATGTTTGGGATATAGTTCCCAAACCAAAATACAAGAGTGTGGTATCCTCCAAATGGATATACAAGATAAAGCATGCTGTGGATGGTAGCATTGAGAAGTATAAGGCAAGGTTTGTGGCTAGAGGATTCTTTTAGAAAGAGGGAATTGACTATGAAGAGACATTTGCACCAGTTGCAAGGTACACTTCCATTAGAACATCATGGCACTTGCATCCATGATGAAGTGGGAATTACACCAGATGGATGTGAAGATAGCCTTCCTGAATGGTGTGATTGAGGAGGAAGTCTACATAGAACAACCACAAGGATTTGAGGTTGAAGATAGAAGAACCCACATATGCAAACTTAAGAAGGCTTTGTATGGGTTGAAACAAGCTCCCAAAGATTGGTATGGAAGAATTGACAGTTTCTTGACGAGCTTGGGCCTTACCAAAAGTAAAGATGATCCTAATCTTTATCTCAAGGTTATGGATGATGGAACTATCATACTATTGCTATATGTGGATGATCTATTTCTAACTAGAAATAAGAAACAAATTATTGAGTGTAAGAAGAGGCTCTCTACAGAGTTTGAGATGAAAGATATTGGATTGATGCATTACTTCCTAGATCTAGAAGTATGGCAAGGCCCAGAAGGGATCTTTCTCAACCAGCGAAAGTATGTAGTGGAAATCCTGAAAAGATTCAATATGTTGGAAAGAAAAGCCATGGCCACTCCCATGGATTCCAACATGAAGCCATTAGCTGATGACTCATCAGAGTTAGTGGACGTGACTCTATACAGATAGATTATTGGGTCACTGATGTATCTGACGAATACCAGTCCAGATATATGCTTTGCTATGAACACCTTAAGTTAGTATCTAGTGGAACCTAGACGAGTTCACCTGATAGCTTCAAAGCATGTGATGAGGTACCTAAAGGGTACGATAGACTTTGGTCGATGTTATCTTGGAGATCATGATCTCAGATTGTATGGATACACAAATGTTGATTGGGCAGGAAGTGTGTCAGACAGGAAGAGCACATCAGGAGGATGCTATTGTCTGGGATCTACCATGATCTCGTGGTTTAGCAAGAAGCAGTCTAGTGTGGCCCTTAGCACAACTGAAGCGGAATATATTGTTGCTTTCAATGTTAGTTGTGAAGCAATATGGATTCGGAAGTTGTTATCAGGATTATTTGACTTAGAGATGGATTCCACTATGATCTTGTGTGACAACCATAGTTGTATCAAGATGACAGAAAATCCAGTGTTCCGTGACGAGTCAAAGCACATAGAGATCCGATATTTTTATATACGAGATATGGTGCAGAAAGGAGCTATCAAGCTCGAGTTTGTGAGAACTGATGACCAAGTCGTTGATATATTGACCAAACCTTTGTCTCGAGTAAAGTTTGAGTATTTCCGAGACAAGCTTGGTGTAGTTCAAAAGGACCCTCCTCGAAAGGGGGAGTGATATGGTCATTGATGATGAGATTGCCTGCATCGATGGTAAATTCAATGATGTGGATACCTGTATTAATACTGATGAGGTTACTTGTGTGGTCCTTAGACTTTGTCTAAGTGGACGAGTGGACTGCATCGTCCATAGACATGAGAGGTGTCTTAAATGGATTGGGATTGATCATCCTGTAAGTAGATATGGACTGCATCGTCCATGGACATGAGAGGTGTCTATGGATCAGGATTGATCATCCTGTAAGAAGATATGGACTGCATCATCCATAGACATGAGAGGTGTCTTAAATTAGATCAGGATGGATCATCCTTAGACAGTGATCCTGTAATTCCGAATGGAAGGATAGTCTTAAATATTGATCCTTAGACCATGATCCCGTAATTCTGAAAGGAAGGGTCACTAGAGTTGATGGACTAGAGTCCCGTAATTCTAAAAGGAAGGACTGTCCATGATCCTGTAATTCCGAAAGGAAGGATCACCAGAGTTGATGGACTAGAGTCCCATAATTCTGAAAGGAAGGACTGTCCAGGATCCTATAAATCTGAAAGGGAGGATCATGTGTATTGCAGAGTATGCTGCGATGATGATAATGTTGATTGAGATGATCCAGATGATGATGATCGAGATGACCGAGATGATGATACTATTGATCGAGATGATCCAGATGATGATGATCGAGATGATCGAGATGATGATACTGTTGATCGAGATGATCCATATGATGATGATCGAGATGATCGAGATGATGATACTGTTGATCGCGATGATCCGGATGATGATGATACAGATGATGATGATACAGATGCTGATACTGTTGATCGAGATGATCCAGATGACGATACTGTTGATCGAGATGATCCAGATGACGATACTGTTGATTGAGATGATCCAGATGATGATGATCGAGCTGTTGATGTTGTTGATCGAGAGGATCCAGATGATGATGTTGTTGATCGAGAGGATCCAGATGATGATGCTATTGATCAAGAGATCCAGATGATGCTGTTGATTGAGAGATCCCGATGATGTTGTTGATTGGGAGATCCAGATGATGATGTTGTTGATCAGGAGATCCAGACGATGTTGTTGATCGGGAGATCCAGATGATGATGTTACTGTAGCTATTCAATGTTAAATTTTGAGCATTAATTCACAATACTCTAGGATCTTCACTGAGAGAATAACATGTACAGTATATCAATGCATAAAAATCACAATAAGCATGACAAGCATCACAAGAATCAAAAGCATGAGAGACAAGAGACACAGAGTTTCCGTGGGGAAAACCCTAAGGTGAAAAACCCCACAACTTCCTTAGAGATAGAGAGAGCAATGGCTCAGCCAAAGTACAACCAAAATACACTGAGATAGTCTCCTAGTAGTATATGATCCTCCTCCTCACTAGTGCGCCACTTTCTGAGTGAGAGAGATACACTTTTTTGAATGATCTAAATAGAGATCACTTGATCTCTATTTATACTAACCTGTTTGCCCAGTGACCTTATGGGGCCGACTTGTCTATCTAGGTACATCCACATTATAATATATATATTTCAGGGCCGACCCCACACATGGTGGTCTAATAACCCATTGGTAAGTACACACACTTGCGACACTTGTCAATCCACATGACGACACTTCCTTATAGAGGAATAACACATCTCTAATAAGGGTACAATAGATATATATGAAATACATAGATGAAATACATTCCAAAGTTACATATACATCAACACCCTCTTAACTAGGAAGGTATTTCTCGACACAGATCTGCTAGACAAGTCTTCTTCTCGGGATCATCGTCATCATCATCGTCATTGCTGCTGCTATCTCAACCAATCTCTGACTCTACTCGTCATAGGAAGTTCTACAGAGCCAGTCCTTTTTCATACTGGATGTAGGCCCACCACTTGTAGGTCTTCGTCATCACTGGCCATACTGTGGAATCCTCAGGACTTATTACGTGCATCACAAAACCTCGAAAGAGCATCCCAGGTTGTTACGAGCACATGGCTCTACCTATAGGATTTCCCAGGGCCATATTATATGTGACCTCACCACAAAACCTCGCAAGAGCATCCTAGGCTGTTACGAGCACACAGCTCTACCTATAGGATCTCCCAGGGATAGATTATATGTGGTTATGGAAAAACCTCGCAAGAGCATCCCAGGACTTATTACGGGCACACAGCCCAACCTATCGGGTCTCCCAGGGACATATTATATGCCATAGGACAAAACCTCGAAAGAGCATCTGCCAGATATCCCAGGGCCAGATTATATGCCATAGGCAAAACCTCTAAAGACTATCTGTAGATCTCCCAGGGCCAAATTATATGTCCTCCCAGAGAAAAACCTCGAAAGAGCATTTGCCAGATATCCCAGGGCCAAATTATATGCCATAAGAAAAACCTCTAAAGACTATCTACAAATCTCCCAAGGCCAAATTATATGCTCATCTACACAACTTGATCCACGGCCATAGAGTATCAACATGATACTCATCATACATCATCCTGATGTACACATGATCATCCTGATCATCATCACTGCAACATTTTTCTACATGTCATCTGGAGCAACATCCTGAAGCTCGTCATCCACGACCATCCTGATCAGACAATGCATCCACCTGATGCATACCAAGTATCGACCTGATACATATCATCATACATGATCCACCTGATCATACAATTTATCCACCTGATACAAATACAAATACATGATACATATCACCATACATGATCCACCTGATCATACAATGTATCCACTTGATACATATATAGAGACATGGTCCAAGCATCCAACAGGATGCATATACAAAATACATACAAATGATCCTACTGATCATATCCAGGATCCAACATGATGCGTACATACATATAAATGATCCAACTGATCATATCCAACATCCAACATGATACGTACATACATATAAATGATCCAACTGATCATATCTAGCATCCAACATGATGCGTACATACATATACATATAAATGATCCAACTAATCATATCCAGCATCCAACATGATGCATACATACATATAAAAATGATCCAACTGATCATACAAAGAAGAAACCAGAACATCATCCTGATGCTCATCATCGAGCGCTTACATCCACAGCCATGTGAAGGTTCCTCCTTCCAACATTCTTGGAATGGCTTGAACAAATGTGTCCATCACTTCTTCCTCGAAGTGTCCTCGATCTGAAGAACGCCAAGCCTCTCTCTGAAGTACTCAAACTTCACCCTGGCTAGTGGCTTCGTCAGAACATCTGCAATCTGCTCGTCCGTCGCAACATACAGGAGCTTCACAGCTCCTCTCTGCACCATATCCCTGATATAGTGATATTTGATCTCTATGTGTTTCGACCTGTCATGAAACACTGGGTTCTCAAACAGCTTCACACAACTCTGGTTATCACAGAAGATACTAGTAGCATCCAACGGGAGATCAAATAACTCAGACAGTAGCTTCCATAGCCATACTACCTCACAACTAGCTGAACAGGCTGCAACATACTCTGCCTCAACTGTACTCAATGCTAAGCAGGACTGCTTCCTGCTAAACCAAGAGATCACACCCGATCCCATACTGAAGCAACACACAAATGTGCTCTTCCTATCTACAGCACTGCCAGCCCAATCTGAATCAACATAACCCTGCAGGTTAAACTTTTGATTCGCTTCATACTTGAGCCCATAATCCACTGTACCCTTCAAGTACCTCAGAACATGCTTTACAGCAACCAGATGAACACTCCTTGGATCTGTCAGGAACTGACTCAATGTGTTCACCGCAAAGCAAATATCTGGTCTCGTGTTCGTCTGGTACATCAAGGACCCAATCATCTGACGATACATAGAGACATCAACCGGCTCAAATGAAGCATAACATAGAAGCTTCAGATTCGATGCCATAGGTGTGGCCATGGCCTTGCAATCCATCATCCTGAATCTCTTCAGGATATCTACTGTATACTTCCCTTGACCAAGGAAGATCCCACCTGCACTCTGCCACACCTACATACCTAGGAAATAATGCATCACTCCCAAATCTTTCATATCGAACTCGGCAACAAGCTTCCTCTTAGTATCTGCAATCAATCTGTCATCTCTGTTACAAATAAGTCATCCACATACAGGAGTAGAATCATAGGATTCCCTTCCTCAACCTTGTAGTAAAGGTTGGAATCCGCTTTACTCTTGGTAAAGCCCAAACTAGATAGGAAACTGTCCATCCTACCATACCAGGTTATGGGAGCTTGTTTCAAGCCATACAAGGCTTTCTTCAATCTGCACACATGTGACTCCCTGTCACGTATTTCAAAACCGAGTGGCTTCTCCACATATACTTCCTCTTCAACTACACCATTCAAGGAAGCAGTCTTGAAATCCATCTGATGTATCTTCTATTTCATCACTTTTATTCTTTCTCTATGCTGCCATCTGCATCATGCTTGATCTGATAGATCCATATGGAAGTCATAACAAAAATTCCCTTCAGTTCTTGGGACTACATCCCAAACATCATTCTTCATGATCGACGGATCATGGCATTCTTCCCGTATCTTGGGAACTTCAATATCTTCAATAGATAATTTTGTTGCTTGAACAAATGTTGTAGTCCTTCTTTTGTAGGTGAAGGTATACGGTCTTTCCTACAAAACAAGTTAAATTGCATGATTAGAAACATCTCATAATTTTCAGACAAATTTTTACACATAAAGAAATATGTCATACAGTCATGCAATTATCTTAACCATTGCTTCAATACAACATTTATCTATGTTCCATAACTTTCTAGATGCCTTCCAGTCTTTACCAGAACATTGTTAAGAGTTTGCACTACTCCCAACATGTCAGCAAAGAGGTTTCATTCTAGATAAGTAGCAATGGAATGTTGTACAATGCCATAGGCCACTTACCCAACACATGCATATTAGTAGTATACTGTTCATTAATGCAATCATTCTAAAATGCACAATACATATCCTAAGTCTAGGAACATGAGCATATACATCATTGAACAAATTTATTTAAGCAAACAAATGTGCAAGAAATGATAATTAAAATACTTATCTTTGTTTGTTTGTTGGGTGGACTCCCTCTGAGTCTTTGCTTCCTTGCAGGAGTTGCTGGAGTCCTTCTACACCTTTCTATTGTGGAATGTAGAGAGATGGAAAACCCCCTCTGAATATCTGCACCCTTGCAGAAACCACTGGAGTGTGCTCCCTCTTGATCTTTGCTTCCTTGATTACCTGTTCTTGAACTCATATTCATCCTTGGTCCCTATGCATGCTTATTAGTATCATGATTGTGTTATTCTTGTGATCTCATACAAAATCATACATTCATTAGTATACTATTAAAACACAATAATCTCAAGCATGTATAGTCATGATCATTTCAAACAGAAATAAGAAGCATTAGCATTCAAGGTTTATATAGGACTCTTATGGTTAGTCATATCATAAGAAACATAACATTTCTAAACCTGTAATTGCTCAAACCTATGACTCTTCTGGTTAGTCATATCATTAATTAAGGTAAGACAAATAATATGCATATACCCATGATTATTCAAACTTATGACTTTATGAACAATCATCATCAATCATGCCATGCATACTTATATGAGAGATCCTATGATATAAGAAACACATACCTCATCACCATATTTGCTAGTTATGTCAATCAATGACCTGCATAACTCACTAGTTAACTTTTGCAAAAACAAATTATACATACCTCTATGTGATCCATGACTATGGATGAATCTTTGTCTTTATGTCACCATGGCATGTTTAGGTTGTCCCTTCAATTTGTACAAACCTCCCTCTTGCTCTCCAATCACTACTGCATCATCGATTGTTTTACCCTTTGGCCACATTAGGACTTGGCCATCTACAAATGAAACCCTCATACCTTTTGCATCCAATGCAGAGATGGAGAGTAAGTTCTTCTTGAGCCCAGGTACATAAAGGACTTCTTTCATCTTCAAAGATTTTCCAGAATCTAGGTTGTAGGAGGCTTCACCACTTCCTTTGATTGGGTATTGATAATCATCCCCAAGTTTCACCTTATGGGGTGATTCATGTTTAGATAGATTCACAAAAGATTCCTTAAACCCAGTCATGTGTTTGGAAGCCCCACTATCAATCAACTAATCATTACAACCATGGGAGATACTAACTGTGAGAGTAAAGATTAGAACATACTCTTCTTCACTTGATGAGTCATCATCACTTTCTGCCCTAGCCTTCTTCTTTGGAGGTTCATCATCCTCAACAGCATGAGCATGGAACTTTCTTTTGCTGCCCTTCTTCTTCTTACTGAAGTTGTTGTTATTATCCCTTTTGTTCTTGGGACAATCTGAAGCAAAGTGACCCTTCTCATTGCATGTGAAGCATCTTAGATCCTTCTTATTCTTTTGATATGATCTTTTGTAGTGAGAGTGCTCCTTCTTGGGCTTGCTTCTTTAGGTGTGAGTTGTAAGAGCTTGATCTTCACCTCCCATCTTTTCCTCATGAGCTACAAGTCTAGCTTATTCTTGAGAGCATTCCTCCCATAGTTTATTGAAAGAGATCAATTTCTTTCTTGCACAGATTCTTTGAATAAAGGAGTCCCATGACCTAGGTAGGCCATTCAGAGTGGACATAACAACTTCACCATTGTCCACTACTTCATCCACAGCTTCAAGTTGCTCCTTGATCTGAGACACCTTGGAGAAGTAAGATTGAATGGTTTCTCCATTCAACATCTTGACCCCTTTCAATTGATTCCGCAAAGTCATCTTCCAATTTATGTTCTTCCCTTCAAATAGCTTGGTCAAAGAGTCAAACATTTCCTTGGGTGTATTTAGAGAAGACACATGGGGTATGAGATGGTCTTTGATAGAATCAACAATGATTCTCTTTTCCTTGACCAATTTCTTCTTATGCAATACCTTGGCCTCTTCATCCTTTGGGATAGGGATGTCTTCTTTTATATATGAGTCCAACTCATTCTCTTCCAGGATTAACCCAATCCTATACTTCCAAGATCGGAAGTTATCAGCCCCTTCAAGCTTATCCTCAAGCTTGGTGTGGTGAGACATCTTAAAGAGTACTTCAAATGGAAATAGAAAATATTTAGGTCTTACCACTTGAAATGCTGAAAACTGGATCTGGTCCCGGATTAGGGTTTGTCGAAAAAACCCTAAAAATTCAAAATGTGAATTTCAATTTTATGAAAGGATAGAAAGATGCGCTTTGATGAGCTGATCATCCTGGTGCATTCAGAATTTGAGATTAGCAAGGTTTTACCCTTCACATTTTCCTTTTTGTCCTCCCAGGTTCACTAGGGAGAGCCTTGAATTAGGGTTTGAGTTTCTCGGAGATCTACCCAGCCAAAAATATCGATACAAATCTCTAAACTTCTATTTTTGTAAGGAGCTTCCAGCTATGTCTTCCGATTTCAAAAATTCCTATTTTTGTGGAAACACTAATTTTTAGGGCCAAATCTAAAAATGCTCAGAATTGAATTCTGATTGGACAGATAGATTCTCCTTGATGAGTAGAGTCAATCTACTATACTGTTTTTCCAAAATCCGTGGAGAGAAACCCAATAAAAAGAAACTCAAGTTTCTGTCACTGCAAAATGTCTTCTTCTCAGGTTAGCTCTGATACCATGTTAAATTTTGAGCATTAATTCACAATACTCTAGGATCTTCATTGAGAGAATAACATGTACAATATATCAATGCATAACAATCACAATAAGCATGACAAGCATCACAAGAATCAAAAGCATGAGAGACAAGAGACACAGAGTTTCCATGGGGAAAACCCTAAGGTGAAAAACTCCACAACTTCCTCAGAGATAGAGAGAGCAATGGCTCAACCAAAGTACAACCAAAATACACTGAGATAGTCTCCTAGTAGCAGATGATCCTCCTCCTCACTAGTGCGCTACTTCTGAGTGAGAGAGATACACTTTTCCGAATGATCTAAATAGAGATCACTTGATCTCTATTTATACTAACCTATTTTCCCAGTGACCTAATGGGGCCAACTTGTCTATCTAGGTACATCCACATTATAATATATATATTTCAAAGCCGACCCCACACATGGTGTTCTAATAACCCATCGGCAAGTACACACACTTGCGACACTTGTCAATCCACATGACGACACTTCCTTATAGAGGAATAACACATCTCTAATAAGGGTACAATAGATATATATGAAATACATTCCGAAGTTACATATACATCAACATTCGAGTGTTGTAGAAGATGAAGACCCAGTACTGAAGATGTTGATGTTCCAGTATTGAATATCTTGAAGATGTTCTAGTAACTGTTTGAGTTACTGATGATGTTAAAGAAAGCTTCCAATGATTTATAGATGTATCATGTATCATGTAGTTGATGACTCCTTGATCCTGCAGATGTTGTTATAATATCCTTCTCGTTAAGGGGGAGTGTTGAAATATTGTAACTTCTAAGAATATTATATTTGTACTTTATTATTTCGGAGATGTTCCATTCCTCCGTGGAGACCCTATTGTATATCTGGAGATGTTTATTCCTCCGAGAGAGTGTGGTAACTAGGGTTATTAGATATCCCATATGGGGCCGGCCCTGAGTTAGTTGTTTAGGGGTTATTAGACTCTCCTAGGAGAAGGCGGTGCTGTTAGGGCGAAAAGTCAGTTAAGAGTTGAGTATAAATAGAGGAGGTGTGTTCCTCATTTAATTCACTCATTCACTCACTTGTGTATTGCGCATAAGAGAGAGAGAAATCTGCATAGGAGGAGAAGGAGCTATTGTTTGGAGGACTACATCTTTGTATTGTTTGACTGTCTATATTGAGGAAAGCTTTGCTGGGTTTTCTACCCCATGAGGGTTTCCTAGGGTAAATCTATGTCTTTCTTGTGATTGTGTTTCTTTTAGTGGTCTTGCTTGTTAAATTAGGCTAAACTTAACACACAAGGTGCATATATCTTCACTTGCAGCATACTCCACAGGGTGCATATATCTTCATTGGTGTCCAGGTTTACGCTAAGATGGGACTCCACACTCATGAGCCTTTCACCTGTAAATGTTTCAATAGTCAATCTTTGAAATCTCTGATCACATTATGCTTATGCAAAGCTGAAAATTTAAAGATTAGGAAAAAAAATGGGGGATTAAAAAGTCAAAATTAGAAAATAGAAAGTCTACTCTTACACATCTGATAGCTATACAATCTGATAGATTGCATCACTTAAGATTCCAGGCCAAAAATAAATAAATAAATTCAGATAGAAACAAATAAAATTAAGTTTCAACAAGCAAAACATGTATAGGGCTCACCTTCATTATCTTTGTTGATGAAGGGAATTGAATTTTCTCGCTCAGTAGGACAGAACTTCATAGCAACATTTTCGGTCTTACAAATCAGAGCCACAAAATGAGTAATGTTGTTTGTCAAGAGCAAGTCCTCTAATACCAGTTTGCAACCATTTTGAAATTCTTACTCAATTTAGATTTCCAATTAGTACAAACCAACCATATAGATGTGGATTATTATTATTATTTAAATTTATCAATTTAAGTTGTTTTAATCATTTACAATGAACATATCTTACATGTTGTGAAGATGTAGTTCCAATGTACTAATGATGAGAAAGTGATGCCCTTCATTTGAGTCTTCACGCTTTTTGTTGTTTGTTGGTGTTTTTGTTGGCATTTTCTTAGTTTTTACGCAGGGTTTGAGTCACCATCAACTTCTTCCTATTTTACCAGAGGGAGGATCCTCTTTAGCAGCCAGAGGTTATTGTTTTATATTCGCATTCAAGGTTCTTATTTGAAACCCAATTCACATTTCTATTATTGTTGCTAATTGTTATAGTTAGCTTGTTTGTTCTCATCCTCCGATGATGAAACTTCCATCATTGTGTTTTTTTATGACAAGGTAGCCTATAAGCCTTTACTATTACATAGAGTGACAATTTATCAGATGCATATATAAACAAAAAGACAGAATGCTGAACTATCACCACAAGGTCTATTTTCAATTGAACACCTTATGTGCTTACTATATTTCTAAGTTCACATCCATCTTTTCTAAGACCTAAAATCCACTTCAAAGGTTGCAATCATAGCGTGAACTAGATCATTTTCTAAATAAAGAAAGAATCATAATCTTTATGTGTGATAAAATACAACCTAAACCTTGCAAAATGGTTCAAGTTTAGTAAACAAATTACTAGACCAATGATGCAATAATATGTCTTGCAAGTTGGAAGTCATTTCTCTTCCTTGTGCATAATGTTTTCTATAAAAAATTCCTCATGCTGAAGCTTGTTATCAATAGCAACAGAAGTTGATATAGAGGAAAAAATTTACTTACATGTGATCGGCTTCAGATCTAAGTAATAAATCCATATGGTCCACTACAGGGAAATAGTAGAGCTCGACTCATAAAACATTTAGGGCATTTTTGAAACCGTATTTGAGAATATGATCTGAAATCATTTCTTCGCGAATATCACGGGAATTTGTGAAATCGGACCTTTAACATTACACCACCCCTTGCTGATCTACCTCAAATCTCACCAATGCAGTCTAATTTGAATGGAAGCTTATGCCCACATGCAGAGAAGAACTTTGATATAGGAATAGAATGTTGGCCTCATGTCAAAGCTAACATGTATGAGGATATAAATACATGCCTTATGCCAAAGAGCTTAGTTGGATGGAAAGCTTAAGGCTTGGACTGAGAGCTTATCCTTTAGTGTGTTATCCAATGTTGATCAGAGTAATAATTGTTGTAACTGTACCGTGAGGCCTACTGCCAGGCATATAGACTCTTCACCTTGATTATTATTTGTAGCAATGATAGCTGCTAAATACATTCTTCTTGACTGCTCAAGATCTTCTTCCTCTTTCTCGTCTGGTTGAGTGGATGTCACATGGTGATCATGCTCTATCTCATCCTGCAAATCCAACTCAAACCCAAGGTCCCATTAATCAAAGAAATGTGCATATATTGCAATATATTTTCCATAAAATTGTGGGGATGGGAAACACAAATATAGAAGAGACCAACTTAAAATATGTATTGCATTCCATATCTACCATTAATAATGGGAAAACAATAAGAGATCATGACCATGTAGGTGTTGAAGTTTTACCATATAGGAGCTATTTAAATGTCTAGGTATTGAAGTTTTACCATATAGGAGCTATTTAAATGTTCCAAACTTAGATGAGGTAACACTGTAAATAATAATACTTTTTAGAAAAACTGTAGATTGCCTTTAGCTTCCTCAATTATATTCCAAGTCCACTTTAAAAAACTGAAAAAAAAATTGCCATACAAACTCCCAATTCACTCTAAATCATAGTTGTCAATGGTCACAAATGCTCAATGAGAGAAATGTGAGGAAAATTGGAGGGATCTCTTCATAACTTGTATTTAGGGTTTAGAGTTTTAGGAATTACGTATTATGTAAAAAATTAATTAACAAATTCTTTCCCTCAACATGTATATGAAATAAAATACATGATCTACAAGGCTCGCTAGTAGTCGCTACTCTAAATGGACAAGAACTCCTCCAAGCTTGAAGATGGGATTTAGCTTCCTTAATTAAATTCTAACTCCACTACAAACAACCAATAAAGATTGCCAAACAAACTCGCAATTGACTGCAAATCACAGTCTTCAATGCTCACAAATTCTCAATGAGACAAGTGTGAGGGAAATTGGGGAGGTTCTCTTTATAACTTGCATTTAGGGTTTAGGGCAATGTTTTAAAAATCGAACTTGGACTTGCACCCGATCGAGAGTAAACTCAGCTTTAACTAAAACTCGACAATGACTCGGTTCGCTTTGATTTCCATAACTCGATTTTTTAACAAATACAAACAAATTTTTAGTTCTCAAGGGAATTTTTTTTTAAGATTCCAAACCATTATAAACAAAATATGCAAAGTCTACTCATGTATATATCATGTAAGGGTGGATATATCAAAATGGCACAAGGTGCAATACATATATGAATCAATATACATAATCAATGAGACTCTAAGTGACTTACAGAGTCGAAAAAACAACATGCTATGCCCAGAAGGCTACACGATCAACATGATTGATCATCAAAATCATTATCTATATTTGGATCATATTCATCAATAACACCTGATCACCCCCTCCTCTTTCTCTATCCCTTTCCTTTATCCTGAATCTCGAAGTTGATACTCCAAGGACATTAGTCAACACCCTTCAATTTCAATGCAAGTTCCTAATCCAAGTGTTCATTTAAGGTAGGAAAAGCTTCCCATGCTTGATAGGTGCTTATGCTTGACTTAAGTGTACAGTTTATTAAGGTCATGTCAGAGGTAGTTCAACAATCAACACCACCAACATCAAGGTACACATAGAGGTTTATATTCTTTCTTAAATGCCAATCCATTAGCCTATATACGCAACATGAAATCACTGCTTGTGACTTTTTTAGGTCTCGAGAAAGCACAAAATCTATAATTTCATTGGTTTTGTAGAAAAAACAAATTGTTGATTCGCTTTTTTTACTCAACCACAATTTTATATTTTTTTTTTTCACTACCAGAGAGACTTTACGCATGGGGTGGGTACTTCACTAACACTCCAAACTTACCACTATATATAGTAGATCATCCATAAGACTGCTGCCACCGTATCTTTGTCTCCCTGCTAATCGAGGGTGATGTCGTGGTTACTCATAAAAATGTACCAAGTGTATTGTATAAATCAAATCCATGTTTTTATCCACTAATTGAGTGGTCCCAAATACTTTTCTGCCACATATTTGGCATTTACTATTGTTGCATCTTTTTATCGTTGCTTCCAGGATCAACTTTGTAGTTTGAAAAAATATGATGGCCATGATATCCCTTTACTCTTGATTGACATATTGTCTTCTTTTTTTCACCCACTTTCTTTATAATACAATTTGATTGTATTAGTTACCTCACCAATTGTCAATTAGTTCTATTCAAATATCATCTTATTCCTAGCTAGATACAACACTCAAAGAACAAAGTAGGGAAAAGCTCCATGACTTGTGGCATAGTTGTATTTGATCCAAGTTTCAAAGTACTCCAGACATTATTGTTTTCCATGTTGCTAACCTAATTATTGCTTGAAGTATTATTTCCAAATTTTTTTTGAACAAGGACACCTGGAAAATAAATTATCTACATTATCATTTCTTTCCTTGCATAGAAAGCATCTGCTAACACCACACCAATTACTCTTTTTACCATTTCCCCAAGTTAGGATTTTATTGTTCAGTGCTAGACAGAGAAATTTTCTTGTTTCTACAAGACAATCCAACTTTATCCTATGCTCCATTGCTACTCCCTTTCCTCTCCAATATCATCTTCAAAAGGCTTTATACCCAAGATTTTTTATTAGGACACCATTCGCTATGTTCTTGGACCATTTTAACTCATCATCACAATCTTGTAATGCAATAACATTATGTTGAGAAGATTAGTGTAGAAGGACCATTCTGCTCCCATATCTACCTACAAGTTTAATTCTTTAGTTTATATGTATGTGCTTGGTCATGTAGGTCTTTAACTTATATGTACTGCCATATATACCTACACATATATGTACTACCATATCTACCTACACATATATGTACTGCCATATCTGATTCGCAGCCGTCTGAGTTGCAGCCGTTTGAGTCACAGCTGTCTGAGTTGCAGCCGTCTAACAACATTCTTTTCTTGTATTTTAATCTCAGTCGCAGCTTTAGTAAACTGAAGTTGGTATGGTCTGAGTCACCTACCTTGTTTGCTTTCCAACCATCAATGGCAACTGAATTAAAGTGCCAACATTTTTTCATTATCCAATTTCTTTCCCACATCCATTACACTAACTTCTATCAATACCATGGTATAAATGAATACATTGTCATAGGACAAACTTTGCTCTCTACCCTTTCTTAAACTGTTTGTAGCATCTAGACACCTTATTTTCAAAACACCCTCATCAAAATAAGTTATCTCACTTATCCCAACTTCTTCTAAAATTCTCTCTCAAGTTGAAGAGTGAACTCTAGGGAAAATTTTAAGGATCCATAATATTCTTAAAGCATATAAATCTTGGTGGATCTTACTAACTCTTAAATTTCCAACCTTAAAATGTTGGGTGATATTTTTCTAAAAAGATTCAAATTTGTAAGGGTTTTATATAGCTTTTGGATATTTTTATTTTTACTTTTAGAGTGATTTTTTTAATCTCATGGTATTTGGGTGAATTAATTTAGAAAAAAATGGAAATTGTCGTTCATTTGTTTTGGAAAAAAAAAGGTAAAAAATCAGCCTATGTGCTAAATTTCACCCATAAAATTTTCCGTAATAAACTCTTTAGTATGATTGTTTTTCCATCCACAAAACATATTGATTCCCTGTTAAAAAGACAAAATTGACAAGACCATTACCCAAAGTGTTACTTGATCTAACTCTTCACATATTGATAAAATCCTTTTATTTTACCTTGAATATCCTATCCTTTCTAAACTCCCCAAATATTGTTATCATCTAAACCCTTTACAATTTTGGTTCAATTTATTGCAATAATACCAAATTGAAACCCTTTCCAACACCTAAGCTTATGGAAATTTTCACCTCGCCCCTCATAAAGACTGAGTTGAAATGGAAAACTAAAATATCTAATATATTATACATATGCTTATAGAACTTGTCGTTTCCCCCATATTCTTGCCATGTCTCCCTGGTCAAAAAATTATCTAAGAACATTTCTAACTAAAAACACTTTCTAGCTGATCATTTTCCACTAAACATGTAACATCCCTCAATTTCGATGCCTATTTTTATTATATTTAAAAAAAAAAAAAATTATGAATGTTGTAAATGGCCACGGTGAGGAGCTCAAGGCCAAGGCCCCACCAGTGGACCTTGAAAGTTTTGATTTAGTTATCCACTAAATAAATATTATTCCACTAAGGGAAAGTGGTTGACTGGCTAAAGAAGCCATGAAGGATGAAGATATTGATCATCTTGGTGCCGTAGGCACTTAGAGGAAAGTAACGACCTATTTAGTCAACTCTAGACGGGTTATCCTAAAGCGAATAACCTAATAGTCGCAAGCTTTAAACGACGGATTCTTTAGGTTAAAAACCCTCATTAAATATTTTTAAGCAAAATGAAAGATCATTTTATTAATATCCGAGTTTCAAATAGGAATTAAGCTAAGCTTATCATTGATAAGTTTAAAAGAGGTTAAACTTATTAATTAATTGAGTAATGTACTCATTAGTATATTATGAGATATTAGTAATTCTAAACTATATAAACTATTGAAGCAATTACATAGTTTATAAATTATCTTTATGAGTATGCCTATCACATTGACAGTTGGGTAAAGAAAGTTACTCACATATATGTACCAAATAACGACTATTGGCAAAGGATATTCTTTACTAGCATGCTTGATATGAGATATTAATATAGTTGATGACTACAAGTCATGCATCGAAATTCATAGACAAAGTTTATTGTATATTTGGTTGATGATATAGCTATAAAATAATTGTATTTATATGGTTGTTTTATATATATCTGTATATATACAAACATAAATTAATAAAAGGGTTATTCTTTTTCCACGAAGGCAAATCGCCAAATCCTTACCTACCACTATAAACAAGTGGCAAGGAGTGTTTACGATTTCTGGGGTAACAGGAGTAGAGCGCTAGTTGTAATTTTAGAGGGGCGAAGATTTTACTCTAAAAACCTTCTTGGAGTGCCACTTGTCACTTAATTTATAAGAAATATAAGAGCAATGAAATCTCGTAGGAAATTGTTTAGGCGTTCAAGCTGGATCGAGATGGTACTCTATCTAAAAATACACAGCACTCCATAAATAACAACTATTGTTACACTTGGCAAGAAGAGGGAACTTTTAAGGTTAGGTAGTGGATCTTCCTTGGAGGGGTCGCCCTCTCTCTTTAGGGGGAGAAAAATCTGGGTGTATTTTGGGGGGAAATCGGCGATAGAGCAATCGGGGGGCGAGCGACGGAGGTCCATTGATGATCAAACCAATCCACTATGAGTTAATCTGGTAGTTGAAACCACAATTTGACTGCTGGGAAGATCTTAAACTATTTAAAAAGGAGGTCCTGCATACCTTTAGTAATCCGAAGAGCTATGGAGATACAAATTCCGATCTGTGTAGAAGAATAGAGAGAGGGTTGATATGAATCCTGCTTTAGATAGAGCTATCGCCACAAATGGGGAAACTCAGGAAAAGACAACAGCCAAACTCTGTGGTGAACGAACCGTGCAATGCAGAAAACCTCTGCCCTGGTGACCGTCTTAACTCTGCGATCTAGGTATGTGACTTTTGAATATTGAGTTAAATATGTTGATAAAATGCTGGAAGTGAATATCATTGAAATGCTGGATGAAAGCATTGTGTGGCCATGTTGTTGAGCCCTGACGGTTTCCTTACCTCTGAGACTGAGGTATGTGATATCCAAATCTTCAGTAAACATGTTGTTAAATAAATTTATATTATAATTGTTGGGTAAAAGCGTGGTGGGTTATACTTTTGAACCCTGGCTATCATCTTACCTCCGCGATTGAGACACATGATATCCTTATCTCTGCATATCTCATTTAACGGACAGAGTAATTTATGATCTCTGTTTCCTTATGTTTGGACAATACGTTTTCTTCTTGATCCGATTTGGGTATCGACTTCTTCTTGATCTCTGCGATGGGAATGGATTCCCAGCCCTGCGATCTCGATAGCATGGAGATCAACCTTTCTTTTTATCTCTGCCTGGAAATGCTTCTCTAAAGGAAAACCGAGTCATCTTTCTCCGCATGAATGGTTAATAGGAGCTTACCTTTTATGTGTAAAGATGGTCTCTACATGATGGCATCAGGTTCAGCACGATTTGATCTCTATATGTGGATCCGTGTTTTATTGGATGGATAAACTACTCTTGTTTTCTGATTTTCTGCGTCTTCAAAACCAGTCCTTGTCTTTGCATATCTCATTTAACGGACAGAGTAATTTATGATCTCTGTTTCCTTTATGTTTGGACAATACGTTTTCTTCTTGATCCGATTTGTGCAAAGACTGTGGGAAGTATGAGTTATCTCTCCTTTATCCGATCTGAGCGTAGATAGTAATTTTATACCCAATGTGAAGTATGAGTACCTCTCCTTGATAGGATTTTAGCGATGACAGTAGTTCCATCCTTCTGATATATTCTTGGCGTTGGAAGATCCCCATAGAGTACTGCATATCCCAGCCGAAACTGTTGTATACTCTGTAGTTCGCCATCGTCGTGTGAATTTTTGTCCTTAGAGTTACTTGGTAGGATTTATGGTGATAAAGTTCCACTAGGATGTACGATCTCTGACCCTTTCATAGAATTTTACTGACAGAAATACTCCATGGGATCAATCTCTGCATAGATTAGTTACTGTCAAACGAAGATGTTTTTAGTTTTAGTTAGACTACCGTTGCAAACTGCGATCTATAGTTAATTATAGATCGGTGCTAACAAGTGGAGTTGTCCTATGTATTATGTGTTATATTTATATGACCAACACTTTTTCCACCTAGCTTCGACGAGTTGACTCCCATCTTAAATTTGTTATAAGGATGGGAAATGTTATCCTTTATTTATTAAATCAAAAGTTTAAATATTACGCTTGATCAAAGCACCAAAAGTGAAAAAGTTACCATGATATGGACTTACCACCCTTTATAGTTTCTTTTGGGTTATATATAATGTGATGAACACTTTTAAGATAACAATTCTTTGACGTATCTTGTAAGTGAAGGTAGGGTCCCATAAAGAGTCATTTAATTATATAGGCTCTTAAGATATAAATATTCATGTATTATAATATGATGGAAGATTTATAAAGATCTCTTTATATGTGTAGGCCCTCAATTTATATATATATAATCATTGTTATTATATATAATAATTCCTTAAAGACTAATAGCTCTCGAATTGAGGAAGTTTAGTAAGGAGAATGTTAAGGGGCAAATTACTATCATAGTTAAATATAAGTTATCCAAGTACTCCTATGTCAAACAAAAAGTGCATAGATTATCTTGTTATTAACTTATGTATATATTTTTTGTGTGAGGAAAAGATCATCTTCGAACCTTTTATCTTGTACGGCTATTTGCTACCTTGAAGATATGTAGGATTCTTTTGTACAGTTGATACATGAAAAAGCTCTATGTGATAGAGGCTTGACAGAAGGAGAAGAATATTGTTGTAGCAACCAGATTGCTCATTGTAATACTATCACTTTTTGGCCTAATAATAAATGATGCACACACCTTTGTGGACTAGCCCGTGTACGGGTGAACCACGTTATCTTGGTCTCATGTGTTTGTCTGTGTTCTCTTGGGGTGTATATCTCTCTTGATAATTGTGGTGGTACTTGTGCATCTCTTTCATGAATTTCCTTGATGATGTACTTCAATTATTTCTTCCGTTTCGTTTACTTCTAATTTATGTATCTTAAGCATTTTACTACTATGATGGTTGTTATTTATATCTTTCCATGAATATGTTTCACTCATTTTATAATCAAGTTAGTAGAGGAAAATTTGTTAAGGTGAAACAAGTGTTAGCATTTTATTCATGCTATTAGAATAAGATACGAGTTAACGAGTTGTATAATTTCTGATTGGAATTGCTTAAGAAGACCTTGTGTCGACAAGTAAAGTTTCATTAATAATTACATTAATTAATTAATATTAAGAAGTTCTATAATGATGTTATAAAGATAGATGTTGCTTACACTTTATAGTTCTGCATATATTTTAGGGGCATTTTAGGCACTTAGAAAGTTCTAAATTTTACGAAATTTTGGGTTCGTGACATATGGTATCAGAGCATTAGGTTACAACACTAGGGCCTAATGAGCTCAACATGCGATAAGTAAGTATGAAGGTTGTTAAGTTGACTAACCAATTATTTGTGTTTCATTTTGGATGCATGGATTGTATGGTCTGAGGGGAAAATGAATCTCCGAGCTCGACTTCAAGTTTCTTCCGCCAGAGCACAGGTTGCAAACACTTGCGCTTATTTGGGCTCAGTCGGGGAAAACATATATTAGTTAGTCGAACTGGCGACACGAGACGCAATAGAAAATTTCATTTCAACGGATCGACAACAGGTAGCTTACAAGTTGTCATTAAATTGCAAGTAAGTATGTTTCATTTGGTGAAAGCATTATAATGGCGCAACATTGTTTGTAGGTAAGGATAGTATATGTTTCATTATGGAGATGAACAATCTGTTATTGGTAAATATTAACTGATGAATATATCCTCCTATTTTACAAATTAGAATTCATTGGACGACGAGAAAATAGTCTTTAGCATAATAATGGTTATGGTTTTGTGGAATGAGTCTTCGTACATTGAAAGTCATCCTAGTTGGGAATGTGCTAAAATGAGGAACTCTTCTAAATCTGTTGATTTGGAAATTCGTCTTAAATACTTACTACCTTCTCTACCTTTATTGTTATTCTTAGGAGTGGATATCTTTCAGTTTCAGTAAGCGCGTCATATGGAAGAATAGTGTTGATACATTTTGTTAATTGTTTCTGACTAATCGAATTCTATTGATCCATTCGTTAGGATTTCCGAATATGAGATTCATATAGATAAAATAAGCAATTTATAAAGTAATTATATATGCTAATATTTGACTAAAGAAGATGGTCTAAGGTTTTGAGTATGTTAGGAACTGTCAAGTCCCTTTCATATATAAAGCCGAACATTGCTTGTGGAAGGTTAGTTCAGCTGTATGTATTTTACCAGAATTTACTAGTTATGTCAACATCATGAATTTATCATTCAAAGTGGCGTTATATATATTATACGTGGTGTCAAAATGATTATTTTAGTTAAGAGATAAAACTATAGTTAATCATGTTGCTCACATAATGAATGCATAGATGTAATTAATGGTGAGTATGTGTTATTGTATGAATAAAAGTATTGGAAAACTATAACCGCCACAGAATGGTAATACATGACACTTTAAATTTCTGATGTCTTTATAATGACTGTTTTAAATCCGCATTAGGAGTTAAGGAAAAACTTTTAATATCATGGAAGTTCCATGATAGATCAAAAGTAATATTTAATAGTAATTGATGTATAAGCTTTTATGAAACAAGTAAAGGTGATGATTGACATATGGTTTATGTATGATTACCCTTATGAGTTAATGACAGTTTTTCTTTTTCGACTAACACATTTAATGTTGGGGTTGAGCGGAATATCCTCACACATCACTACAACAGTTAAGAGGTAGAAATGGGATATATAGATGCATGTGATATTTAGTGTAATACTAATATGTGATGATACAGGTAAACTGGTACCTCGACATATGAGGATCTTATAATAAGAAGATATGCGGCCACCCTTACAAAGGTATATGGTTATCATTATAAGGTATGCAAGTATGTTTTAGAAAATTGGTGATTTCTATGTGGTGTTGGTATATACAAAGGAAGTTGTATAACTAAAATAGGAAGTGTGTTCGAAAATGGTGGAGGATAACATCCGAGGTTAAGAAATCATCATGTCCACGGGTCATCATAGGAAGAATATTAATTCATGTTCAAGCAATTATGTAATCCTATTAAGTAAGTTAGATATGCTTGGAAGGAGAAAAAGTTTACTTCAGATGATCAAGTATGGATATTGTAGTATGAAGAATGAATGATTTTTTTATTTACAAATATTTGATTTTGTTATATAAAGTTACTAACAATTGAATTTGGCAGATGGCCAAAACTCGGTGGAACTTGTCGAAAGACAAAAGCGTAATATATTATGCATAGTATAATAAAGGGGGTGAGGATGAAAGATCCACATTGCAGTTTTTATTATTTTAATTATTGTTGAATAAAGCACTAGACCAAATTGGTCAGAGAAATTGTATGGTTATAAAATGTAATATGACGAAATAATTGATGAATTCGAATGGGATTTTCCTAGACTCAAGCGAGGAGGCTTGAGGGGAATTATGCGAGAGTGCATTAAGGGCACTGAAACACTCCCGAGAAATCAGGGAGTTGACAACCGCTAGGATTCGTGAAGGAATCAACAAGCGGTAAAGACCTAGGCAAAGTATAAGAGAATGCATATGCGTGAGGCAGGACGCTGCTTAGTATGCATGAGAGGAAGTATTGCTGTGTGAGCACTGAGGTGTTAGGCAAGAAATTCCAAAAGGATTGCTGTGTGAGCACTGAGGTGTTAGGCAAGAATTACTGAAAGGATTGCTGTGTGAGCACTTGGGTGTTAGGCATTCTTGGAAACACAGGATTTATGTGTACTTTTGATAATAAAAGCACGAACAAAGACTATAATATATTCCATAAAATTACAAATGATGTGTTGTAAATAGAAAGGGCTCATTATTATGTTTCTAAATTTGATTATGGAAATAATGATGGTTTCACGGTTTCTTCTTCCTGTTGTTGTATTTAAAAACATAGGTGTAAATGATCGCAACTAGCGAAAATTCATTCCGAAGAAGGACAAATGGAAATGATAAAGCAAGCAAGGGATGACTCCAAAGAAAGGATAAACTGCTGAAAAGTATGAACACCGAGGACGGTGTTATCTTTGAGGGGTGGAGTTTGTAACATCCCTCAATTTCGATGCCTATTTTTATTATATTTAAAAAAAAAAAAAATTATGAATGTTGTAAATGGCCACGGTGAGGAGCTCAAGGCCAAGGCCCCACCAGTGGACCTTGAAAGTTTTGATTTAGTTATCCACTAAATAAATATTATTCCACTAAGGGAAAGTGGTTGAGTGGCTAAAGAAGCCATGAAGGATGAAGATATTGATCATCTTGGTGCCGTAGGCACTTAGAGGAAAGTAACGACCTATTTAGTCAACTCTAGACGGGTTATCCTAAAGCGAATAACCTAATAGTCGCAAGCTTTAAACGACGGATTCTTTAGGTTAAAAACCCTCATTAAATATTTTTAAGCAAAATGAAAGATCATTTTATTAATATCCGAGTTTCAAATAGGAATTAAGCTAAGCTTATCATTGATAAGTTTAAAAGAGGTTAAACTTATTAATTAATTGAGTAATGTACTCATTAGTATATTATGAGATATTAGTAATTCTAAACTATATAAACTATTGAAGCAATTACATAGTTTATAAATTATCTTTATGAGTATGCCTATCACATTGACAGTTGGGTAAAGAAAGTTACTCACATATATGTACCAAATAACGACTATTGGCAAAGGATATTCTTTACTAGCATGCTTGATATGAGATATTAATATAGTTGATGACTACAAGTCATGCATCGAAATTCATAGACAAAGTTTATTGTATATTTGGTTGATGATATAGCTATAAAATAATTGTATTTATATGGTTGTTTTATATATATCTGTATATATACAAACATAAATTAATAAAAGGGTTATTCTTTTTCCACGAAGGCAAATCGCCAAATCCTTACCTACCACTATAAACAAGTGGCAAGGAGTGTTTACGATTTCTGGGGTAACAGGAGTAGAGCGCTAGTTGTAATTTTAGAGGGGCGAAGATTTTACTCTAAAAACCTTCTTGGAGTGCCACTTGTCACTTAATTTACAAGAAATATAAGAGCAATGAAATCTCGTAGGAAATTGTTTAGGCGTTCAAGCTGGATCGAGATGGTACTCTATCTAAAAATACACAGCGCTCCATAAATAACAACTATTGTTACACTTGGCAAGAAGAGGGAACTTTTAAGGTTAGGTAGTGGATCTTCCTTGGAGGGGTCGCCCTCTCTCTTTAGGGGGAGAAAAATCTGGGTGTATTTTGGGGGGAAATCGGCGATAGAGCCATCGGGGGGCGAGCGACGGAGGTCCATTGATGATCAAACCAATCCACTATGAGTTAATCTGGTAGTTGAAACCACGATTTGACTGCTGGGAAGATCTTAAACTATTTAAAAAGGAGGTCCTGCATACCTTTAGTAATCCGAAGAGCTATGGAGATACAAATTCCGATCTGTGTAGAAGAATAGAGAGAGGGTTGATATGAATCCTGCTTTAGATAGAGCTATCGCCACAAATGGGGAAACTCAGGAAAAGACAACAGCCAAACTCTGTGCTGAACGAGCCGTGCAATGCAGAAAACCTCTGCCCTGGTGACCGTCTTAACTCTGCGATCTAGGTATGTGACTTTTGAATATTGAGTTAAATATGTTGATAAAATGCTGGAAGTGAATATCATTGAAATGCTGGATGAAAGCATTGTGTGGCCATGTTGTTGAGCCCTGACGGTTTCCTTACCTCTGAGACCGAGGTATGTGATATCCAAATCTTCAGTAAACATGTTGTTAAATAAATTTATATTATAATTGTTGGGTAAAAGCGTGGTGGGTTATACTTTTGAACCCTGGCTATCATCTTACCTCCGCGATTGAGACACATGATATCCTTATCTCTGCATATCTCATTTAACGGACAGAGTAATTTATGATCTCTGTTTCCTTATGTTTGGACAATACGTTTTCTTCTTGATCCGATTTGGGTATCGACTTCTTCTTGATCTCTGCGATGGGAATGGATTCCCAGCCCTGCGATCTCGATAGCATGGAGATCGACCTTTCTTTTTATCTCTGCCTGGAAATGCTTCTCTAAAGGAAAACCGAGTCATCTTTCTCCGCATGAATGGTTAATAGGAGCTTACCTTTTATGTGTAAAGATGGTCTCTACATGATGGCATCAGGTTCAGCACGATTTGATCTCTATATGTGGATCCGTGTTTTATTGGATGGATAAACTACTCTTGTTTTTCTGATTTTCTGCGTCTTCAAAACCAGTCCTTATCTCTGCATATCTCATTTAACGGACAGAGTAATTTATGATCTCTGTTTCCTTTATGTTTGGACAATACGTTTTCTTCTTGATCCGATTTGTGCAAAGACTGTGGGAAGTATGAGTTATCTCTCCTTTATCCGATCTGAGCGTAGATAGTAATTTTATACCCAATGTGAAGTATGAGTACCTCTCCTTGATAGGATTTTAGCGATGACAGTAGTTCCATCCTTCTGATATATTCTTGGCATTGGAAGATCCCCATAGAGTACTGCATATCCCAGCCGAAACTGTTGTATACTCTGTAGTTCGCCATCGTCGTGTGAATTTTTGTGCTTAGAGTTACTTGGTAGGATTTATGGTGATAAAGTTCCACTAGGATGTACAATCTCTGACCCTTTCATAGAATTTTACTGACAGAAATACTCCATGGGATCAATCTCTGCATAGATTAGTTACTATCAAACGAAGATGTTTTTAGTTTTAGTTAGACTACCGTTGCAAACTGCGATCTATAGTTAATTATAGATCGGTGCTAACAAGTGGAGTTGTCCTATGTATTATGTGTTATATTTATATGACCAACACTTTTTCCACCTAGCTTCGACGAGTTGACTCCCATCTTAAATTTGTTATAAGGATGGGAAATGTTATCCTTTATTTATTAAATCAAAAGTTTAAATATTACGCTTGATCAAAGCACCAAAAGTGAAAACGTTACCATGATATGGACTTACCACCCTTTATAGTTTCTTTTGGGTTATATATAATGTGATGAACACTTTTAAGATAACAATTCTTTGACGTATCTTGTAAGTGAAGGTAGGGTCCCATAAAGAGTCATTTAATTATATAGGCTCTTAAGATATAAATATTCATGTATTATAATATGATGGAAGATTTATAAAGATCTCTTTATATGTGTAGGCCCTCAATTTATATATATATAATCATTGTTATTATATATAATAATTCCTTAAAGACTAATAGCTCTCGAATTGAGGAAGTTTAGTAAGGAGAAAGTTAAGGGGCAAATTACTATCATAGTTAAATATAAGTTATCCAAGTACTCCTATGTCAAACAAAAAGTGCATAGATTATCTTGTTATTAACTTATGTATATATTTTTTGTGTGAGGAAAAGATCATCTTCGAACCTTTTATCTTGTACGGCTATTTGCTACCTTGAAGATATGTAGGATTCTTTTGTACAGTTGATACATGAAAAAGCTCTATGTGATAGAGGCTTGACAGAAGGAGAAGAATATTGTTGTAGCAACCAGATTGCTCATTGTAATACTATCACTTTTTGGCCTAATAATAAATGATGCACACACCTTTGTGGACTAGCCCGTGTACGGGTGAACCACGTTATCTTGGTCTCATGTGTTTGTCTGTGTTCTCTTGGGGTGTATATCTCTCTTGATAATTGTGGTGGTACTTGTGCATCTCTTTCATGAATTTCCTTGATGATGTACTTCAATTATTTCTTCCGTTTCGTTTACTTCTAATTTATGTATCTTAAGCATTTTACTACTATGATGGTTGTTATTTATATCTTTCCATGAATATGTTTCACTCATTTTATAATCAAGTTAGTAGAGGAAAATTTGTTAAGGTGAAACAAGTGTTAGCATTTTATTCATGCTATTAGAATAAGATACGAGTTAACGAGTTGTATAATTTCTGATTGGAATTGCTTAAGAAGACCTTGTGTCGACAAGTAAAGTTTCATTAATAATTACATTAATTAATTAATATTAAGAAGTTCTATAATGATGTTATAAAGATAGATGTTGCTTACACTTTATAGTTCTGCATATATTTTAGGGGCATTTTAGGCACTTAGAAAGTTCTAAATTTTACGAAATTTTGGGTTCGTGACATATGGTATCAGAGCATTAGGTTACAACACTAGGGCCTAATGAGCTCAACATGCGATAAGTAAGTATGAAGGTTGTTAAGTTGACTAACCAATTATTTGTGTTTCATTTTGGATGCATGGATTGTATGGTCTGAGGGGAAAATGAATCTCCGAGCTCGACTTCAAGTTTCTTCCGCCAGAGCACAGGTTGCAAACACTTGGGCTTATTTGGGCTCAATCGGGGAAAACATATATTAGTTAGTCGAACTGGCGACACGAGACGCAATAGAAAATTTCATTTCAACGGATCGACAACAGGTAGCTTACAAGTTGTCATTAAATTGCAAGTAAGTATGTTTCATTTGGTGAAAGCATTATAATGGCGCAACATTGTTTGTAGGTAAGGATAGTATATGTTTCATTATGGAGATGAACAATCTGTTATTGGTAAATATTAACTGATGAATATATCCTCCTATTTTACAAATTAGAATTCATTGGACGACGAGAAAATAGTCTTTAGCATAATAATGGTTATGGTTTTGTGGAATGAGTCTTCGTACATTGAAAGTCATCCTAGTTGGGAATGTGCTAAAATGAGGAACTCTTCTAAATCTGTTGATTTGGAAATTCGTCTTAAATACTTACTACCTTCTCTACCTTTATTGTTATTCTTAGGAGTGGATATCTTTCAGTTTCAGTAAGCGCGTCATATGGGAGAATAGTGTTGATACATTTTGTTAATTGTTTCTGACTAATCGAATTCTATTGATCCATTCGTTAGGATTTCCGAATATGAGATTCATATAGATAAAATAAGCAATTTATAAAGTAATTATATATGCTAATATTTGACTAAAGAAGATGGTCTAAGGTTTTGAGTATGTTAGGAACTGTCAAGTCCCTTTCATATATAAAGCCGAACATTGCTTGTGGAAGGTTAGTTCAGCTGTATGTATTTTACCAGAATTTACTAGTTATGTCAACATCATGAATTTATCATTCAAAGTGGCGTTATATATATTATATGTGGTGTCAAAATGATTATTTTAGTTAAGAGATAAAACTATAGTTAATCATGTTGCTCACATAATGAATGCATAGATGTAATTAATGGTGAGTATGTGTTATTGTATGAATAAAAGTATTGGAAAACTATAACCGCCACAGAATGGTAATACATGACACTTTAAATTTCTGATGTCTTTATAATGACTGTTTTAAATCCGCATTAGGAGTTAAGGAAAAACTTTTAATATCATGGAAGTTCCATGATAGATCAAAAGTAATATTTAATAGTAATTGATGTATAAGCTTTTATGAAACAAGTAAAGGTGATGATTGACATATGGTTTATGTATGATTACCCTTATGAGTTAATGACAGTTTTTCTTTTTCGACTAACACATTTAATGTTGGGGTTGAGCGGAATATCCTCACACATCACTACAACAGTCAAGAGGTAGAAATGGGATATATAGATGCATGTGATATTTAGTGTAATACTAATATGTGATGATACAGGTAAACTGGTACCTCGACATATGAGGATCTTATAATAAGAAGATATGCGGCCACCCTTACAAAGGTATATGGTTATCATTATAAGGTATGCAAGTATGTTTTAGAAAATTGGTGATTTCTATGTGGTGTTGGTATATACAAAGGAAGTTGTATAACTAAAATAGGAAGTGTGTTCGAAAATGGTGGAGGATAACATCCGAGGTTAAGAAATCATCATGTCCACGGGTCATCATAGGAAGAATATTAATTCATGTTCAAGCAATTATGTAATCCTATTAAGTAAGTTAGATATGCTTGGAAGGAGAAAACGTTTACTTCAGATGATCAAGTATGGATATTGTAGTATGAAGAATGAATGATTTTTTTATTTACAAATATTTGATTTTGTTATATAAAGTTACTAACAATTGAATTTGGCAGATGGCCAAAACTCGGTGGAACTTGTCGAAAGACAAAAGCGTAATATATTATGCATAGTATAATAAAGGGGGTGAGGATGAAAGATCCACATTGCAGTTTTTATTATTTTAATTATTGTTGAATAAAGCACTAGACCAAATTGGTCAGAGAAATTGTATGGTTATAAAATGTAATATGACGAAATAATTGATGAATTCGAATGGGATTTTCCTAGACTCAAGCGAGGAGGCTTGAGGGGAATTATGCGAGAGTGCATTAAGGGCACTGAAACACTCCCGAGAAATCAGGGAGTTGACAACCGCTAGGATTCGTGAAGGAATCAACAAGCGGTAAAGACCTAGGCAAAGTATAAGAGAATGCATATGCGTGAGGCAGGACGCTGCTTAGTATGCATGAGAGGAAGTATTGTTGTGTGAGCACTGAGGTGTTAGGCAAGAAATTCCAAAAGGATTGCTGTGTGAGCACTGAGGTGTTAGGCAAGAATTACTGAAAGGATTGCTGTGTGAGCACTTGGGTGTTAGGCATTCTTGGAAACACAGGATTTATGTGTACTTTTGATAATAAAAGCACGAACAAAGACTATAATATATTCCATAAAATTACAAATGATGTGTTGTAAATAGAAAGGGCTCATTATTATGTTTCTAAATTTGATTATGGAAATAATGATGGTTTCACGGTTTCTTCTTCCTGTTGTTGTATTTAAAAACATAGGTGTAAATGATCGCAACTAGAGAAAATTCATTCCGAAGAAGGACAAATGGAAATGACAAAGCAAGCAAGGGATGACTCCAAAGAAAGGATAAACTGCTGAAAAGTATGAACACCGAGGACGGTGTTATCTTTGAGGGGTGGAGTGTGTAACATCCCTCAATTTCGATGCCTATTTTTATTATATTTAAAAAAAAAAAAATTATGAATGTTGTAAATGGCCACGGTGAGGAGCTCAAGGCCAAGGCCCCACCAGTGGACCTTGAAAGTTTTGATTTAGTTATCCACTAAATAAATATTATTCCACTAAGGGAAAGTGGTTGACTGGCTAAAGAAGCCATGAAGGATGAAGATATTGATCATCTTGGTGCCGTAGGCACTTAGAGGAAAGTAACGACCTATTTAGTCAACTCTAGACGGGTTATCCTAAAGCGAATAACCTAATAGTCGCAAGCTTTAAACGACGGATTCTTTAGGTTAAAAACCCTCATTAAATATTTTTAAGCAAAATGAAAGATCATTTTATTAATATCCGAGTTTCAAATAGGAATTAAGCTAAGCTTATCATTGATAAGTTTAAAAGAGGTTAAACTTATTAATTAATTGAGTAATGTACTCATTAGTATATTATGAGATATTAGTAATTCTAAACTATATAAACTATTGAAGCAATTACATAGTTTATAAATTATCTTTATGAGTATGCCTATCACATTGACAGTTGGGTAAAGAAAGTTACTCACATATATGTACCAAATAACGACTATTGGCAAAGGATATTCTTTACTAGCATGCTTGATATGAGATATTAATATAGTTGATGACTACAAGTCATGCATCGAAATTCATAGACAAAGTTTATTGTATATTTGGTTGATGATATAGCTATAAAATAATTGTATTTATATGGTTGTTTTATATATATCTGTATATATACAAACATAAATTAATAAAAGGGTTATTCTTTTTCCACGAAGGCAAATCGCCAAATCCTTACCTACCACTATAAACAAGTGGCAAGGAGTGTTTACGATTTCTGGGGTAACAGGAGTAGAGCGCTAGTTGTAATTTTAGAGGGGCGAAGATTTTACTCTAAAAACCTTCTTGGAGTGCCACTTGTCACTTAATTTACAAGAAATATAAGAGCAATGAAATCTCGTAGGAAATTGTTTAGGCGTTCAAGCTGGATCGAGATGGTACTCTATCTAAAAATACACAGCACTCCATAAATAACAACTATTGTTACACTTGGCAAGAAGAGGGAACTTTTAAGGTTAGGTAGTGGATCTTCCTTGGAGGGGTCGCCCTCTCTCTTTAGGGGGAGAAAAATCTGGGTGTATTTTGGGGGGAAATCGGCGATAGAGCAATCGGGGGGCGAGCGACGGAGGTCCATTGATGATCAAACCAATCCACTATGAGTTAATCTGGTAGTTGAAACCACGATTTGACTGCTGGGAAGATCTTAAACTATTTAAAAAGGAGGTCCTGCATACCTTTAGTAATCCGAAGAGCTATGGAGATACAAATTCCGATCTGTGTAGAAGAATAGAGAGAGGGTTGATATGAATCCTGCTTTAGATAGAGCTATCGCCACAAATGGGGAAACTCAGGAAAAGACAACAGCCAAACTCTGTGGTGAACGAACCGTGCAATGCAGAAAACCTCTGCCCTGGTGACCGTCTTAACTCTGCGATCTAGGTATGTGACTTTTGAATATTGAGTTAAATATGTCGATAAAATGCTGGAAGTGAATATCATTGAAATGCTGGATGAAAGCATTGTGTGGCCATGTTGTTGAGCCCTGACGGTTTCCTTACCTCTGAGACTGAGGTATGTGATATCCAAATCTTCAGTAAACATGTTGTTAAATAAATTTATATTATAATTGTTGGGTAAAAGCGTGGTGGGTTATACTTTTGAACCCTGGCTATCATCTTACCTCCGCGATTGAGACACATGATATCCTTATCTCTGCATATCTCATTTAACGGACAGAGTAATTTATGATCTCTGTTTCCTTATGTTTCGACAATACGTTTTCTTCTTGATCCGATTTGGGTATCGACTTCTTCTTGATCTCTGCGATGGGAATGGATTCCCAGCCCTGCGATCTCGATAGCATGGAGATCGACCTTTCTTTTTATCTCTGCCTGGAAATGCTTCTCTAAAGGAAAACCGAGTCATCTTTCTCCGCATGAATGGTTAATAGGAGCTTACCTTTTATGTGTAAAGATGGTCTCTACATGATGGCATCAGGTTCAGCACGATTTGATCTCTATATGTGGATCCGTGTTTTATTGGATGGATAAACTACTCTTGTTTTTCTGATTTTCTGCGTCTTCAAAACCAGTCCTTATCTCTACATATCTCATTTAACGGACAGAGTAATTTATGATCTCTGTTTCCTTTATGTTTGGACAATACGTTTTCTTCTTGATCCGATTTGTGCAAAGACTGTGGGAAGTATGAGTTATCTCTCCTTTATCCGATCTGAGCGTAGATAGTAATTTTATACCCAATGTGAAGTATGAGTACCTCTCCTTGATAGGATTTTAGCGATGACAGTAGTTCCATCCTTCTGATATATTCTTGGCGTTGGAAGATCCCCATAGAGTACTGCATATCCCAGCCGAAACTGTTGTATACTCTGTAGTTCGCCATCGTCATGTGAATTTTTGTGCTTAGAGTTACTTGGTAGGATTTATGGTGATAAAGTTCCACTAGGATGTACAATCTCTGACCCTTTCATAGAATTTTACTGACAGAAATACTCCATGGGATCAATCTCTGCATAGATTAGTTACTGTCAAACGAAGATGTTTTTAGTTTTAGTTAGACTACCGTTGCAAACTGCGATCTATAGTTAATTATAGATCGGTGCTAACAAGTGGAGTTGTCCTATGTATTATGTGTTATATTTATATGACCAACACTTTTTCCACCTAGCTTCGACGAGTTGACTCCCATCTTAAATTTGTTATAAGGATGGGAAATGTTATCCTTTATTTATTAAATCAAAAGTTTAAATATTACGCTTGATCAAAGCACCAAAAGTGAAAAAGTTACCATGATATGGACTTACCACCCTTTATAGTTTCTTTTGGGTTATATATAATGTGATGAACACTTTTAAGATAACAATTCTTTGACGTATCTTGTAAGTGAAGGTAGGGTCCCATAAAGAGTCATTTAATTATATAGGCTCTTAAGATATAAATATTCATGTATTATAATATGATGGAAGATTTATAAAGATCTCTTTATATGTGTAGGCCCTCAATTTATATATATATAATCATTGTTATTATATATAATAATTCCTTAAAGACTAATAGCTCTCGAATTGAGGAAGTTTAGTAAGGAGAAAGTTAAGGGGCAAATTACTATCATAGTTAAATATAAGTTATCCAAGTACTCCTATGTCAAACAAAAAGTGCATAGATTATCTTGTTATTAACTTATGTATATATTTTTTGTGTGAGGAAAAGATCATCTTCGAACCTTTTATCTTGTACGGCTATTTGCTACCTTGAAGATATGTAGGATTCTTTTGTACAGTTGATACATGAAAAAGCTCTATGTGATAGAGGCTTGACAGAATGAGAAGAATCTTGTTGTAGCAACCAGATTGCTCATTGTAATACTATCACTTTTTGGCCTAATAATAAATGATGCACACACCTTTGTGGACTAGCCCGTGTACGGGTGAACCACGTTATCTTGGTCTCATGTGTTTGTCTGTGTTCTCTTGGGGTGTATATCTCTCTTGATAATTGTGGTGGTACTTGTGCATCTCTTTCATGAATTTCCTTGATGATGTACTTCAATTATTTCTTCCGTTTCGTTTACTTCTAATTTATGTATCTTAAGCATTTTACTACTATGATGGTTGTTATTTATATCTTTCCATGAATATGTTTCACTCATTTTATAATCAAGTTAGTAGAGGAAAATTTGTTAAGGTGAAACAAGTGTTAGCATTTTATTCATGCTATTAGAATAAGATACGAGTTAACGAGTTGTATAATTTCTGATTGGAATTGCTTAAGAAGACCTTGTGTCGACAAGTAAAGTTTCATTAATAATTACATTAATTAATTAATATTAAGAAGTTCTATAATGATGTTATAAAGATAGATGTTGCTTACACTTTCTAGTTCTGCATATATTTTAGGGGCATTTTAGGCACTTAGAAAGTTCTAAATTTTACGAAATTTTGGGTTCGTGACAAAACAAGATTAATATCCTATTCCCCATAAAGACCAACTCATACAACATGTATACACATTGCACAAAATAAGTTCATCTCTGAGTTTGATTGTTAAGTGGTTTTATACGAACAATACACACCTTTCTAGATCACATTAAAAAAAACCACCTTCTCAATTCCCCAAGGGTATTTTTGATGGTTGATTTAATGCCTTTTTTCCATCGCAATACTCTCGACTACTTTCAACAATGGATGGTCCCCATTTTCCATCCATTCTGTGACTTTATTTCAGTGTATATGGATGAGATCTTGTTTTCTAGTACATCAAACTAAGAGCATGATAGCTACTTGCACATTTTCCATGATCTAGTATACAAGTATGCCATTTTCCTCGCTAGATACAAAATTGATTTCTATACAAAAGAAATGCAATTCTTGTGTATGGAATTAAAAAATGGAGTTATCAAGCCTCTGGCACATTTTCTTATTCATGTACACCAACTTCCTAATGTGATGCTCGATGTTAAGAAACTCCATTAGTTTCTTGGTTGCGTTAATTATTTAGCTTCTTTCTTAAAGGATATAAATAAATTTAGGCATATCCTTATAGCTCAACTCAATGAAGATCTACAACCTTCCAGACAAAGTGTCACACAACTACCATAAAAGCAATTAAATATATTTGTCAATAGACCCCTTTCTTGCCAATTCCTTCTTATGGTAGTTTCATTGCCTTCAATGATGCCTTAGATTCATATTGAGGATCAATCCTCATTTACTAGTAGATTAATGAAATTGAAGTAATAGTTCATTATGTTAATGGTTCTTTCAATGATACTCATCTTAAGTTTCATTCAACAAAAAAAGATTCAACACATTTAAAATATTTTATAGGTTCAACACATTTTTCCAATCAATTATGTCAAAGTGTTAGAAGACTATGTCATCGGAAATCCTACACCTCTTAATGAACATCTTGAAATTTGTCAAGGCTTCATTATGTCCTAAACATTATTTATTTTAGCAATATATTGATGGTTACTAAATTTATTACATAGTGTAGTTACTACTAGTGTTTATATACCGATATATACATTGGTGTATATATCAGTATATACACTAGTGCATATACCATTATATACACAAGTGTACATTACTAGTGTATACACTGGTGTATATACAAGTGTATACACTGGTGTATATACAAGTGTATACACTAGTGTATATTACCTGCTAGTGTTACGTATATACACTAGTGTATATAACAGTGTATACACCAGTGTATATACTAGTGTATACACCTGTGTATATACGCTGGTGTATATACCAGTGTGTATACACTGGTGTATATACACCATTGTATATACACTGGTGTATACACCAGTGTATACATATATACATTGGTGTATATATTGCTGTATACACAACATACACTAGTGTATATTACGGATGTATACCAGTATATACACTAATGTATATACCATTGTATACACCAGTGTATATACCAGTATATACATTAGTGTATATACCAGTATATAACACTAGTAGTTTATGAAGCTTGTGCACTTTATCAAGTTGTTTATGAGTATGACGATAAATCCATGACGAAACTTTTGCAATTTATCAACTTGTCTATGATTATGAAAAGTTGAACCAATGTGGAAACAATGAGCATGGGGATGATAATGATGTAGAAAATGAGCACGGGGATGATGACACTGACAATGAGCATGAGGGCGACAATGGTGACAATAGGGATCATGATTGTGATGGTAACAATGAGACAACAAAACAATGGGGATGGTGATGGTGACAATGAGCATTACTTTTGATGGTGATGGTGACAATGAGCATTACAATGAAGCATGATGGTGATGGTGACAATGGGAATGGTGATGATGAAGCATGACGTTGATGGTGACAATGAGCATGGAGATGGTGATAGTGGAAATGAGCATGATAGCATTGATGGTGAAAATGGCATGACGATACAGATGGTAGTGGTGAAAAATATTGATGGTGGCAATGGGATTGTGATGAACCCAATGTCGAAGAGAATGCCAATAACAAAGACAATGAGGATCTTATGGTGACAGTAAAAATGATCATTCAGGTAGACAATTAGGACAACTTCTAATACTAATGGTCTCCATTAACTTCTCTTCTTTAGAGTAAGGTAGGAAGTACCTTACCTTTGATGAGTTCTTCCTTGGCATTGTTTGTAGTTGGAGGTTTGTACCAACACCTAAGTTTGTATAGCGGTATACAAAATGACCTGGTATATGATAAGGTAGTGGTATACTAATTTGACTAGTGTACAACATAGTATATATACACCAATGTATATAAATAGTATATACACTAGTGTATATATTAGTTATATACACGGTTGTATATACTAGTTATATACATTGATGTATATACTATATATACTAGTTAGTATATACACTAGTGTATATACCTAACATGTATATATACCAGGTATATACACTAGTGTATATATAATAGGTATATACACCAGTGTATATACTAGGTATATACACCAGTGTATATGCTCATATGTATTTCTAGTGCATATATTCTAGTGTATACATACTAGTGTATATATTCGAGTGCATATATTCTAGTGTATACACACTAGTGTATATATTCTAGTGCATAGAAATTGGATAACAAAAACATAATACATGGAAGAAGGTAACCATAACCAAAATCCATTGAAAATGAAGATTAATATATATAATTTACAATAATTTGCCCCAACCAAACTCCAATAGCTTCACTATCTATGCCAAGAACACAAATATTTTGTCCCTAATGTTGACTTATTAGCATTTTTTATAAAATCAAAACAAACATGGAATATCTAAGTAAGCCATGAAAAATTATATACTCGATGCATAGGAACTAATGGATGAGAAAGATCAAGGAATGCAACAATGGTTTAGTATATGGAGTTTCTTTTTCTTATGGCAGGTAAATTTACTGAAATGACATCATCTTCCTCAGAGAGAATACTAGTGTCTTTGGAAGAATTACGAACAAATGGATTGAGTTTCCCACGTTTTTTGGTGACAAAAGAGAAGGAGGAACATGAAGTCTTCTTTTGTTGTCATGGAGATCCATGTAGACGATACCAAGCTCCTAGGAAGAAAGAAAAAGCTTATTAGACGTCTTTGTCCTCTTCGCTTTATTCTTAGAAAAAAACCTCTATTATCCTTGAAGTGAATTCTAAATCCTTTAGAGGCAACCTCTATGAAGTTTTCGACCTTTTCTTGAAGCACACAAAAATCAGGAACTTTCAGGTACGCTGCTCAGATTCAATTCCTAGCTAGGCATAAATTGGCTATCATAGGATCAATTGCTCCTTTAGGATTCACTAGGGAACAATGGTAGATGTGAGGCTTTTCTTGATGTCGCTCAAGGCAGGGGAATGATTAGGCATAGAAATAAGAACTGAACGAAGGCATCACACTCTTGAGATTACCCTCCATACAATAGAAACATTCTTCGCCAATACCGAAGAAAGAATTCATCAGGATAATAATCACTTACTGAAAGCCATTGATATAAGAATAATGAAAGTCATAAACATGCATTTCAATCATTATCCACGGAATAAAATAAATGACCGAGGGGATGGTATTGATAGTATATTATCAAAGGTAGAAGATATATATATTAGATAGTAAGACTAATTACTCACCAAAGGGTGGAACTCATATGCTTCTCCCTAGATGGCACTCAGTGGACCAACTTCGAGCACCCACGAACAGTTAAGGTCCAAAGCTTTGTACACTACGCCAACCCCTATAAGCTCTTCATCTTCACACAATTGTCTGCGTCCAACTCCTCCAAAGATACCAAAGTTTCCATGCTTGGAAGCTCTTCTAAATCGGAGCACCGAACAACCCCTGGCATTGAAAGCTTTGTACACTACACTAAACCTAGTATGCTCTTCAACTTAGTACACTCATTTTCCCAAAAACCCTCCAAAGATACCAGTGTTTCCATGCTCGGAATCTCTTCTAGCTGATAGCACCCATTATCATATAACTTCTGAAGATATTTACACTTCCAATACCCATATGTTGTTTAGCTTCACACATTCGTCTGCTTGCAACTCCTCCAAATATACCAAATTTTCCATGCTTTGAAGCTCTCAAAACTCACAGCACCCATTAAAACTTAGCTTCCAAAGCTTTGTACATTTGGCCAAACCCTGGATGCTCTTCAGCTTCACATAGTTATTTGCACACAAACAACACAAACCCTCGGGTTGGATTTTAAGCCCTAATATGAATTGGGTTTATTTACATCTACAATTTGTTTATTGCGGCCTTAATGTGAGTAGGACAACGATCGAGAGCAGATGAGGTCGAATCAGAGATTCCACTAGGAGAAGAAACCATTGGGAAACAACAAAAACCAATGGACATTGCAGAGCGCATAAGGAGGACACAGGGAAATATCATTCTCCCATATAAATTGTTCTCATTTGAGTTTTAATATTTTATTTTCAATATTAAAAAAACATTCTCCTATATAAATTGTGAGGATTAATGGCCACAGATTGGTAAGTATTTAGTTGGAATGGAAGTCTCCCTCTTTTACGAATTAGGAGTGGATTATTTCAGGTGGTTAGAGATAGTATCAACATAGGCTAGTCTAAGGCCTGAGTATTTTAGAGTTTTTCTTGCTATAAAAAAAAAAGGAATAATAAACCAAAGGATTTAGGTGTAAGGGGCCTAAAAAATATTTGTATATCTGGAAAGGTTCTTTCCGCAAAAGGGGTATGGAGATTGGTATCTAAAGATAGTCTCTGGTGTTGGTGATTCACTCAGAAGTTAAATATACCTAGGTAGTTTTTTCCCCTTGAAAGTCTTGGGTCATATTATGTAAATTGTGTAAATATGCTAGTATGAATTCCTAGTGTGGAGCTCAAGACCAAGGCCCCACTAGAGAATAGTTAGGCTTGTAAGAGACAAAGTGAATCATATGGAATGTACACTCCCCAAAAATATATATAGCCTAGATAATTTCCAAAATCATCCAAAAAGTGACCAGCTATTACAAACACAAACTAAAAAGAAACAGATTTATACATCCATGTAATCCACAAGGATGCCTATACTAGCCAAATAAGCCTTCCACTAGCTACTAAGTCAAAGAAAAGCACTGCTAATAAGCCCTAAAGTATCCTTGGTCCACAAGCCTGATGCCCATTTCCATTTTGTACTTATACTTAACCCACATCTCATTGATATTACATCATATCCCCATTCCTAGAGGGTACATGGGTCATTTCAACCATATTCATATAAGTTTTCCTTCATAATTAACCTTTCATTTGGCATGTCATTATTTCACCTTTTCCATGTGTGAACATACCATGAAAGTGGTTTGAGATATTTAATTATTGATTAACGAAATGCAAATTGTAGTGCAAAAAATGCAATGTATCTTACTTAGGGAAACCCTAGTTCTTGAAATTGTCAAAGAAGAGGAGAGAGGAACCCCTAGTATTATTACAATGTCGAAAACGATGAGATCTAGGCCATGGATCCAAAGGAGAGAGGAACACCAAGCATTATTTTGATGTCTCAATTCCAACAGAGACAAAGGTTTGCCGATCCGAGCCATGGTCATCATTTTATGGTCAATTGCAACTCACCTCCTAGAGGCTTTCACGGACATGTGATGAATCTCTGTTGGGGGCATAGAATAATATCCTTTGTTAGCATGACACTTTAGTTCTTCTAGTCTCTCTCAAAAACTCTCCATAGAGGTACAGATTCTTCATTCATAATGCTTCCTCTTCCTTAGTCCAATCCCTCCGCACAAATATTATCAGAACATAACATAGTTCCACAAAGTAATTCTCCCCATTACATGTGGCAAAGCTCTTAAAGTAATTCTGCTCATTACATGTGGAAAATCTCTTAGTAAAATATATGCAAGCCATGCCCTTTCTAGATTCTCGTAAATATGGTGATTTATGAATCCCTCTTTGCTCTTGCTGGATTCTTGTAAATATGGTGATTTATGAGCCCCTATTTGGCCAATAAATTTATTTCATTACAACACTTATTAAAGCACCCCAAGGTGCAAGTAAAAAATATAATTTTCTTACCTAGAGTCATTAGGTGCAAATACATTTTAATGATGATTTGCATTTTCTTCTATTACTGTCTTCCAAGCTTAAAAACATGATCAAAACCGTAAAAGATAATTGAAAATGTCCATGTATGCCTCAAAATAAACTATTATCAAAATAGTATATAGCTTCTCCATTATCCTCCATTACCTAGTCCATCATAATAATAAGTAAAACAAAAGTACAAGCTCAAAGAGAGATATGAACTAGAAGATCATTGTATTAGTTCTTCATTGTTTTCTAGGGAGATGGGGTACTAGGGATGGATCTTGTTTGTGAAGATTCAAAATATTCATTATCCGTTGATTCCCCACTATTTTTTTGTCCCTTTACATGGCAATGAGGGGGCACCCTCACTTACAAAAATATTAAAATAAGTGTCCATTGCCAATTGTTTTTTGGGATACATAACAAAACAAGAATATCTATTCAAATGCATATATAGTTTGCATACTCATGCCTATCACCCCATTCAATGGTGGTCCATTAGCCATGTGTTATTAAACTGTACATTAATCTTTCACAGAGAAGGGAGGGATGAATACCAATTTCTTTCAATTGTTTCTATAGTTTGCATCTAGGCATATTATCGATCAGGGTAAGCTCAAACAATTAGAGGAAGCCCCTATTATATTATGAGTTATAGCTCTAGAAAAGATGTATTCTAGCAATATTTTTTCCTTTAACAACATTAACCCCTTACCTTAGATTATTATTGTATTTTTTCTTTAATTCTATACTTGTAAGAAATTCAAACTCCCTAACAAACAACAAACATGAGCTATTTCATCTTTTAAAAACATTTTTACTCTCCTACTTCTACATAATGTTCAATGAAATTTCATACTATGCTATGAAATTCACACTAAACATTTTCTATACTATGCTTTCTCAAAATAAAAAATTAAATTCACATACACTTACATATTTTTTTAATTTCATGTTTATGATAAATTCTAATTCCTTAGTATTTAATGTTTCAAATAACTTCATTTAACTTGTCATTGCATGTAAATGAATAAAAACCACAAAATAAACCAATCAACATGTGCCATAGAGAGATCTCACATATCTCATTTTACATTGAAACACAAATACAATGAAATATATAAACACCTAACAACCCAATGTCATTTACATACAAAATATGGTTAAAATAAAGTAATTTATTATTGATTTTTAATTTTTCTTTTCTTAAATGAATGGATTTACATATAAAATAATATGGTTAAACTATTTTATTAACTATTTAGTTTTTCTTTTCTTAACCAAATGCATTTCATTTCATTGCTTTTGATTATCTTTATTTTGAAAATTTACTGTGTAAACTCATCCAAGTTTAAATAATGAAAACAAAAAATCTAATAAAAACTAATAAAAAATTATTATAACAAGAGGTCATACATTATAAACTCTTCCAACTTGGTCAATTGAGTGTAGATCCGGTGATTGGGAGGAATGTTGTTGTCCTCTTCACCTGGGTTCAAATCTCGCTTTGTGACACTTGCTCCTTGGAAGCTAATTTTGACTATGTAATGATTGTAATGTTGGCCATACCTTGATTATCCGGAATAACAGGTATTGGAAATTCCCCGATGAATGTATCCCTCTAACAAATGATAAACCATCATTTAAAAAACTCATCCAAGTTTAAATAATGAAAACAAATATTCTAATAAAAACCAATAAAAATTTACTATAACACGAATTCATACATTATAAGTCCCAATTTAATAGGATTCCTCAAAATTAATGAATCTCTCACACCTTTATTTTTAGAAAAGAGTATTTTTTTCCTGTTTTAAAATAAAGTTTGATTTAAAAATAAATAAATTTTTATAATTAATTTTTATTTAATTATAAAATATTTTCTTTACATTTGATAATTTAAAGATGGATTTTTTTTTTATGTAATGGAGTTTAGTTATTATTTTATTGTACCTTTAAGAGTGTCGAGTTGAAAATATTTAATTGACAAAGTTTTGAATTTTCTTTAACTTATCAAATTATAATAAACATTATGAATTTGACAAAATACAATGAATAAATATTAAGTAGGCTATTCAATATTAAATACATAAATCATGCATTAATTATTATTGTATGTAGATAATCCCAAGAAATAAAAATTCCATTTATATTATATTAGTTTCAATTTGCATCATTCACTTTGACATTGGGAACCCATAAAAACTGTTCAAATAATGAAATATCCAATTACAATTTGAAATTATAAAGGATAATTTAGAAATAAAATTATAATTTCAAGTTATAATAATCATTTTAATAACAACACCTGTTAACACCCAAATTAGTCCCCAAGGTTGTGAAGAAGGAAATTCGGGGTAACTACTAACCAATCTTTGGCTTATGTTTTTGATCTTAACATAAACAGAAAGGGCTCTCTCTATAAACTCTTGGCTCTCTTTATAAACTCACAGAATACTGGAAATCATCAAGATTGTCAATAAAGAAAACATACACCAGCATTCACATTCAAGATATTCAATTACAACTTACAGAAGATCAGATTTCTGCTCGAAACAAAATGATTTAAACTCTTTGGAGAGAAAATCATAAGAAACTATTGGGCAATGGAGTCAAAATATGAAACATGAATCAAATATAATGCTGCTGCATGAGATGTCTAAACAGAGGCAGGGTAGCAACCAGCTAGTAGTCAAAGAGAATTTAATTGGTGGAACAGAAGAGGAATGAACAGTCCATTGATGTAAGGCATACAAAGATGAATCCTACACCAACTTTAGCAGAAGTTAATTATGAAATGCCTGAAATGAAATGAACAAGGCATCATTAATGTGAATCCCATTCAGATGCTACACTTATCCAAGCATGAAAGAAATTAACAAAGAAAGAGGTACAAATTAACATGGGAAAGAGAAAAGACAGACTACCAGACCAATTACACAAGAATCTCAGTCGGAATCCAGCTTCAAGCACTACAAATTTATTCAAGAAAATGTTTACAACAGAGCCGAGCTCCCCCAGTCCTCAACCAAATGATTTTGCAACCTATTCTTCTTCTATTACATTTATTTTATAGATCTACTTTTGCCCTAGGGTCTAGATATACAACGTGGGAGTCCGTTCGAACCATTTTTTACCCAATTTTGGCCACGGACTGCTGAAAACTGCCTCTCGGTGCCACGGCTGTATATATCAAACGGTGATATCTGTGTAAAAAATGAAAGAGGTTTTTGTATATTAGGCCATGCTGAAGCCAAAACCTCTTTCAGTTTCTTCATATTCTCCTCCGGCTGGCCACGATCTGCTCCGGAAGTTAATGACTCACGCAGAAAACGTGAATTCGGGAAAATTACCCTATGAAAAACCTTTTGGTTCTCCCAAACCATAACACCTATGAAAATTATGAGAGAGGTTATTGTAGATGGGTTTGTTATGAAGAAAAACCTCTCTCGGTTTCTCGAAATTCCTCCCCGTTTGGCGGAGACAGCTTCTGCAAAATAATGACTAAAACAGTCATTTCAGGTAAAAACAAGCCCGCCCTTCCTATAATATCACATTTAATTTTGATTTGGGCTTTCTTCTTGCAATTTTAATTTTCGGGACTTAAGTGCTGATGTGGCCGATGCATGAAGTGGCATATGAACCTCCTAGGTGGGGGGTTTAACTTAGCACAAATCTGGTGCTAACAACACCAATGAAGGATTTCAACAATTTTTTATTAATCCAGATCCCATATTTTTGGAGTAACCCTATCATACTTTTACATTTAAAAATAATAATAAAATAATACATAATATGGGGCTTTCACTACCTTCTAGATAGGGTTTATGTGGCTTATTTTATACTCAATTCATGGCACATTAATCCAACGAGATTTTCTACAATAATCGAATCTATGCATAGGTGCACAGGATGCAAGCCTGTGCTAACAAGGGTTGCGTGTTCTACTTTAATTTGGACATCCATTAATTGAGTATTGGGAAGTTCAGCATTGACACACCCTTCTTTGTTCTAGTACCTTCCATGTCACAACATTCCAACACTTGGCAACCCCTTCATTGTTTTTCTACCTTACAAACATCACTGCTCAATTCAAGTCACAAAAAGAAATTTAAACCACTTTTTGTAGAGTTTCTTTGCTTGCCTCAAAACCCTTAGATGGACGAATGGCAAACAGTATTTGAATCTGCGTTCACTATGAATTCATATATTTACCACGGAGTAGAGCCATTTTCCTTTAACATCCACGTCAAATAATTATTAAACTTTAATTACTCATTGCAACAGAAAAGAGTATGTATTAAGAGTATAATTTGTAGTATTCTGATACATATGACATATTGCATAGCTAAGTTTTCTTAGTAAGAGTAAAATGATGAGTGTAATGATTGCATATCCATCTTGTGTAACCATCAAGATTAACTCGTCACATACTATTGTGAAGGATATTTTGCATCCCTCTCCATTTACATTAAGAAATGAAGGAAAGCTAATAAATTTAAAATAATCAATTGCATACATGATAATTTAAAATGAATAAATCACATAATAATCGGGAAGAGGAACCAATTCCAAATTGAAATAATAATCACCTGAAATAATTGACAAAATTATGATTTATGGTCCATACAAAAATAAACTTTTACTTTATTATAGTCTATAAAAAATAAACTTTAAATTATTAGTGATAGTTTTGTGCTATTAACCTAGCGTCTAATTTCTTTACTCTTTAATGTTATTTCCTTAAATTTTTTCAAACTAGAGGACTTGTTAGAATTGAGGTAGAGTCAACATTTCATTAAGAGAATTTCCATAACAATTACAAAGAAGAAAGTGTGTGAAGCAGAAAGTGAAGGATAAATTATGTTGTTTTTTAATGCAATGTATATTGCATCCTTCTAAGTTAATATGTGATACTTTTTAAAAATTATTTTCTACTTTAATCCCTCTACACGTTAAGTTTCGTAAGAAACAAAAGGATAAATTATGTTGTTTTTCAATGCAATATAAATTACATCCTTTTAAATCAATATGTGACACTTTTAAAAAAATATTTTCCACCTTAATCCCTCTGCATGTTAAGTGACACTTTTTAAAAATTATTTTCAACCTTAGTCCCTCAAGTGAGGTTTGCATGCATTTGTATTTATGTACGATGCTTTTGAGTGAATATATAACGAAACAAATTGAGACCATAACATATAATTGCATAGTATTTTTCTTACTTGAGAAGATAAATGTAATGTCCCTTTTAAGAAATTTTATTAAAATGACCAATTTTTCACTTTTTTCCCTATTTCGACCTTTAATAAGTTTTGATGTCTAGGTCTCCAAATTGACCCAAGGGCTCCCAAATCTTCTGAGAAGGTATATGAATGATATTAAGACTTGAATATGAAGTTCAGGGATGATTTATGACCCTCCAAAGACTTCTGCAAACTTGTTTAAGATTCTGGTCAATGTATGGTATTTTACTAGCAATTTGGGGTTCAAATCCCCCGAGGGTAAGCATTGAAAATGGCTCTCCAAATGACTCCAAACCCACTCGAAATTCTAAACAGACGTAGGGGATGTCTAAGGGACATTATTTAAGTCTCATGTGCACCATTTATCACTAATTTAGTCTATTCTAAACTTCTCCCAAGCAACAATAAAAATCACTAGTTTGACCCTTGGGGAAATGGCACCAAATCTCTTCCAAGTGCAAATAAACTGAGTAAGATGACTTCAAATGCTTAAGTGCTGAACATGAAACTTGTAATACTCATCAATGGTAGTCCATTCATCATAAATATATCAGAGAAACATTCTTTCATTCGAAATCATTAGCATTATAAAGGCATACATCAATATAGTGGGGAAATGGTCATTGTTTACTCATTAATAATCACTTTTACATACAACCACTTGGTATTTCAGCCTGATACTTTCTGAAGATGCAGAATAGAGTATATTAATCTTATTACAATTAGAAATAGATCATGATAAGCTCTCCCAAAGAGTATAATAGCTCACCAAAAGTGCCCCCTCAAGGAGCAATAATATGCCATAAAAACTAGAAATGGTTGAGAGGATGTGTTGCACTAGAAGAAACCACGAGCTTCCCTGTAGCTACACTTGCAAATACAAACTCCATTGAATATCCATTAAATACCTGAGTGGCCTCTCCAAACACCAACTTGGATGGGAATATTTCATCCTCGAAATTGGCCACAAACTGGCTAAGGCAAGAAACTAGTCATCCACTAGCTCTCTCTCTTCACAAATGCAAATTTCTCAAATGATCAAAATCCCTTATCTTTGTTTATCCCTGTATTTTATAAACATCCTTAGCCTTCTAAGGTTCCCAATCCATCCATAACATCAAGCCAATTCGAATTAGGGTGAGGGATGAAGATTTTCCATGTGTCCTCCCTTCCCTAGCCTTCCATCTTCCCCCAATTCGAGTAGGGACCCATTGAGCTTCCCCAACTCACATGAGCGCCTTCTTGGATGCTATATTTAGGCCTGACATGTCAGAATGGTCAGATGTCATCCTTCAGGTCTGCAATATGTCATAAATGTCATAGCATCTTCATCATTGGTGTCATAGATGTCATAGATGTTAGGGAATCTAGCCCAAGTGTCCAAGAAGCTCCCATTTGACTCTTTCTCTCCCATGTAAGTTACATTTTCTTCCAAATTTGACCTATGATGCATATGACCAAGTGTATTAGCCTTCTAACTCATCCAAGAACATTAGGCTTCCCATGGATTCATGTAACATACCCTTTAAGATGGAAAACATTTTATGTTTAGAAACATTATGATAACTTTTATTATAAAGTTTGTATTGGACAGGTGTCCAAGGATGACTGTAATTTGCACAATATATTATTATTTAATAAAAAAAATAGGAGACAAACACCTAAGAGGATTGTTGAAAGAGTGGTTACTGATCCACTAGGTGGAATGGAATCTCTGGTAGAAGGCAATGGACAAGTGGCAGCATCATGATGCAACTAACTAGCTGTTGGTATGGGACAAGTCCCTTGAAATGTGGTCATAGTGCCCTGAAAGATGGGACTGGAGCTTGAGGCTCATTTATTCTAAACTGACCACTAAAAGACCTAGGCAGTCTATATAATAGCCATCAAATATTGAATTGAGGTTCAATCACTTTTCCTGATGAGGAAACTTACCTTGGGGTTGCTGTGTTTGCACCCAAGAGATTTGATGAGGGGATATGCTGTTGTTGATCATGTTGTGAGTCTACCAAACTCTTATTGAGTTCAGGAGTTTGATGCTGAGTGGAGAAGGTATTTTGTTTTCGGGAGGTTGATAGTGAGTGGAGAAGGTATTTTTGAGTGCCTTGCTTCTATACAGATTCCACCAACTTACTGGATCAGTAAGAAGGCTCGAGGGCTCATTCGAAGTCACTAGTTGAGCTGCTTCTTCTGAAGCAGGTTGGGAGGAACAGACCTCCTTGGGTGTTTCTCGGCCCTATCATCTTTTACAGGTTCTATTGTCTTATCTACTTTTATTTTTTTTAAGTTCTGTCATCTATTTAAACTTTTATTGTTAAGTTCTTTTGTTCAGTTTTCTTTAATAAATTATTAATTCTGTATCATTTGAATGATTGAATAAAATGATCTCTGCATTTTTCCCCATGCAAAAGGGAATAGCATTGTACTCTAGTACAGAGATAGATTAAAATAGATAGGTATGATCGGCAAGGTAGCCAAGTGATAGAAAGAATGCAAATGATGTGTTTCTTTAAATTATTGTTTACTATTAATTTTCTAAGTCTACCTATATCAATGTTTTGTTAGTATTTTCTGATTTAGACAATTATTTACAGAAATTACAGTAGTATTTCTCTATTTGTTTAAATGACAGTTTGTTTAGAAATACATAAATTTCCTTCTGAAAGTTTAAATGAAAATATTTCCTATTCCCTACAGTTACAGGGTAGATTCCATTTAGTAGCTTAGTTATATCAATTTCTTTTAATAATAATGCATAGAATAAATACAAATTATTTATGTACTAACCAACAACTCTCATACAAATATTATCTATGTTTAAGAGTAATTATATGTCCATCATAAACAGTTTTGCATTTCTAAGTTTTTACATTTCCCTGCTAGAGTAGGAAATTGAATTTAGTATGAGCATATTCTTTAATAGTAAACAAACCAAACACTCGTACAGAATCATTTCTGTAAGTCCAATAGTTAAATTCCACAGATTCATTGCTAGGGTTTAGATACTACTTTCATTGCAATTAAATCGAAATAGAAAACATCAAACCTTTTTACCAAGACCAAATGCTTATACCATAAACAAGCCTGTAGATTGTTTAAGTTAAGATTGAATAATCAGAACGACTATAGAAGACTTCAAATAAAATAATGAACACAGGTTTATTTCCGAGACCTTAACTAAAGCATTGTTAAGCTTTATGTTCCAAAACAAGGACTAAACCCTAACACTCGAAATTACTTCCCTAATTTCTCTTTATGATGCAGCAATAGCTTTATAAACAAAAAAATGAAGCACATATAGGTCGTAAGCCTTATCAACGATTTCATTTTATCCATTGTGCTATAAAACAAACAGTTGTATTATCGTTTCACAAAAACATTCACTACTTATTCCCAAACCATTGACGAGTTACAACTCATGTATACATACCAAACACAAATCAACAAAAGGATATGATTACAGTAATATAAATCTTAAATCTTCCATTTGAAATTTATTTTGAAGGAGTTCGAAAACTTAACCTACAATTTACAAAATAAACGAGACTTCACACAGGTCATAAGCCTACATAATCTAGCTGGTAGTAACCGACACATCGTGTTATAGAATTAAAACATTTACATTTTATCCAACCATTTACAAAGGAAACTATAGTCATAGTATCGAAAACATCAAATAATGTTTCCTTCAATTCTGAGGGTGAAACCCTGTCTTAACCCTATTACATTGAAAACCAGAACCAACAGTTGCCTCATGGGTCGAGGGATATCCTCCCATTCCTTCAACAAGTTTTACAAAACCCTAATCATAAAACTCTCTGAGTTGTAAACACAACAAACAAGATTCAAACAGTCGGCCCTTTCATCTACACAGAGACTCAAGACGATGCCGAGGCTTACCGGTTTGTATAAGCTATTCCAACCTTCAACACCAGATTTGAGAGGCCATTGTATAGTTACCCCTGCAATAAAAATACCAAGGTGGTCAAAACATAATCTAAACAAAAAGGTTTCAAGCATCGAAGTTTCATATAACTGATATCACCTCGGATAAATATTACAGGGAAGGAAATTGATCACATTACCTTTTTAAATATTAGCCGTAGCAGCAAGGAACGCGCTGGTGTTTCAACTGTAATGAAAACCTTACTTCGTAATGGTTGGTTTACCTGAAACCATTACACAACCTTTCACCTTTCAAAATAGTAGCACAATGATAGGCGAGATAGCAACAATGGCGAGGCTCTAAGCCATTACATTTCAACCAAAATGTAGAAGAAACAAACCCTCAACACGTCGGGTATCAAACCATACTGATACAGAACTCTAAAGATTGGAAAAAAGAACCTTCACCACCATACTAGAACAGAAGAGAGCTCGGCTCTATAAATTCTAAAGATTCGAATATGAGACTCAAGAGCTACAGCCCACAGGCGGTTCAAACCTTGCTACAAACCCTCGGCCTATCAGCCAGTGCAGAGCCACTACCATCAAACAACAATGACGCAATAAACACAATATTCCAAACCAAGTAGGGTTTAACCACTACATCGAAACCCTCACAAGATCAACGGTGAAGATCTTAGGCAGAGTTTATGAAACTTACAACCAGTCAATCATATTAAATGAGCCATCATTACCAAAACCACGAAGGAACCAACTCTACAGCAATTGCCCTTGTGTCAGGTTACAACTCAGCACTCTAAGGTTATTTTTGGAAACTAGCATGTGAACCAAGTCTACCGTATCATCCACAATTGATTTCCATTATTTTGTTAGCTGTGTGCATTTAATACCAAAGATTACGATCTTACTTGCCAACCGGTAACGTGGATATCCACCATATAACAATTAATACACCTTGCATCGCTTTGGTATTGTCGACATAGTATAAACCTGTCAAGCCTCCAAGTTATAAATTATATTCATCAAGTTTGCATAACTCACATTATTGTATAGTTTATATATATTTAACCATTGAACGATAGTACAAGGTTTGCATACGTTAAGTATCACCTTGTATGTAATTTCTTACATATCACAAAGTGTACAAAGTAGCATCTAACCTATAGATGTGAACATGGTTCCATATAGTTACACATAGACAATAAGGGTCGTACTCAACTCATATCATTCACATAAATAGCCAAGAAGATGTTAGTGTATAGAATAAAATAGGATCTCCCTGATGCACATATGCCCTATAGCTGCACATAAACCATATTGTGCATATAGTGTAGTACAAACACATAGGTGTCGCTTAGGGTATCACGTTAATTACAACTCACATTACAACAATGCGATAGTTGTTAGAATGGTAATAAAACACGTTTACAACAATGAAATAATAACCCTACAAACAATAGTAAGACAGACCTTAAAGTTATGCATGGTGTAAGAGGAAACATTTCAGAATGATACCATCATCGCATGTTGTAGAGTCTAAACTATTTAACAAACAGTTGAACATGAAATTGCATGATTCATCATTGAGATAGAAAGTAAACAGTTACATACAGAAAACATGATGGAGGCCAAATAAATCTAGGTACAATACTGTGAGGTAGACATTGTAGTTCTTCTTGATAACTGTGGATTCTCTTTCGCAACTCTTATCTCTTACCTGTCAATCTGTCACATGTACGAGTTCACATATTTTAGCAGGAATGCTAAGTAAGTCTCGGGGCATCCAAAGAACCCCTTCATCAACCAAACAAAAGTACTTTAGTTAAACAATGATTTGAACATCTATAAGCAACAACAGAAGTGATATGTAACAACATAGTTAATTATAGATTATTTTTCATGCATTGTTATATTTCCGCATTATCAGATAACGTTTATTATCACATAGAAAAGTTTTTAATTTTTGTGATTTTTGGGATGTTACATGTGGTATCAGAGCACAAGTTCAAACTCTAGGCCTGAATGAGGCTCATGCGCATAAACAGAAAAATAAATCAGAAAGATTATGTTACTAACTTTTGCAATTTAATTTCATTTTTGCACAGTACAGATTTACTTTTATTGCAGGTATGGAAATACCGGAAGAATCAACAGAGGATATATCTCCCCGTAATGAACAAATTAATCATAATAACACCGAAGGAATTACGTTGAGTTAAACATCCAGTCTTTTAAAATTTTACGCACTGTGCAGGATTTAAAATATGAGTTAAAAGCTGTAAAAGAAGAAAATGAACGGATCTTAAAGGAACAGGAAGAGCTACAACAGAATTTAAAAGGAAACTATCATAGTGATGAAAGAGGCAGAAAATCAGAATTTAGAGCTGATTGTGAAATCATGTCCCACCAACATAAGCATAAGAAAACAAAGAACAATAAAAGAAACAGTTACTCATCTTCTAAGTCTGATCCAAGTAATAATGATGTAAATTATGATAGCAGTAACAGTGAGTGCTGCTCTAAAAAGAGAAAACATAAGCATCATGAACAAATTACCAGTGAATTTAAAAATATTAAGCCACCTACTTTTAATGGCGAAAGTGAGAAGGGTGAGACAGCAGAAGCTTGGCTGCCAGGGATGAAGAAGTACTTCAATATTTATGACTACTCTTCTCAACTGAAAGCCAAGATGGATATTTACAATCTGACCGGAAAGGCAGATATCTGGTGGCAGGATCTTAAAAGAATCAAGAGCATAAGGGAAAAAGAAGTAACTTGGACTATGTTTAAAAGTTTATTTAAAAAGAAGTTATTGTCTGAATAGTGTTTTGAGGATAAATTGAAGGAGTTTTACGACTTAAAGTTGGGTACAATGAACATGAAAGAACTGTGCAGCAAGTTTCTTAGCTTGCTGAGGTACGTACCCTACATGGTTGAGGAAAAGCCTAAAGTGCAAAGGTTTCTCAGTTGTTTACCGTTTAATATAAAAGATTGCATTGAATATGATAATCCTTCCACTTTGGAAGAAGCCATGAGGAAGGAAATTTTTTTTTTTGACCAAAACAGAAAAAGAGAAGGAACAACTGGTTGGAAGAACAGTAAAACTAATCAGTATGACTATAAAAAGAAGAATTTTAATCAGAATGTTGGAGGTTTTAAGAAAAACTTTAATAACAGAAAATTTTCTAATAATTATCAAAATAATACATATCAGAATACTACTGTTGCAAGGAATATACCTAACAATCGCAGCAATAATAATAACAACCATAACAACAGGTATGCTGAGCAGAAAGGACCCATAAAGTGTTATGAATGTGGTAGACCACACAAGAGAGCAGATTGCCCACGCAACAAGAGGACAACCAACAACATACATACTATGCAAGCAGAACCTATAGTTGGAGACATTGCAAGAGAAATGCCCAGGATAAATGCAACATTGGAGAACCGTCAAGCAGACCATCAAACATCCATAGTCAAAATTGAAGGTATGATACGAAACGAGTCTATTTCTATTCTAATAGATCCTGGTGCAAATCTAAGTTATATTTAACCTACTTTAGTAAACCGTTGCAAGCTAAAAACCGAAAAATTCGATAATGCATGGTTAGTTCAGCTTGCAACAGGAACTAAAAGAAAGGTTACAGATTTTGTTCAGAATTGTGAAGTATTTTTAAATCAGCTGAAAACGCAAGTTAATCTGAATGTTTTACCCTTAGGTTCATATGATTTGTTAATTGGCATGGATTGGCTTGAACAGCATAGAGTTATATTAAATTGCTATGATAAATCTTTTACTTGTATAAATAATGAAGGTAATTCAGAAACAGTAAAAGGAATTCATAGGCAGATTTCAGTAAGATAGATTTCTGCTTTACAAGTAAAAAGAGCTATTAGAAAAGGTTGTAATTTGTTTGCTGTTAATGTTGTTAATGATGAATGTACATCCAAAGAAGATAAGTTAAAACTAGAATATATTCCCATCCTTAGGGACTTTTCAGATGTATTCCCGGAAGAAATTCCAGGATTACCTCCGAAAAGAGAACTTGACTTCACCATTGAGTTAGTACCCAGTGTGGTACCAAACTCAAAGGCCCCCTATAGGATGAATATTATAGAGTTAAATGAGTTAAAATCTCAGCTGAAAGAATTAATAGATAAAAACTACATACAGTCCAGTGTGTCCCCTTGGGGAGCACCAGTAATATTTGTTAAAAAGAAAGATGGTACCATGTGTTTGTGCATTGATTACCGCCAGCTTAATAAAATGACAATTAAGAACCGGTATCCCTTACCTCGCATAGATGATCTATTTGATCAAGTACACAGAGCAGAGATATTCACTAAAATTGATCTAAGGTCGGGTTATCATCAAGTCCGGATAAAAGACTAGGACATATTCAAAACTACATTCAAAACGCGTTATGGACACTACGAGTTCGTAGTTATGCCTTTTCGGCTAACTAACGCACCTGCAGTGTTCATGTGTTTAATGAACAATGTTCTGCATAAATATTTAGATGAGTTCGTAGTGGTATTCATTGATGATATCCTGATTTACTCAAAGATTAAAGAAGAGCATGATGAACATCTAAAAATCATTTTACAAGTACTTAGAGATCACCAACTTTACGCTAAGTTCAGTAAGTGTGATTTCTATAAAGATAAAATTCAGTATTTGGGTCATATAATTTCAAAAGATGGTATCTCTGTTGATCCTGAAAAAATTAAAGCAATTAATGAATGGCCTGTCCCAAAAGATGTAACTGATGTACAGTCATTCATGGGAATAACGGGGTATTATAGAAAGTTTATTGAAGGGTTCTCTAGAATTGCTAATCCCATCACTTCTTTGCAGAAGAAAGGGAATAAATTCATATGGGATCAAAAGTGTCAAGACAGTTTTAATAAGTTGAAAGAATTGTTAACTATTGCACCCATTTTAAAAATTGCAGATCCTAATAAGGATTTCGTCGTATGCACTGATGCATGTCATGAAGGACTTGGAGGGGTCTTAAGTCAAGAAGGTCGTGCAATTGCTTTTGAGTCAAGGAACTTAAAAATACATGAAAAGAATTACGCTAGGTATGATCTTGAGTTGGCAGCCGTGATACATGCTTTAAAGATGTGGCGCCATCACTTGATCGGTAGAAAATTCATTTTAATGACTGATAATAAAGGGTTAAAGTATTTACTGGATCAAACAAATCTGAATGCAAGGCAAGCTAGATGGTTAGCTTTCCTTAGCAAGTACGATTTTGAGATCCATCACATGAATGGAAAGGAAAATAAGGTTGTTGATGCGTTGAGCAGAAATGCTAGATTAAGTTTTGTAGCAGCAATCAGTACTTTTAAAACTGATCTAGAAAATCAGATCGAAGAGGGAATTAAGCAAGACGAAAATTACCAAAAATTGCATGATAAAGTGGCTGAAAATTCATCTGAAAATGTTATAACAGATTACAGTATTAATGAAAAGGGCTTCTTAACTTACAAAAACAGAATTTATGTGCCTAATTTTTCGAAGGTTAAGTTGTTGATTTTAGATGAAGTTCACAAGAGTCCTTATTCAGGACATCCTGGTTATCAGAAAATGATAACTATGTTAATAAAATAGTATTTTTGGCCTAACATGAAGAGTGAAGTTGTTGAATATATAGCTAGATGCTTTGACTGTTAGACTATTAAAGCTGAACATCAACATCCAGCTGGGCTATTGCAGCCCTTACCAATTCTAGAATGGATGTGGGAAATCATAAGCATTGACTTTATTACAGGTTTGCCTAAAAATCAATAGCAGAATGACTCAATTATGGTTGTTGTTGATAAACTTAGCAAATCTGCTCATTTTATTCCTGTTAAAACTAATTTCAAGGCTTCTAACATTGCAGGTATTTTCATGAAGCAAATTTTTCGCTTGCATGGAATTCCAAAGGTAATTATTTCAGATCGAGACTCTAAGTTTACTGGTAACTTTTGGACAACACTATTTAAAGGATTAAATACTAAGTTAAATTTCAACACTTCTTTCCACCCACAAACTGATGGTCAAACAGAAAGAGTAAATCAGATTTTGGAAAATATGTTAAGATTAGATGTTAAAGATCAGCCATCTAAATGGGAGGATTACTTAGACTTAGCAGAATTTGCCTACAATAATAATTATCAAGCATCTACTAAGTTAAGTCCATTTGAAATTTTGTATGGAAGAAAGTGTTGTACTCCAATTTCGTGGGATAATCCTGTAGATAGATTGATGTTTGGACAAAATCTATTGAAATAAATGGAGCTAACTGTGAAACAGGTTCAAGGTAACTTAAAAGTTGCCCAAGATCGGCAGAAAAGCTATGCTGATTTGAAATGAACAGAAAGAGAATTTCAGGTAGGAGACCATGTATTCATAAAGGTAAAACCCAAGAAAATTTCTTTGAAGCTTGGGAGCTGTGCTAAATTAGCACCGAGGTACTGTGGGCCATTTGAAATCCTATCAAGGATAGGAGCTGTTGCATATTAATTGGCATTGCCATACAATTTAAAAATCCACAATGTTTTTCATGTTTCTGTTTTAAAGAAGTATGTGCATGATGCTACTCATGTGTTGAATTGGAATGACATACAGGTGGAACTCGAAGAAGATTTTCAGGTGGAACCGGACTGTATTCTAGACCGGAGGAAAATTATTCTTCGAAATTGCAGCATAGGGCAGGTAAAGGTGCAATGGAAGCACCTTAGCCTTGATGAAGCTACTTGGGAACTGGAAAGTAATATGCGGGAAGCATATCCAGTTCTGTTCCATGAGGAACTTGTTGATGAATAATCAACATCGAGGATGATGTTGAGCTTAAGAGGGGGTGTTTGTAACATACCCTTTAAGATGGAAAACATTTTATGTTTAGAAACCTTATGATAACTTTTATTATAAAGTTTGTATTAGACAGGTGTCTAAGGATGACTGTAATTTGCACAATATATTATTATTTAGTAAATAAAATAGGATACAAACACGTAAGAGGATTGTTGAAAGAGTGGTTACTAATCCACTAGGTGGAATGGATTCTCTGGTAGAAGGCAATGGACAAGTGGCAGCATCATGATGCAACTAACTAGCTGTTGGTATGGGACAAGTCCCTTGAAATGTGGTCATAGTGCCCTGAAAGATGGGACTGGAGCTTGAGGCTCATTTATTCTAAACTGACCACTAAAAGACCTAGGCAGTCTATATAATAGCCATCAAATATTGAATTGAGGTTCAATCACTTTTCCTGACGAGGAAACTTACCTTGGGGTTGCTGTGTTTGCACCCAAGAGATTTGATGAGGGGATATGCTGTTGTGAGTCTTCCAAACTCTTATTGAGTTCAGGAGTTTCATGTTGAGTGGAGAAGGCATTTTGTTTTCAGGAGGTTGATACCGAGTGGAGAAGGTATTTTTGAGTGCCTTGCTTCTACACAGATTCCACCCACTTATTGGATCAGTAAGCAGGATCGGGGGTTCATTAGAAGTCAGCAGTTGAGCTGCATCTTCTAAAGCAGGTTGGGAGGAACAGGCCTCCTTGGGTGTTTGTCGGCCCTATCATCTTTTACAGGTTCTATTGTCTTATCTACTTTTATTTTTTTAAAGTTTTGTCATCTATTTAAACTTTTACTGTTAAGTTCTTTTGTTCAGTTTTCTTTAATAAATTATTAATTCTGTATCATTTGAATGATTGAATAAAATGATCTCTGCATTTTTCCCCATGCAAAAAGGAACATCATCGTACTCTAGTACAGAGATAGATTAAAATAGATAGGTATGATCGGCAAGGTAGCCAGGTGATAGAAAAAATGCAAATGATGTGTTTCTTTAAATTACTGTTTACTCTTAATTTTCTAAGTCTACCTATATCAATGTTTTGTTAGTATTTTATGATTTAGACAAGTATTTCCAGAAATTACAGTAGTATTTCGCTATTTGTTTAAATAGCATTTTGTTTAGAAATACATAAATTTCCTTCTGAAAGTTTAAATGAAAATATTTCCTATTCCCTACAGTTGCAGGGTAGATTCCATTTAGTAGCTTAGTTATATCAATTTCTTTTAATAATAATGCATAGAATAAATACAAATTATTTATGTGCTGACCATCGACTCTCATACAAATATTATCTATGTTTAAGAGTAATTATATTTCTTAAACAGAGTCGAGTTATAGATGTCCATCATAAACAGTTTTGCATTTCTAAGTTTTTACATTTCCTTGCTAGAGTAGGAAATTGAATTTATTATCAGCATATTCTTTAACAGTAAACAAACCAAACACTCGTACAGAATCATTTCTGTAAGTCCAATAGTTAAATTCCACAGATTCATTTCTAGGGTTTAGATAATACTTTCATTGCAATTAAATCGAAATAGAAATAACAGACATGAAACCTTTTTACCAAGACCAAATGCTTATACCATAAACAAGCTTGTAGATTGTTTAAGTTAAGATTGAATAATCAGAACGAATGTAGAAGATTTCAAATAAAATAATGAACATAGGTTTATTTCCGAGACCTTAACTAAAGCATTGTTAAGCTTTATGTTCCAAAACAAGGACTAAACCCTAACACTAGAAATTACTTCCCTAATTTCTCTTTATGACACAGCAATAGCTTTATAAACAAAAAAACGAAGCACATATAGGCCGTAAGCCTTATCAACGATTTCATTTTATCCATTGTGCTATAAAATAAACAGTTGTATTATCGTTTCACAAAAACATTCACTACTTATTCCCAAACCGTTGAATAGTTACAACTCGTGTATACAAACCAAACACAAATCAACAAAATGATATGATTACAGTAATATAAATCTTAAATCTTCCATTTGAAATTTATTTTGAAGGAGTTCAAAAACTTAACCTACAGTTTACAAAATAAACGAGACTTCACGCAGGTCGTAAGCCTACACCATCTAGTTGGCAGTAACCGACACATCGTGTTATAGAATTAAAACATTTACATTTTATCTAGCCATTTACAAAGGAAACAATAGTCATAGTATCGAAAACATCAAATAATGTTTCATTCAATTCTGAGAGTGAAACCCTGTCTTAACCCTATTACATTGAAAACCAGAACCAATAGTTTCCTCATGGGTCGAGGGATATCCTCCCATTCCTTCAACAAGTTTTACAAAACCCTAATCATAAAACTCTCCAAGTTGTAAACACAACAAACAAGATTCAAACAGTCGGCCCTTTCATCTACACAGAGACTCAAGACGATGCCGAGGCTTACCGGTTGGTATAAGCTATTCCAACCTTCAACGCTAGATTTGAGAGGCCATTGTATAGTTACACCTGCAATAAAAATACCAAGGTGGTCAAAACAGAATCTAAATAAAAAGGTTTCAAGCATTGAAGTTTCATATAACTCATATCACCTCATATAAATATTACAGGGAAGGAAATTGATCACATTACCTTTTTAAATATTAGCCGTAGCAGCAAGGATTGCGCTGGTGTTTCAACTATAATGAAAACCTTACTTCGTAATGGCTGGTTTAGCCGAAACCTTTACACAACCTTTCACCTTTCAAAATAGTAGCACAGTGCTAGGAGAGATAGCAACAATGGCGAGGCTCTCAGCCATTACCTTTCAACCAAAACGTAGAAGAAACAAACCCTCAACACGTCGGGTATCAAACCATACTGATACAAAACTCTAAAGACTAGAAAAAAGAACCTTCACCACCATACCAGAACAGAAGAGAGCTCGGCTCTATAAATTCTAGAGATTCGAATACGAGACTCAGGAGCTACAAACCTTGCTACAAACCCTCGACCTGTCGGCCAGTGCAGAGCCACTACCATCAAACAACAACGACACAATAAACACGATATTCCAAACCAAGTAGGGTTTAACCACTACATTGAAACCCTCACAAGATCGACGATGAAGATCTTAGGCAGAGTTTACGAAACTTACAACCAGTCAATTGTATTAAATGAGCCATCATTACCAAAACCACAAAGGAGCCAACTCTACAGCAATTGCCCTCGTGTCATGTTACAACTCAGCACTCTAAGGTTATTTTTGGAAACTAGCATGCGAACCAAGTCTACCGTATCATCCACGATGGATTTCCATTATTTTGTTAGCTGTGTGTATTTAATACCGAGGATTACGATCTTACTTGCCAACCGGTAACGTGGATATCCACCATATAACAATTAATACACCTTGCATCGCTTTGGTATTGTTGACATAGTATAAACCTGTCAAGGCTCCAAGTTAGAAATTATATTCATCAAGTTTGCATAATTCACATTATTGTATAGTTTATATATATTTAACCATTGAACGATAGTACAAGGTTTGCATACGTTAAGTAACACCTTGTATGTAATTTCTTACATATCACCAAGTGTACAAAGTAGCATCTAACCTATAGATGTGAACATGGTTCCATATAGTTACACATAGACAATAAGGGTCGTACTCAACTCATATCATTCACATAAATAGCCAAGAAGATGTTAGTGTATAGAATAAAATAGGATCTCCCTGATGCGCATATGCCCTATAGCTGCAAAGAAACCATATTGTGCATATAGTGTAGTACAAACACATAGGTGTCGCTTAGGGTATAACGTTAATTACAACTCACATTACACCAAGTCAATAGTTGTTAGAATGGTAATAAAACACGTTTACAATGATGAAATAATAACCCTACAAACAATAGTAAGACGGACCTTAAAGTTATGCATGGTGCAAGAGGAAACGTTTCAGAAAGATACCATCATCGCATGTTGTAGAGTCTAAACTATTTAACAAACAGTTGAACATGAAATTGCACGATTCATCATTGAGATAGAAAGTGAACAGTTACATACAGAAAACATGACAGAGACCAAATAAATCTGGGTACAATACTGTGAGGTAGACATTGTAGTTCTTCTTGATAACTGTGGATTCTCTTTCGCAACTCTTATCTCTTACCTGTCAATCTTTCACAAGTACGAGTTCACATATTTTAGCACGAATGCTAAGTAAGCCTTGGGGCATCCAAAGAACCCCTTCATCAACCAAACAAAAGTACTTTAGTTAAACAATTATTTCAACATCTATAAGCAACAACAGAAGTGATATGTAACAGCATAGTTAATTATAGATTATTTTTCATGCATTGTTATATTTCCGCATTATCAGATAACGTTTATTGTCACATAGAATTTTTTTTAATTTTTGCGATTTTTGGGATGTTACAATTCGAAATTGCAAGAGGATTCCATGTGGCACAAGAATTCTAGCTTGTGTGGGCCCCATAATCTCCATGTGTCTCCATGCTCCATTGCCACTTCAATTTTCTCTTGTACTTATTTAATTAGCTCCATTATTAAATATTTATTTCATTTTAATGTCTGAACATCATTTATTGGCTCCCTTATTAAAATTGCAAATGTATCCATCCAACCTAGTGAACTAGTAGGATTGATGGAATTGTCCTCCTATGCAATTATCTGAATAGGGACATTACAATAAATTATTACAATATTATATAAGCTTAACTCTATAATCATGATTTCCAATTATTGTTGTTATTTTTTAAATTTACAATGTCCAGGCTAAAAATGTATTCTTCCACTTATCTATTTTTATATTCCAAGAAGGATTTGCTCCAAGGGTTTCATCTTATTTTGAAAGATGTATTCTTCCACTTATCTATTTGTATATTTCAACAAGGATTTACCCCAAGGGTCTCATCTTATTTTGAAAGGTGAGATTCAAATTGTAGTAGTTGATTTCTTGAAGATTTAATAATTGAGTTTGCTTCTTAAAATGATATGTAGATATTAAGGAAGAGTTTTATGTTGCCCTTTTATTTATTTATGATTCTTAGAGTTTTGTTTCTACAAAACTTCATTTTGAGGAAGTGAAAAACATTTCATGGAAAATAACTCATGGCATTTTTCTATCAACGTTGGCATCCAATGTCAGGCATAGTTCTTGGTGTTCTAGTTCTAATTAAATATGAGATTACTTGCTTGCACATTATCCAACTACATTTTTAAATAAACCCACATTTAACAAAATATGAACTCAAAATTGCATACACAGAAAATACAAAAAAAAAAATTCAAACAATGAAAATTGAAATTCTCAAATTGATTTAGCACATTTAAGGTTTCATTAAAGATCATATCATAGGTTTTCATTCTTTTTATTTCACCTATAATAAGGAAATACAATGAAAAATTGAACCCGATAGTTACAAAACTAAGTTTGAAACAATATCAATCTATTATACTTAATTCTCAGTTGTAGATGACATTGTTTATGATTTTACCCTCTGTGTGGACCGATAGTTACCAGGAGACATTGTTTATGATTTCGTTTATGACATAGTTGGGTGATTTCGTTTATGACATTACCATGAGAGATAATTGTAGCTGACATTGTTTATGATTTCGTTTCTTACCAGGAGCAAAATGTGTTGGGCCTTGGAATTGTCCATTTTTCCATCACTTACTGACATACCTTTCATCCATTTTCTTACCATTATTTCTCATTTATCATTCCATTTTTCATTCATTTGTTGTAGCTGCACGTTGAACAGCCTGCTACTTCCATTGATGTTTTAAGTGGTTAATAGTGATTATTTTCTTTTATCTTTGATGAATTAAAAGACTATTATGCATAATTTTACTAATGATGGTTTGTGGAGTGAGTTGTCACGTACAGGACGCTCATAGCCAGCTGTTACAACCTTAACCAAAAACGCATGCCACATAAGAACACCTTGATTCGCGTCTTGATTTGCGGGCAGATGGAAACGAATCTCAAAAATCCGACAAATGGGTTTTGTGCGTAACATCCTCATTTACTTGACTTAGAAGGAAATCACCAAAAAAAGCTACGGTTTGCGATATGCAGGTGGTTCTTCGAGAGGGTATTTTCCATATTTGGTGTTGCGACCGGTTCCAAAGTTGCCAACAGTTACGGCCGTGTTCCAGCTGTTGTAGATCACAAGCTGGGGGTTCAGTTCTTCATTTCCATGAGATAATTTTATGTATAAATATGTAATCAATCTCATTGAGAAAAAAGATATAGATTGATAGAGATTAAGCATGATAGATTAGGCAGGATAGGAGATGGATGATAGGAGATGCAAGATAGGAGAGAACACAATGTTATGATGTAGGATTTGATCCAGATCTGTTGTAATTTTTCCATTATGATAATACATGCTGGCAGTTTCTTAATTCTAGAGTTGTAGACTTTCATGGTGGAGATCCAGATCTGCTCAGTGGAGGAAGGGCCCTCTTCCCTGAGCAGATGCTGGTAGTGTTGATTGTAAGTGTTTTATTTTGTAGATCTGTTATTTGTTAATTCATGTTTTCATTCATTAGATTTATCATAGTTGTTTTATTATTCAGTTCACGTTTCTATTCATTAGATTTATCATAGCATTCTCATGTTAATTCATTTTGATAGATCGTTGGACAACACAAGACTTATTTTAGATTTATGTAATCAGATCTTGTTTCATAGGAATAGATCTTGTTGAAGTGTGTTCGATTTACAGTTTGATTTACGAATAGGTTTGAGGTTTGATTTACTTTCAAGAAGTTATGACTTAGTTTACAAATAGTTCGACTGCATACTAATAGATAACAATGTCAGGTAGAAATTGTACTCGCATATATTTTGCACGATAGCTTTGAAATAAAAGACTTCCTTGGGTTGACAATTTATGTTTAGCACTCTGCATGTTAAAGTTTTAATTAACTGGCATATAGTGGGCACGACATTTTGGCGCCGTTGCCGGGGAAGTTATCAATTGTGCAATAGTACATCTGAAATTGTTTTGTAGATGCGTTAAAATAGGGCATGTAGGTTGCATGATTACATTTCAGTTTATTGAATTTATTTTGAGTGTTAATTCTCTGTCTTTACATTTAGTTTTATTTCATTTTCAATCTTTGATTCATAAATCTTATCATTCCCCTTAGTGGTGTTGTAAGCACCACCCATTCTACTAACAAGTTGACAGGAACATTCGAAGGAGGAGCCTCAAGATAGCACCCAAAGAATCTAATGAAGAGATGGCAGGTGAAAAAGATGGAGAAGTTGTTACCTTCAAATTTCTCATCAGAAATTCGAGAGGAGTGGCACCAACGAAAAGAATTCCCCCACATGTTCTACCAAATTTTCACGGCTTGGAAAACGAAGACCCTGATGTATTTTTATTTCAATTTGAAGTACTTTGTAGAGGATATGGTTATTGTGCTAATGATCAAAAGTTGGATGTATTTCTCCTTACTCTAAAAGGAACAGCCCTCCGATGGTTCATGAGCCTCGGTGGGAATTGTATACAAACTTGGGAAGACATGAAACATGTGTTCTTGAAAAGGTACCAAGATTATTGCAAGGTCAATGAAGACATCTTCGAAATGACACAAGGAGAAGAAGAGAGTCTGGAGGAATACATAGAACGATTTCAATATAACCTCCAAAGATCCAAACAGAGGAAACTGGGGAAGGAAATCTTAAAAACACTTCTACTCAGGGGAATCCAAGCTGAATGTTTAGAAATATTGAATCTGATCGGAACAGGTAATGTATTTCAATTAGCATATGATGATATTTGTGAGTTATGTAGAAGGTATTCAAGAGGAAACTTCAAGACTAGTAAGAATTCTAAGGAACTTTTATCTCTATTTTTGAAATCTGTTGCAAAAACAAGAGTTCTACGAACTGAAATCAACAATTTATTTGACATTTCTAAAGCTGATTTACAATTGGGTGTTTTGCAGGATAAGGAAAAGCAGGAGGAAATAAGAGAAGCAAGGGATTTCCCTTTGGATAGTCTTGAAAGTTGTGGTATATGTGACTTGAATCATTCCACAGATCATTGCCCCTCCTTACCAAGGATGAAAGAAACATATCAAAGAGATCTGGGAGTTGCAGCTAACTCGTTGCAACAGTCATGTCAACCATGGCCTACATCTATGGTTCAAAATTATATCCTTCCATTTCCTTACTTTCATACTCAGTCATTGAATACTCTTCCACCATGACAGCTGTTGCAGCCTCAATTTAACTCTTACCTACCTTACCCACAAGGTTGGAATGGCCTATTTTATGATCATATGGCCACTCTCCCTCATGCTGCAACACAAGTTGGTCCTTCAATATCAACCTCACAACTCAATCATCTACATCAGCCACATCTATCTTCTCATCAAACTCCTTGGTATCCAACACAATTTCCTGTCCAATCCACCCTCCACCCTAACCATAATAAAGCAGTACAGTATGCTTACAGTGCTGAACTGCAAAATTTTCCTACACTTCCCTCTTATTCTACCTCATCTACACTGCTGCAAAAAGGATGTGCGTTGTTGCAGCAAATCCATACGAGGCCTGAACATGTTTTAGATCCAAGTTTTGCAGATGGAGTTTCTTCTAGTCCTCATAAGCAAGCAGACAAGATCAACAACACACACGTAATATTTGATGGAGAACAACCATTGGAACCAAAAGCATCATTCACATCATTAGATCCAGAAATCTTATGCATTGAAGAAGATCAGTTTAATAAGGATCTTCATGGTGTAAACATCCATGAGCAATCAAGGGAACAAAGACTATATTGAAGCTTGGTTTCAATCTGTAATCGGTCTGCAGCATCATTTCATACTTCACCAATTCTTGGCACCATCATTTGAAGGGAAGTTGATCTCTCATATCCTAGAATTCATAAAGTTATATTTTTCTATGGGGAGTATGAGCATACTTGAGTCACTTTTTCGAAAATGGCTCCATTGGAAATATGCATACACTTGAATAATTTATTTTTTTCCAAGTAGAATAGGGTAGGGTAGAATAACATAATAAAACCATGCTTTTGTTTTTTTAAGTTTTTATTTTTGAATAAGTATGCTCTCTTCCCGCGCCTTGTTGCGATCTGGAAGATCAGAAAGTAGAAATATGAGGAATGGGTATGAGATGTTTTCATGAATGCTTTGGAATTGTTGATTATTTGAACAAAAATGCTCAAGTCCTTTTTGTCATCAATTTCCCAATTTCAATTTGTTTTTATTTGTTACAAATAAAAATAAAAATATCATGAAAACAAAATTACAGTAATTAGGGAAAGTGAATGAAGAATCCACAGGAAAATGAGCCCATGATTATGGAACCCTTCAAGCTTGAAATTTGACATGAATTTGTTAGCTACAACACCCAGCTGTGAATGATTACTCTTAGTTGTGATTACTCTCAGCTACAACAGTGAGCTGCAACATTGGCTGTGACAAGGAGATGCAACACCCAGCTGTGACTATGCTATAGGTAAAAATTAATGAGTTTGAGATACGTGGGTGTTTCACATCATGATATGTCTTTAGTTTTTAGTTTCCATAAAAATTCACATGCTTCATTTCAACATTATGTCATTTTTTTAAGAGTTGCAGCTGCAGCTGCAACAAAATGTATAAATCAATCTAGGTGCTCAATGCTTGAAATTTTTGGTATGGATGTGTGTTATATTTAAATTTACATTATTAAAAACATTCACATCTATTCCAATCACTTTTTGGGGTCAAATTTCATTTATAAAATTTTTGGTGACATTTTTGGCTTAAAATGTTTACTAAAACACAGTCGGGACAGTCCATTTTTGGGAGACCAAATGAACTTATTTTTAAAACCTGTTTACATTACAAGTATCCCTTTGAATCTATTTTCCAAAACAATTTGAAATTTTACAATTGGGTGTCAAACGAAAATTTTATGGCCAAAATACTAACAGGATGTCAAGCCGGCAGCTTAGGAACAGAGCTGGGACAGTCAATTTTTGGATGCCTTATTGGATATATTTTGAAAACCTGTTTCATTGGTATATTCCCCTATGAATCTAGTTTACAACACAATTTGAATCACTCTATTCCGATATCGTATGTAAATTTTATGACCAAAATACTGACTGCCTATCACAAATCTGCATTCCTAAAACTCTATTTTCTAGATTGTTCATTGGCTTATTTGATCCATCAATTCTTCTTGGATTCAAAACCTGTTTCTAATAGAGATACCTATATGAATCTACTTTCATCTCCAATTGGAATCACATCAATCCGTTATCAAAAGAAAAAGTTAAACCTAAAACCGTGACTGTTGGTCTAGTCCAGAATTCGAAAAGACACCTTGTCATGCAGGCTGTTAATGAGTGATTTGGAAGATCATTGCATAGAATTTTAAAAACTTGTTTCTAATGGAAATAGGCCTATGAATTTACTTTCATTTGGCTTTGGAATCACTCAATTTGGACAAGTAACGAAGAAGCTATGATCAGAATACCATTGGTGAATCTAGATGGACATTGCTCTCCTGCAGGTATAAAATGGATTTTGCTTTGTTCATTTTTCTTTGGATTTGTTTTATAAGTAATTGCTTGTTGTTTTTTTCGTAATTTTTGGGTGAAGAGAGACCAATCATCTCTCTTCTTCCATCATCTCATGTTTTATTGCAGGCAAATGCTAGGTTTTGCAGGTCCTTGGAAGAAGAAGGTCAATGCATGCACGAGTGACTCTTGAAGACTTTTTATCGATTTGCAAATGGATTGAGCACATAAAAAAAAAATGGAGAGATTGATGTGCAAACCATACAGAGTCCAATGTTTCCGAAGTCAAATCCCATTTCTACATGCCAAGAATCATTTTTAGACACCTGTCATCCCACTTGTTGCTGAAAGAAACCCCTCAAGAAGCCAATTTTCCCTATGGTAGATTCATTCACCCTCCTCATTTCAATACCCCAAAAATCCATTCATTTCGAAGTCCCATTTTCCACTGCTTATGTAGTCACCATAACCATTTTATTTCCCATCACTACTACATCATGACTTCACATATACTTTCCGCTTCTCAGTTTCATGTTGGTCCTATTTTTCACTATGATTCTTCACAATCATTTATTTTGTACTCGTGTTGGATGATGTGGAATGCATTAAGGTCCACCTTCCAATGGTCTTGTCCCATCGACTCCGACACATCATCTGGGATCAAGATTAGAGTTTTTATAGTGCCCTGGTATCTGCATGAATCAATGGCAGATTTCCTTGTTGTTAATCATGGGGATTCATCAATGCCTCTTGATTGACAAATCTTGCAGGTGACTCGACTCGAGCACATCCATTCGTACCTGTGAAGATGCACTAAGGTACTTTAGAGCTCATTGTCATCAAAGGTGAGTTTCTTCACATTGGTTAACGGCATACATTAATGGCCGGTAATCCAATGATTTCTTTCCATGCTCGACTTCAGCACATTCATTCGCATGGTAAGAATTGTACCTCGGGTTTGTAGCAGCTGAAGATTATGTGATCTAATGGTTTCAACAATGATTTGCAGCATCATTTGTTCAATAGTTTTGCAATTCCTTTCCATTTTCAGTTCAGCAGTTGATTTTCAGAATAAGAGAAAGGAGTTTCTGCTTCTATGGTAGAATTTTTGCTCATCAATTGTCTCAGTAGTTAGTTTTACATGCAACCAACACAACATCATGGATCAAATTCAGTCTCATCCAGTTCCAGCTCTCATATACATATGTCTCAGCATCAGATCAGCCTACATAGCTCCAACATACACCAGTCCATTCATGTCAATGAAGGCTTCTATGGAGGTAAAACTTGAGGTAAAATAGCATGAGTTTTTGATTTATTAAAGATTTGGGGAAATGTCATGAAGAACCACTAAGCATTAGTCATTTCCATTTTCTAAATAGCCTTTTATGTCCATCCATTCCCATCATTTCCCACTCAGTTCTAACACTTCATTATCCATGCACATGCACTTCAAATTCCAACCCAACATCTCACCAACCCAACTGACCAAGCATACAAAAAAAGGGATACCTTATTGTTGTCACACAAGAACCAACAATAGGAAGTTTTGCTGCTGCCACACAAGAACCAACAGTAAGAAAAAACAAAGTCTTGCTGCTACCACACAAGAACCAGCAGTAAGAAAAGAATCATTGCTACTACCACATAAAAACCAACAATGAGAAGAAATAAATCAGTTGCTTGAAGGTTGTTCTTTCCAGCTTTTGGATTTTTTTTTATGCATGTGGGAACTACAAATCCTCTATGGCTGCAAATTGAGGAAATGATGCATGAGGGCATGCTTTGCATTCAGTTTAAAAGGTAGTCCTATAATAATTTGCAGCAAGTTTATGACCAGAATCAAGGTTTGCAGATTGTTTTCTCATTGAAGATGTTCTCTTGAAGTACAAGCAAAAATGATCGGGGAGTTTTCTGAATTCATTAATTATCTCAAGAAGCCTAGAAAACCATGAAAAATGATCTACTGCTGTCACACAAGAACCAACTGTAGGAACACAAGGCATTGTTGTTGCTTCTCGAGAACTTACAGTGGTAGAATTTTATGCTACCATATAACAGAGAATACATTCAGAGGTATGAGTTTCATTATTCAGTAATGCCCACATTGGCTTACAATTGTTATCATAGTCCTTGCATATTTGATGTTGTAGTTCATAATGGAAGAGAGATGTTGTTGTCACTATGAAAATATTCCCATAATAATGAAAGACAGATTTGGGAAAACATGCTTATATTTCCATGGCAGCAAACTAAGTTTTTGGGGACATGAGATTTCATGATTAGAGGGTTTCTATCCACATAAAAAAAACATCAATTGTCAGTGTTAAGCCATGCTCAGCCCACGGTTTCATGACCAGCCATCTATTTCTAGCTCATTTCATTGCTGCATCTCAGAAGGTGAAGGTATATCCAAGGCAAAAATGAAGGTAATAGCAGAATACATATTTCACTAATCTGAGTTTTTGGAGCAGCAATACATAGTCATTTCCAGATCCATGCTCTGTTTTCGAAATTGGATTATTGGAAGCTACATGAATGTATGAAGTGAGATACATACATAGGTTTTGTTAATTGATACATGGATTTGTTGAAATGGCTACCAACTATTTTGAAATGGCCTGGTGCTTTGAGATTCTCATTCTTAGTTGGATATGGGCTTTATGCTTGCTGCAATTGGTTTTTTCTGAGCATGGAAACGATTGAGAGGATCTCTTGAACTACTTTGAAACAGTCCTACCATACACAACACTTGAAAAATGGTCATTTTTATCAGTAATAATTTTTATAACAGTATGGAGGATTGATGTGCAAATCAAAACTTGTTTTCTGCCGTGAAGAGTTTTAATAAGCATGAGTACATGATGTGTCCTCAGTTTGGGGGAGATGGTTGTTTCCAATTAAGATGACAACTCTTCTTTTGCATGAGGACATGACAAATTATTCAGTTTGGGGGAGGAGCTACTATGCTTGCTACTTGTTCATTCACATTCATAATTCTGATGCATATTGTTCTTCATATAAAATGTCGAATTTGATTTGGGCATATCTTTCAATTGGTAAGTTGGATCCTCATGAAATTTGGACAAGGAATGCATAACAACATGATGAACAATTGTGGTAAGTTTCAGCTCAATCAAGTGCATGGTTTTCGAGAAAATGACCATCATCACCTACAGCCAATTCGCATTTTTCTCGAAATCCGTGATGCGGGTTCATCTAATTTTTGGTGTGGAGATGCATTAGAGTGGTAGCTACTTGCCTGCAAAATTTCAGCCCAACCCAGTTCGTCGTTTGGGAGAAAATGGCTTTAGAAGTTTCCTGTTCAAAAAGGCTAAAATGCCGTAAAATATTGCCGTTTCCCGTTTTCCAGCGGCCGTTTTCCGATAGCTGCCCGTTTTTTCGGCAGCTGCGACATCTTTTCCAGCAGCTGCAACATATTTTTCGGCAACCGCTTTCCGGCAGTTGCGACATCTTTTCCGGTGGCTGCGACATCTTTTCCGGCGACCGCTTTCCGGCAACTGCCCGTGTTCCGGCAGCTGCAAGATCTTTTCCGGCAGTTGCGACATCTTTTCCGGCAGCTGCGACATCTTTTCCGGCAGCTGCGACATATTTTCCGGTCGACATTTTCTGGTAGTTGCCCGTTTTCCGGCAACTGCAACATATTTTCCTGCGGCTGCAACATATTTTCCGGCGACCGTTTTCAGGTAGCTGCGACATATTTTCCGGCGGCTGCGACATATTTTTCAGTGACCATTTTCCGGCAGCTGCGACATCTTTTCCGGCAACTGCGAGTCTGCCAAATACGTCGCTAAATTTCACGGTGTTCCGCCAAATTCACCGCTAAAACCTTCGCCAACTTCTCTGCTAAAATAAGCTGACTCCGCCAAATTTGCCGCTATATTTAGCGCTGTTCCGCCAAAATATTCGCTAAAACCTTCACCAAATTCTCTGTTAAAATAAGCTGTGACTTTGCCAAATTTCTACTAAAGAGCTGCGAATCCGCCAAATTTTCTGCTAAATCCTCCGCTAAGTGACTCTGCCAATTTTTGTTAAACTGTCTATTTCTTCTAGCTGCAGTTGTGCAAATGGTAAAATGAAGGAACAAGTGAATGAGTTTTTTTTTCAAGTTGGATGCTACACAGGTATTGGGTTGCATGAGGACATGCAACAAGTTCAGTTTGGGGGAGATGTTGGGCCCTGGAATTGTCCATTTTTCCATCACTTACCGACATACCTTTCATCCATTTTCTTACCATTATTTCTCATTTATCATTCCATTTTTCATTCATTTGTTGTAGCTGCGCGTTGAACAGCCTGCTACTTCCATTGATGTTTTAAGTGGTTAATAGTGATTATTTTCTTTTATCTTTGATGAATTAAAAGACTATTATGCATAATTTTACTAATGATGGTTTGTGGAGTGAGTTGTCACGTACAGGACGCTCATAGCCAGCTGTTACATGTTGATGTATATGTAACTTCGGAATGTATTTCATCTGTATATTATATATATATTTATTGTACCCTTATAAGAGATGTGTTATTCCTCTATAAGGAAGTATCGTCATGTGGATTGACAAGTGTCGCAAGTATGTGTACTTGCCGATGGGTTATTAGACCACCTTATGGGGTCGGCCCTAATTAATATATAATATAATGTGGGTGTATCAAAGTAGACAAGTCGGCCCCAGTAGGTCACTGGGCAAAAAGGTGAGTATAAATAGAGATAGGAGATCTCTATTTTACTCACTCGGAAAAGTAACTATCTCTCTCTCTGAAAAGTGGCGCACTAGTGAGGAGGAGGAGGATCATCTGCTAGGAGACTATCTCAGTGTTATTTGGTTGTATTTTGGTTGAGCCATTGCTCTCTCTATCTTTGAGGAAGTTGTGGGGTTTTTCACCTTAGGGTTTTTCCCACGGAAACTCTGTGTCTCTTGTCTCTATGCTTTTGATGCTTGTGATGCTTGTGATGCTTGTCATATTATGATTGTCATGCATTGATATACTATAGATGTTATTCTCTCAGCAAAGATCCTATAGTATTGTGATTTAATACTAAAAATTTAACATGGTATCAGAGCTTAACTGAGAAGAAGACATTTTGCAGTGACGGAAGCTTGTATTCCTTGTTTATTGGGTTTCTCTCCACAGATTTTTGAAATTCAGTATAGTAGATTGGATCTACTCATCAAGGCGCATCTATCTGTCCAATTAGAATTCAGTTCCGAGCATTTTCAGATTTGGCCATAAAAATTAGGGTTTCCACAAAAATAGGAATTTCTGGAAACTAAAGGCACAGCTGGAAGCTCCTTGCAAAAATCGAAGGTTTGAGCTTTGGATCGAGATTTTTGGCTTGGTAGATCTCCGGGAAACTCAAACCCTAATTCAGGGCTCTCTGAGTGAACCCGGGAGGACAAAAAGGCAATTTTGAAGGACAAGACTTTGCTGATCTCAAATTCTGAATGTACTAGGCTGATCAGCTCTCCAAGGCACATCTTTCTATCCTTTCGGAATTTTGAAATTCACATTTTGAATTTTTAGGGTTTCTCTGACAAACCCTAATCCGGGACGAGATCCAGTTTTCAGCACTTCAAGTGGTAAGTCCTAAATCTTTTCTATTTCCATTTGAAGTACTCTTAAAGATGTCTCTCCACACCAAGCTTGAGGATAAGCTTGAAGGGGATGATAACTTCCGAGCCTGGAAGTATAGGATTGGGTTAATCCTGGAAGAGAATGAGTTGGACTCATATGTGAAAGAAGACATCCCTATCCCAGAGGATGAAGAAGCCAAGGCATTGCACAAGAAGAACTTGGTCAAGGCAAAGAGAATCATTGCTGATTCTATCAAAGACCATCTCATACCTCATGTGTCTTCTCTTAAGACACCCAAAGAGATGTTTGAATGTTTGACCAAGCTATTTGAAGGAAAGAACATAAATCGGAAGATGACCCTGCGGAACCAATTGAAAGCAGTAAAGTTTCAGAATGGAGAAACCATTCAATCTTATTTTTCAAGGGTCTCCCAGATCAAGGAACAACTAGAAGCAGTGGATGAAATGGTGGAGAATGGTGAAGTGGTGATGACCACTCTAAATGGCCTACCCAGGTCATGGGATTCTTTTATTCAAGGAATTTGTGCAAGGAAGAAGTTGATCTCCTTAACAGACTAAGGGAAGAATGCTCTCAAGAAGAAGCTAGGCTTATAGCTCGTGAGGAAAAGATGGGAGGAGAAGATCAAGCCCTTGCAGCTCACACCAAAAGAAGCAAAACCAAGAAGGATCACTCTCACCACAAAAGATCTCATCAAAGGAGTAAGAAGGACCTAAGATTCTTTACATGCAATGAGAAGGGTCACTATGCTTCAGATTGTCCCAAGAACAAAAGGGATAATAACAACAAATTCAATAAGAAGAAGAAGGGAAGCAAAAGAAGATTTCATGCTCATGCTGCCAAAGATGATGAACCCCCAAAGAAGAAGGCTACGACAGAAAGTGATAGTGATGATGTCTCATCAAGTGAAGAAGAGTATGTTCTGATCTCTGCTCTTACAGGTACCATCTCCCATGGATGTAATGATTGGTTGATTGATAGTGGGGATTCCAAACACATGACTGGGTTTAAAGAATCCTTTGTGAACCTATCTGAACATGAGTCACCCCATAAGGTGAAACTTGGGGATGATTATCAATACCCAATCAAAGGAAGTGGTGAAGCCTCCTACAACCTAGATTCTGGAAAATCATTGAAGATGAAAGAAGTACTTTATGTACCTGGGCTCAAGAAGAACTTACTCTCCATCTCTGCATTGGATGCAAAAGGTATGAGGGTTGCATTTGTGGATGGCCAAGTCCTAATGTGGCCAAAGGGAAAGACCATAGATGATGCAGTAGTGATTGGAGAACAAGAGGGAGGCTTGTATAAATTGAAGGGACAACCTGAACATGCCATGGTACATGAATCCATGGAGCCAAGTGAACTTTGGCATAGAAGACTTGCTCATATGCACTATAGGGCACTTCCAATTGCAAGCAAGGCAGTAGAGGGTCTTCCTGAAATCAAGACCAAACATGAAGGTGTTTGCAAAGGATGTGCAAAAGGTAAGAACATTAAGAAGGCTTTTCCAAGTAGTGAAAGCAAGGCAAAAGACATCCTGGAAATCATCCACTCAGATGTATGTGGTCCTATGTCATTCAGCTCCCTGAGTGGGTATGTTTACTATGTATCATTCATTGATGACTTCTCCAGGAAGACTTGGGTATACTTCTTGAAGGGAAAAGATGAGGTGCTTGATAAATTCAAGGAATTCAAAACCTTGATGGAGAATCAAACTGACAAGAAAATCAAGACATTCAGATCTGACAATGGTGGAGAATTCACCTCAAATGACTTCAAGAAGCTTTGCAGTGATTCAGGGATTAAGAGGGAGTTGAATGCTCCTTATAATCCTCAACAGAATGGAGTTGCAGAAAGGAAGAACAGAACTATCATGGAAGCAGCAAGGGCAATGTTGCATGACCAGGATCTTCCTATGCATCTATGGGCAGAAGCAGCTAGAACAACTGTATATGTGCAGAACAGAACACCCCACAAGATATTGGACAACAAGACACCAGAAGAGGTCTTTTCTGGTAAGAAACATGAAGTCAGCCATCTCAGAATATTTGGTTGTCCAGTATATACTCATGTCCCAAAAGAGAAGAGGACTAAACTAGATCCTTCAGGAAATAAGGGCATCTTTGTGGGTTATAGTGAAAGCTCAAAGGCGTACAGAATATACTTTCCAGGGTTCAAGAAAATTGATGTCAGTAGGGATGTAACATTTGATGAAAACTCAGCATTCATCAAATCAAGAAAGACACCTACCGAAGTTTATGAAGAACCTAAGGAAACAAGATTTCAGGACACTACCATGACTGAAGCAGTTCCAGAAGCTGTTCGTGAGTTTGAAGATCCACAAGAACCTATAGATCCACCCCGTGAGGATAACTCTCACAAGAGGAAACCTGTATGGGCTAGAGAGCTCATTCATGATGCAGAAAGATTTGGCATTCCAGAAGAAGAACACAGAGCAAAGAAGAGAACCAGATCACACACTAGTTATGTTGCTTTACTCTGTGACATTATGAACAGAGAGCCTTCCAGTTATGAAGAGGCAGTAGAAAAGAAGGAATGGAAGGATGCTATGGTTGAGGAATACCAATCAATAATGAAGAATGATGTTTGGGATGTTGTCCCAAGACCTAAAGAGAAGTCTGTTGTGACTTCCAATTGGATCTACAAAATCAAGCACGCTGCAGATGGCAGTGTAGAAAAATACAAAGCAAGATTCGTAGCTCGTGGTTTCTCTCAGAAAGAAGGAATAGATTATGAAGAAACCTTTGCACTTGTATCCAGGTATACTTCCATCAGAACAGTACTTACCCTAGCTGCAGCAATGAAATGGAAAATACACCAGATGGATGTCAAGACTGCTTTTCTGAATGGTGTAGTAGAAGAGGAAGTATATGTGGAATAGCCACTTGGTTTTGAAATACATGACAGGGAATCATATGTATGTAGATTGAAGAAAGCCTTATATGGCTTGAAGCAAGCTCCCAGAACCTGGTATGGTAGGATGGACAGTTTCCTATCTAGTTTGGGCTTTACCAAGAGTAAAGCAGATTCCAACCTTTACTACAAGCTTGAGGAAGGGAATCCTGTGATTCTACTACTGTATGTGGATGACCTATTTGTGACAGGAGATGACAGATTGATTGCAGATACTAAAAGGAAGCTTGCAGCGGAATTTGACATGAAAGATTTGGGAATGATGCACTATTTCCTAGGAATGGAGGTGTGGCAGAATGCAGGTGGGATCTTCCTTGGTCAAGGGAAGTACACAGTAGACATCCTGAAGAGATTCGGGATGATGGATTGCAAGGCCATGGCCACACCTATGGCATCGAATCTGAAGCTTCTATGTGATGCTTCATCTAAGCCGGTTGATATCACTATGTATCGTCAGATGATTGGGTCCTTGATGTACCTGACGAACACGAGACGAGACATTTGCTTTGCTGTGAACACATTGAGCCAGTTCCTGACGGATCCGAGAAGTGTTCACCTGGTTGCTGTAAAGCATGTTCTGAGGTACCTGAAAGGTACAGTGGATTATGGGCTCAGGTATGAGGCGAATCAAAAGTTTAACCTGCAGGGTTTTGTTGATTCAGATTGGGCTGGCAGTGCTGCGGATAGGAAGAGCACATCTGGGTGTTGCTTCAGTATGGGATTAGGTGTGATATCTTGGTTTAGCAGGAAGCAGTCCTGCGTAGCACTAAGTAAAGCTGAGGCAGAGTATGTTGCAGCCTGTTCAGCTAGTTGTGAGGCAGTATGGCTACGGAAGCTACTGTCTGAGTTATTTGATCTCCCGTTGGAGGCTACTGGTATCTTCTGTGATAACTAGAGTTGTGTGAAGCTTTCTGAGAACCCAGTGTTTCATGATAGGTCGAAACACATAGAGATCAAATATCACTATATCAGGGATATGGTGCAGAGAGGAGCTGTGAAGCTCCTGTATGTTGCGACGGACGAGCAGATTGCAGATGTGCTGACGAAGCCACTAGCTAGGGTGAAGTTCGAGTACTTCAGAGAGAGGCTTCGCGTTCTCCAGATCGAGGACACTTCGAGGAAGAAGTGATGGACACATTTGCTGAAGCCATTCCAAGCATGTTGGAAGGAGGATCCTTCACATGGCTGTGGATGGAAGCGCTGGATGATGAGCATCAGGATGATGTTCTGGTTTCTGCTTGGATATGATCAGTTGGATCATTTTATGTATGTATGTACGCATCATGTGGATGCTGGATATGATCAGTTGGATCATTTTATGTATGTATGTACGCATCATGTGGATGCTGGATATGATCAGTTGGATCATTTTATGTATGTATGTATGCATCATGTTGGATGCTTGGACCATGTATCTGTATATGTATCAGGTGGATACATTGTGTGATCAGGTGGATCATGTATGGTGATATATATCATGTATTTGTATCAGGTGGATACATTGATGATCAGGAGGATCATGTATGATGATATGTATCGGGTAGATACTTGGTATGCATCAGGTAGATGCATTGATGATCAGGATGATCATAGATGACGAGCTTCAGGATGTTGCTCCAAATGACATGCAGCAGGATGTTGCAGTGATGATTAGGATGATCATAGATGACGAGCTTCAGGATGTTGCTCCAGATGACATGCAGCAGGATGTTGCAGTGATGATCAGGATGATCATAGATGACGAGCTTCAGGATGTTGCTCCAGATGACATGCAGCAGGATGTTGCAGTGATGATCAGGATGATCATAGATGACGAGCTTCAGGATGTTGCTCCAGATGAAATGCAGCAGGACGTTGCAGTGATGATGATCAGGATGATCATGGATGCATCAGGATGATGTATGGTGAGTATCAGGATGATACTCTATGGCCGTGGATCAGGTTGTGTAGATGAGCATGTAATCCGGTGCCCTGGGAGATTTGCAGATGGTATTTCGAGGTTTTGCCTATGGCATGTAATATCGGTGCCCTGGGACATCTGGCAAATGCTCTTTCGAGGTTTTGCTCTGGGAGGACATGTAATTCGGTGCCCTGGGAGATCTGCAGATATTCTTTCGAGGTTTTTCCTATGGCATGTAATAGCGCCCTGGGATATCTGGCAGATGCTCTTGCGAGTTTTTGTCCTATGGCATGTAATAGCGCCCTGGGAGATCCGATAGGTTGGGTTGTGTGCCCGTAATCAGTCCTGGGATGCTCTTGCGAGGTTTTTCCATGACCACATGTAATAGCGCCCTGGGAGATTTCAGGTCGGAGTTGTGTACCCGTAACATCCTGAGATGCTCTTGCGAGGTTTTGTGGTGGGGTCACATGTAATGGCGCCCTGGGAGATCCTGCAGGTCGGAGTTGTGTACCCGTAACATCCTGGGATGCTCTTTCGAGGTTTTGTGACGCACGTAATAAGTCCTGAGGATTCCACAGTATGGCCAGTGATGATGAAGACCTGCAGGTGGTGGGTCTACATCCAGTATGAAAAAGGACTGGCTCTGTAGAACTTCCTATGACGAGTAGATTCAGAGATTGATTGAGATAGTAGAAGCAGTGACGATGATGATGACGATGCATCGATGATGATGATCCAGAGAAGAAGACTTGTCTAGCAGATCTGTGTCGAGAAATACCTTCCTAGTTAAGAGGGAGTGTTGATGTATATGTAACTTCGGAATGTATTTCATCTGTATATTATATATATATTTATTGTACCCTTATAAGAGATGTGTTATTCCTCTATAAGGAAGTGTCGTCATGTGGATTGACAAGTGTCGCAAGTATGTGTACTTGCCGATGGGTTATTAGACCACCTTATGGGGTCGGCCCTAATTAATATATAATATAATGTGGGTGTATCAAAGTAGACAAGTCGGCCCCAGTAGGTCACTGGGCAAAAAGGTGAGTATAAATAGAGATAGGAGATCTCTATTTTACTCACTCGAAAAAGTAACTATCTCTGTCTCTGAAAAGTGGCGCACTAGTGAGGAGGAGGAGGATCATCTGCTAGGAGACTATCTCAGTGTTATTTGGTTGTATTTTGGTTGAGCCATTGCTCTCTCTATCTCTGAGGAAGTTGTGGGGTTTTTCACCTTAGGGTTTTCCCCACGGAAACTCTGTGTCTCTTGTCTCTATGCTTTTGATTCTTGTGATGCTTGTCATATTATGATTGTCATGCATTGATATACTGTAGATGTTATTCTCTCAGCAAAGATCCTATAGTATTGTGATTTAATACTAAAAATTTAACATTACAGCCTTAACCAAAAATGCATGCCACATAAGAACACCTTGATTCGCGTCTTGATTTGCGGGCAGATGGAAACAAATCTAAAAAATCTGAGACATGGGTTTTGTGCGTAACATCCTCATTTACTTGATTTGAGAGGAAATCACCAAAAAAAGCTACGGTTTGTGATATGCAGGTGGTTCTTCGAGAGGGTATTTTCCAGATTTGGTGTTGCGGCCGGTTCCAAAGTTGCCAACAGTTACGGCCGTGTTCCAGCTGTTGTAGATCACAAGCTGGGGGTTCAGTTCTTCATCTCCATGAGATAATTTTATGTATAAATATGTAATCAATCTCATTGAGAAAAAAGATATAGATTGATAGAGATTAAGCATGATAGATTAGGCAGGATAGGAGATGGATGATAGGAGATGCAAGATAGGAGAGAACACAATGTTATGATGTAGAATTTGATCCAGATCTGTTGTAATTTTTCCATTATGATAATACATGCTGGCAGTTTCTTAATTCTGGAGTTGTAGACTTTCATGGTGGAGATCCAGATCTGCTCAGTGGAGGAAGGGCCCTCTTCCCTGAGCAGATGCTAGTAGTGTTGATTGTAAGTGTTTTATTTTGTAGATCTGTTAATTGTTAATTCATGTTTTCATTCATTAGATTTATCATAGTTGTTTTATTATTCAGTTCATGTTTCTATTCATTAGATTTATCATAGCATTCTTATGTTAATTCATTTTGATAGATCGTTGGACAACACAAGATTTATTTTAGATTTATGCAATCAGATCTTGTTTCATAGGAATAGATCTTGTTGAAGTGTGTTCGATTTACAGTTTGATTTATGAATAGGTTTGAGGTTTGAGTTACTTTCAAGAAGTTATGACTTAGTTTACAAATAGTTCGACTGCATACTAATAGATAACAATGTCAGGTAGAAATTGTACTCGCATATATTTTGCACGATAGCTTTGAAATAAAAGACTTCCTTGGGTTGACAATTTATGTTTAGCACTCTGCATGTTAAAATTTTAATTAACTGGCATATAGTGGGCAGGACAAAATGCGGCATCAGTAACGTTACTACAAAGGGATCAATCAAAGGAACCTTTCTGAGAGTATTTTCCTTAAATAAATAAAGCTATATATAAGTTGTTAAAGCCTTATTATATCATTTATGTCGTTATTGATAGGTCGAGAAGTTCGTCCCTCTTTCGTCGACTTAATTAAATGGGCTAAATAAAATATGCGTGGGAGAAGTCTTCGTGATCATCATGTTGTAGTATTGATTGGGATGTGAAGTTAAAAAAAACAGAGTGTGCAGATCCATATGAAAGTCTTAACATATGATGAGTATGGTGGAATAGTTTGCAGGAAAGTTGGGAAATTTCCTCAAACATTCTCATTCTTAGGTTGTGGTTTAGTTTTTTGGAAACTTGATTTTGCATATTTTTAAAGGATTCCTCTTTCAATTAAAGATGAAGAACTCTATAACAGTAGAACACATATAATACCTAGGGATGTCATTCAAAAATATAGAAGCAAATTCACTATGTGTGAAGATAAGTTACTTGGATTCTTTCTATTATTCCTAATTCCAATGTATTTAGACACAACATGAATGTCTCTGCTATTAGTGGTATGCAAGGCATGCTTTCCTAATGGAAAATTCATTGTTGACTTTAAGCATATTGGTTCAAGTGCAACTTCTTTGTATTATTCCTAATTCCAATGTATTTAGACATACCTTGAATGTCTTTGTTAATAGTCACATGGAGGGAAGGCTCTTGCAATATGCAAGTGGAGGATTTGGTTTTGGATTTTTTCAATGGTAATTCTATTGTTGGCTTCAAGCATATTGGTTCAAAGTACACATTTTGTTGGCTTCAAGTATATTTGTTCAAAGTACATGTTTTATGGATATTATTGACTGATTTGAAAGATCAGATATATGTGTAGTGCCCCTAGAGTACTGTAGACCTTAAGGGCACCTGTTGAGTGACCCGACTAATTGAAACATTAATAAAATGACCCTTTGATTTCATTTTGAGTATGTTCATGACTATGATATATTGTGAATCAATAAAATAATGATATATGTGTATCTAGATAATTGAGGTAAATGAATGATTACATGTTGTATAACGATTAACTTTGATTATGAAAAATGTACATGAATGATGCTTAACGACTAGCTGTATGATTGATTATGTGATGAGAATGGGGAAAGTAAATATTGAGGAAATGCATTTATGATTAGATGAATGAGTAATGTTTTGAGTAAACTATAAATGCTTAACGAAGTAGCATATTTATGAATTGAATTATGATAATTGAGGACGGTACTACTAATATATATATATATGTGAGAAATGTGTGTAGCGGAAAGTGAAACGGTTCGTCGATGGACACACATGGGAAATTGAGGGTCGTAGAATACGGGTAAATCCCACATAGGGAGAATGACGACAGTGTCAACTTTCGATGGAAGGCCACGCATGAGTAGAGAAGCATTGATCCGCTTAATCAGGAGAAACATGAGGTTGTGCGGGTAGACCACAACGGAGTTGGTCACGTATGAGTTGAGTACTGCGCAGTAAGGACAGACTTACTCCTCAACGCCAATAGTCCCTAATAGCGTGTAGACGGAGGATAGAAAGTAATGACTCCTGAAATCCCTACATGAAGTTCCCGCAAGTCAAAATGAAAGGATATCGGCAGAAGGGCCTGACCATGCGGTACCCTATCGAGAATGAAAAGATTGGACACAAGGACCCGACGATGTGGTACCTTGCCGATAAATGGAAACGAAAAATGACTAGACCTGACGATGTGGTACCTTGCCGATAAATGGAAATGACAGATGACTGGACCTGACGGAGTGGTGCCATGTCGGGGAAATGACGTTAAGGAACGGGAAGGCCCAACGACGCGGCACCGGGATCCTAGTAATTCTGATTGTTAAACTTAATTGTATAAAAAATGTATAAATTCGCACCTAGAGCATTCACTTAGAAGAATGCATTATAGTACTTTAAACAATAGAAATTAGTACTTGAGACATTTTGCACATAAAAGATTATTTTAGCAATTGAAATAATATTAATTGTTATTTAGGCATTTGCACATAAAAGAATATTTTGAGTATTTAAAATAATATAAATTTTTATTTGTGAGCAAAAGAGAATCCCAAGCATAGACATCTAGTCAACTCCACCTTCGCCACAAATTTAGGAGTTAGGTGAAACATCTTGGGGACAAACATGAGCAAACTTAGGAATGTTGGTGGGTGAAAAAATGAAGATGGGTGTCTATTTTGGGGGGTCTCGTGAGAAAATAATTCTGGTTTTTTCATGTTTTTCAACTTCGGGCAAACAAAAGTGATATTTTTGTTTAAAATTTTACTTTGCAGTAAAACGAAAACTTTTAGAGAATTATGTTAGCTTTCTATTCATAATTTTTTCAATTTTTTTTATTGAGATTTGATATGTCGATTTCGCAAATGTTTGACAGTGTGTTCTTATAAAATGAAAAGACTACAAAATAGTTATGATTTGTTGTGCCACTAAAATCGTTGTTAGACTTGTTTTTTGCAAAAACAGAAAATTCTACGACAATCTACACACAATGTACTAGTCCCTAACTATAAGTTTGTAACCAATGGATCTATATACTAATTATTATATTTTTTTAAACTCGATCAATGGGGAAACTCAGTCGATTTTCAACATCTTTTTTGTTGCGCCACTTTTCTCTCAATCGGCTTTAAAAATAAAAAAATCTACGAACACCCTTTTGAAGTAGACACGCCAATTAAGATTCCCACATTTTTTTCAATTTTTTTGGTGGTGTATTTTTTAAGTTATGGATTTTTCTTTTCACGTTTTTTTAAAGAGATGAATCCAAACTCGACACATGTTACGAAAATAAAACTTAAAAAATATCAGTTCTTATCTATATACAACAAAATCTATACCCACGTAAAGTAGATTCAATTATGAACCTAATGGTATCAAGTCCGACATTCGTTTTGTTGTGTAAGAGGTGGTTCTTCCCTTCCGAAAATAGAGAAACCTGAAAATTCTGCAGAATTGTGAAGCTTCCATGTTTCAGAGAATATTCGGCCAAATAATTATTCAGCCGAATAACCTTTTTTCGTAATGGCAACGTCAATTACAGCAAAGGTTATTCAGCCGAATAATGAAATGAAAAAAAATATCGTCAGCCGAAAAAAAAAAAAAAAAAAAAAAAATTATCTTTTCTATACTCGTATAAATAAATCGAAATTGATTCATTATTTTCACATGTTTTAACTTCGCATATTTCTTGTCAAATTAATTTTGAAAGGGTTTTCAAAGAAGACATTTTTTGTAAAAGGAGGTTTTTACAAGGTATGTTTCTTCTTATTTTTTTCCAAAAGGCACATTGAAGGAGTTTTTTTGTAAGGTATTTTTGTAAAGGAATTTTTTTCCTAAGGCATATTTGCAAGGAGTTTTTTCAAAATATTTATTTTCTTAGACATGTTTGCAAAGTGTTTTGTGCAAAGAATGTTTCTTTCCAATGGTTGTATTTAAAAAGTGTTTATTCCAAAGTATTTTTGCAAAAAAAATGTATTTTTCCTTCTTATTTATTTGAAAGAGATTTTTTCAAAGAGTTGTTTTGGTAAGGTAATTTACAAATAGTTTTTTTCCAAGATACTTTTGCACTTCTTATTTATTTGAAAGGGGTTTTTTCAAATAGTTGTTTTGCTAAGGTATTTTGCAAATAGTTTTTTTCCAAAGTAGTTTTGTACTTCTTATTTATTTGAAAGGGGTTTTTTCAAATAGTTGTTTTGCTAAGGTATTTTGCAAAGGGTTTTTTTCCAGGGTAGTTTTGCACTTCTTATTTCTTTGAAATGAGTTTTTTCAAAGAGTTGTTTACTCAAAGTATTTTTACAAATAAGTTATTTCTTTACAAGGGTTTTTTCCAAGATATGTTTACAAATAAGTTTTTTTTCAAAGTATTTTTTCCTAGTGGCTTTTTCCCTAAATATTTTTTCAAAGAGATTTTTTTCCAATGGTTTTTACAAAAAAGATTTATTTACAATGTGTTCTTATTATTTTCCAATGGGTAGGTGATTTATTGTCAAGGAGTTTCTTATTTCTTTCCAAGAAGGTTTTTTTCAAAAAAGATTTTTGTTCAAAGATTTTTTTCAAAGAAAATTTAATTCCAAAGAGATCTTCTTCAAAAGACTCTTACAAGATTTTTATAAGGTGAAGTAAATTTCAGTTCATGTTTTTATAAATTCCGTAAATGTTTTTAAATCTTAACTTATTTATTTTTACTATAAAGTAATGATTCTTTAATTTATCATTTATAGATTAAACAATCATGGGAAATAAGAGAAAACGTAAAAAAAAAGGTGATCGTAAACGTGATGATAATGGTAATAGAGAAAAACAAAAACTCAGATATATTGCCAAAAAACAAAGGGTTGCCGAAATGGAAGAGAGAATTATTGAAGATATAAATACAGATTTACATGATAATGTTGAGGAAATGGAAATTGAAAATAGAGTACAAGAAGAACAAATTGAAGTTAAAAAGACCATTGCAGAAGATGTAAATAGTGATTTACATGCTAATGTCGATGAATTCAATATTGAAGATCAAGTTCAAGATCCAGAAATTGGACCTGGTATGTATATATCATATATTTTCCAAATTCATTTTTTTATAATGAATTTTATTTTTGGATATATGTTAAATTAAATTTAACGTGATGTATAGGTACTTTCACCATTGATGATGAAATGTTAGAAGACATTGATTGCGACAAATATGGAGAAAAACTACCAATACATGTTGCATGATATCGTGCTACAAAATGTTATGATGAAGTTCCCAAGGATTACACAATAGCAGGACAAGCACAAATTTTGAGATGTTTATTAGTGTCCAAGAAGTTAGAAGGTGCTACATCATTATTGGGTATTCACAAGGTGACAAAAGAGTCGAAATTGAAACAAAATGTGATGGAAAATATAGGTGATGCAATAAAAAAATTTGGAAAATCCAGGAAGAAAGATATCAGTGCTGCACGTAAAGCAATTCATACAACAATTCTTTCAGCTAGTACTAAACAAAATCGTTTGACAACAGAACTAACAAAAGCAGTTGGAACATCAAGAAAGACATTATACAAAACATAGAAAATTCAGAATGCAAATAGATGAAAATAATGAACTTGCTCTCTAGGCAATTATTTGTAAACAACCTTACAAAGATAGATTAGGAGCAGGTGTTAAAGATATTGTATGAGAATATTGGTTGAAACATGCTCGAGTTTCACCAAATTCAAGAGATGTGATACGCAAAAGAATATCATGAAATGTATATGAAAGCCAACCAAAACATATAATGGACATGACACAAGTACAATTTTCAATAAATTCAAAGAAGATCATCGTGGAATTAATATATCAATCACTACATTTGTGCAACAAAAACCATGGTATGTTAGGCCTATTACTATACATGATACATGTTGTTGCCGTTATCATGTGCAATTTCAGTTATATTATGACACATTTCTTGAATTTGGTAAAATGTTTTGGACAAATTCACCACCTTCACCCACAATACGTGAATTCATATCTCAAATTTTATGTGAGAGAAATCACGATGAAGTATTTTATTCAAAGAAATGTGTCAATGGAAAACATTCTCATCATTGTGGAAATCTGGTGCTATTCCACAATAAATATCCTATCGATAATGATCAATCATTGTCAAATGTAAATGTTGATTGGAGGAGATACGAATACATCAATTATAGTACAAGTTCTAGTGATTCACATTCCAAAAGAATTGATTTGCTAGAAGACAAGATATGCGTGACAGATTTTCTCAAAAAATTTGAAAGTGAAATTTATAAATACACCCAGCATTCACATAGAGCACGATGGCAAGATCTTCAATTCAAACAGTGTCGTGAAATTTTTCCACCCAGAACAATTTTGTCTGTGGTTGATTTTGCTGAAAACTATACATTTACTGCACAAAAAGAGATACAGAGTGAATACTATCACTCTGACCAAGTTTCGATATTTGTCCATGTTGTATATAGACATTCTCAAGAGGGTGTTGATGGCATTGAAAGCACATGTGACAATCGAGATGTGATTAAAGAATATCACTTCTATATCAGCGATGATCGTACACACGATACACATTTTGTTCAACATTGTATAGAAAATATTTTCTATGATTCACTGAAAAAACGCGAAGTTAAATTCAATGAACATTGGATATGGTCTGATGGATGTGCGGGTCAATTTAAATCTTCACGATCATTTTTTTGGTTATGTCGACTTCATAAAGCGTTGAACATTAAACATCACTGGAATTTCTTTGAAACTGGACATGGAAAAGGTGAACATGATGGTGCAGGAACATGCGTAAAAAGAGCACTTCGAAGATGGAAAATGAACTATTCTTCTGCATGGTTTCATTCAGCTGCAGAGGTTGTCCAATGGTGTCAATTAAATCTAAGCCATGATTATAATCAACAATCAAAATATGTGCGCAGGTATGTACACTATTTTTTTAATTTATGTTATTTCTTGAAATTTAAAAAAATGTACACTAACATTTAAGTACATGTACACTAACATTAAAAGTTGTTCTTTGAAAGTGGTTCATCATTTATTGTGTAGGTTTTTTTGGCTTGTTGGGGTCCAAGATATAAATAGATCAATACCATATGATGCTAGCACCATACATGGGACTAGAGATCTTCACTCTATTCAAACAAAATCATTCCAAAACGTGTTTGCATTTGACAGTAGAAAGCAATCATTCTTTTGTCATATTTGCACTGAAAATGTTGAATCTACAGAAGTTTGTGAAAACATAACAAACAACTACGTAAAATCTTGGAAACACACAGAGATTAATCCAAAAGGAAAAATGCCACTGGCAAGTGTAGAAGAATTAGAATTAGAAGAAATAGCAATATCATCTGATGGCGATAGAATTTGAGATCTTGTTAGAGAAGGTAATGAACTTACTTGAATTTTAAGTTAATTGTTCATTCTTGTCCATCGCCATAAGTATAGTCAATTTAATTGATTTAAAAACGCTAACACCAATTGTAATTTGTGCAGGATATGTTTTCGATGTGATTGCACCTTTAGACAACAATGAAAATGTGAAATATTATTTGATGCGATGCACTGAAGGAAAAATGAAGTTATTGGAGGACTACAATGACAACGGATTTACATACGAGAGAGGATACATCATTTTAAAAGGCTATTTTTTTCAGCAGACACATATGACTAAAAATTATGTCTACTTTCAAGATTATGAGCCCGATGTTATATGTTGTCAGTATAGTCATTTAGTATGTGCATCTCGAATAAGGTTGGTACAAGTTCCATAAAAAAAACAGTTAAAAACCAAAAAATGGAAACTATCCATATGTGACCATAAACGGATAATTGAGGATGGCATTCCATTGCAATGTTTTTAACTATATATCAAAAATGAATTGATCTATGTTTTTGTCCATGTCAATTGTTGTGTACAATATATTTTTTGTCCATGTGTCACAACTGTTGTGTACAATATATTTTTTCATTGAATTTTTATGAATATTATCTTGAATGACAACTAACATAAGAGTTTAAATGGTTGTATTTTAATATGCTTAAAAATGAATTCAAAAATTATTTGGTAATTCCAAAGTACTTTATTCGGGTCCCCATATGTCTATTAGACCACTTAAGGGATGAGATAACGGATGTGGCTATCCCCACATTCCGTGCCGAATTTTTACTGTTGATTGATTGATGCCAATGAGAAATCACCAAAAAACCTACTAAATTTTGTATTCTTTTAATCCATTGAACATGTTTCTTTAATATACTTCACTATAAATATGATCTGGATGAGTTTTTTAAAACAAGTTGTTAATCTATATAGTTTTTAAATAAATGATAGTTGCACAAAGATAATATATCTCTCACATGTAAGTTCACATAACTGAAATCATGGCAAATGGAGATAACAGTCGTTTGATTTTTAATCACAAACAAGAATTCCCGGATTGTGAAGCTTATGCTAAATTAGAGCAATGATTATTTACAACAAATTGATAAAAATTCATCGAATTATTGTCTAAAATTCATTGCTCTAACTTAGCATAAACTTCACAATCTGGAAATCCTCACTTGTGATTAAAAAACAAAAAATCATTATCCCCATTTGCCATGATTTCAGCAACATTTAAAAATTCACGAACTACAAAGTACCTGAACAATGAACATATGAAAAACATTAGTTAAAATTTGAAATTTACATATGCAATGTATCATATCGAACAATGAACATATGAAAAACATTAGTTAAAATTTGAAATTTGCATATGCAACATCATATCAATCAAACGACCAAAAGATTGAAACTTTTATCAAACAATTCATAGATTTTCATTCATAACATTAGGATATTGAACCTATTAAAACTTCATATTTCTATCAAAAATTCCTATAATTCCTAACATTCATTCATTCTTAAATATTCATATTAGGTACAACATTCTTAAACTTCCAAAAATTTTGATAACAAATTCATTTCTTAACATTTTAAACTTTGGTAACAACCATTTCTTAACATTTTAAACCTTCATTATTATGATTCAACACTTTCTCAACATTGATTCTTTCTATAAAATTCATTCTCAACATAACAAATTGAACATTTTTAACAAATTCAACATTTCCTAACTTTAAATTGCACCTATCAAATGTTTCAAACATTCGTTCTTAACATTTTAAACATTTTTGACACCTCCCATTCATTTTTTCCCAACATTGATTCTTACCATAACATTCATTCTCAACATTGAATATTTCCTAACTTTAGATTAACATTTTAAACATTCCTAACACCTCCCATTCATTTTTTTCCAACATTCATTTTTCCATAACATTCATTCTCAACATTCAACATTCCTAACTTTAGATTGCACCTATCAAAAGTTCCAAACATTCATTCTTAACATTTTAAACATTCATGCAAAACATATTCTAAACATTTTACCAAATGACAAATAATTAACATGCGTGTACTCATATATAATCCAAAAAAAAAGTTCATGAACATGTGAGTTCAATGTACATATATGTATAATCAAAAAATAAATACCCTTGATGTCCAAAACAACTACAATATATATATATCAACAAAAACAAAAAAGTTTGAACCACTATCTATCTGGACCAATATCTTTCCACTATCTTCCACTAGGACCTTCCCTTGGATTCAACTCGACCTACAACATGTATAAAAACAAATTATAAATATCATAAATTATTTAAACAATTTTAAACTAAATTCAAGATATTAAAATATTAAACTTATATATGAAAAAACAATTCAATTATTAAAAAAGTCATACATCAAATTCTCTGAATGCATGTCCACCACTTTCTTCCACCAGAGTCTTCCCTTTGGCTCCAAAGGATCTAAGAGAGCCAAGCTGCAACATGTGCAAAAGTAATTTATGAATCCTAAAGTATTGAAACAATTTTCAAATAAATCCGAAAAATATAAAATATTAAACTTATATCAGAGATCATTTCAAGTTAAACAAAATTACCTCGGTGCCAATATCTGCATTCATCAAAGAACCTACGTCTTCACCCCCAATTTCCATATGGTCTCTCCCCTAAAATTTAAATTTTGTTAATGAATAAAACATAGTAGAAACAAAAAATAAATTAAGCAATTAACTTAAAACCAAAACAAGAAAATTAAAATCATTAGCTCACAAGAGATGGTAAATCATCTAAAAAGTTTGATTCTAAAGAAACGTGCATGGATAAGTCAAATTAACAATAAGATACATTGATATTTATTAAAATTTAAAAAAAAAAGATAAAATATCAAGTTCAAACATAAATATTATAATAAATATACCTCTCCAAGACGCTCTTCATTTTGACTAAGATGCTTTTCATTTTGACTAGTGGAGACTCGAAAATTATGTACATTCAACATTCTAGAAAACTGCAAACAAAATACATTTGCTTAATATACTTATTACTATGTAACAAAAAATTCAATTCAAAATGAATAATAAAAGATCAAATAGATTGTCATAACATAATCAACAAATCTCTCCCATACTCGATGTGTCATTGGATAACACATCTAAAGCTATATCGCGATAAGACTTGGCATAAGCCCTGAGATCGTCGATGCTCAATCCATCTACCTCATCATTCGTCTTGTAAACAAACTTTTGACGAATAGTAGCATGAGCCCTCTCTCGACCCAATCCCACTTCTACTCCAACAAGAGCTGACGCTAAACCATTACCTACAGAATCCCTTGCAGTTGTCCCAAGTTGGGATGTGGGCTCCATCTCCGATCTTAAAGCCACAACCCTAGGTGGATGAGGTATCTCAGGTGGAGGTTGAAGAGTCGTAGGGTCTCTAAGAGCACCTTTTCGATTATATATTCGACCCTTTCCAACTCCATAAAAGTCAGAAGGAACATCATTATAGTTTGGCTTCATACCTAAAAAGAACTCCGCGTAGAAAAATCTAGCAAAATAGTTAGGAATCTCATCGTTCCATGGAAATCGACCATAAGCTGCAAGGAACCGATCATATATTAGATGTGCAATTTGAGGATGCTTGAAATATTGTACTTTCAACATTTTTCGCTTAAGGCCTTCTTTGAAATTAAACATTGAATTGGCCTGTTCTTTGGTCACTCTCTCCTTCACAACCTCCCACTTGTCTGGACCCATAACTTGGTCCCTTCGCCTTTGCATCAAATGAACAAAACCATTCATAGTTGGTCCAAGTTCCTCATATGCATCAATGAATTTTTACAATGACCCCAAAACAATCTCTAGACTTTGTCTGCTCTCTGGAGGGAGATCCAAAGAACAAAGATCATTGTTCAACCTGTCATAGTGGGATCTACAACTTTCAAGGATAGTTTGTTGCACAACACCATCCCATGGAAGCTCATCAGGTAAATCAAACAAATAAGTTGATATGGGTGTACAACCCTCAGCTAGTGGAACATATGTCGTCCTAGCTCTAGGAGGATCTTCGCGACCCTGCTCTACACCCGCACCTATTCCATCATCTACAATCCTATCTTGATCTTCTTCCCGCTCTGTCGAATTATGCACATCTTCTGAACCTCGCTCTGCTTCAAATATAGCCTTAGTCAAGTGTTAACCTTGTCCAAAAATTCAAAACATACAAAAATTCAGATTATACACGTATTGAAACATTAATGTTCATACCGACAGAAGGTTGAGATCGACGCTCTCCCATAGAAGATAAAGGGGAATCATTTGTACCCCTATCAACTTGTTGGTGATCAGATGACTGTGACCCATACAATAAACTCGAACCCCAAGGTGAATTCGACAACCTTTGACTACCAATTGAAACACCAATTCCTGATGAATGTGATGACCTCCTACGTTTTCGCTTCGAAGACTCCATTCTTTCAATTTGATATGATTTCTAAATTTACACAAATGTCAACTCATAACATATTGAAGTTGTACATTTTAATTCTAGAGACTTGAAAACATATCTAATAAAGAACTACATACCAAATGTAGGGGTGTCTAAAGTAGTATAAGTGATCTTTTTTTGTAAGTCCCTCTCCTAACTCTAGCATAATTAATTAATTAAAATTCCTACCATCACTACTATTGCAACATAAAGATATATTTAATATTCATTTCATAATCAGATATAAGTTATGATGCAGTTAATTGTAGTAGTATAGTAACCTTACAAATTTTTCATCCATCAAATATGATTGAATTATATATCTCAATAAACAAACATCTCACGAAATATATATATATATCCACTTATTATAAGAATCGTACTTTATTTATATGAAAAATAAATTTACACAAATGTCAACTCATAACATATTGAAGTTGTACATGTTAATTCTACAGACTTAAAGACATATCTCATAAATAACTGCATACCAAATGTAGGGGTGCCTAAAGTAGTATAAGTGATTTTTTTTTTATAAGTCCCTCTCCTAACTCTGGCATAATTAATTAATTGAAATTCCTACCATCACTACTATTGCAACATAAAGATAAAATTAATAATCATTTCATAATCAGATAGAAAATATAATACAGTTAATTGTAGTAGTATATTAACCTTACAAATTTTTCATCCATCACATATGATTCCAGTATATATCTCAATAAACAAACATTACTTATTATTTATAAGAAAAAAATAATTAAGGACTTACAACACTATGACTCTTTATATGAACAGAGTTCAAGAACTCTGTTCAAGAACATAGTTCAATAACTCTATTCATGAACAGAGTTCAAGAACTCTGTTCAAGGGTAAAATTTTTCATCCTCTTTATATCTTATAATATAAATTTAGTGTAAAAAATTAGCTCGGTGCAAACTTCAACTATTATTACACAAAAACATGTTGAGGGAAGGGAGAAAATTGACTAGAACAAGACTGTCCAATAGGAACAGGTGCCATTTAAATATTGGTATTCGTAAAATAAACCTATAAATGTAACATTCAAAAACATATATTTCTTATCTTTTCATGAACAGAGTTTTTAACCTCTGTTCATGAACAGAGTTTAAGCACTCTGTTCATGAATAGAGTTCTTAAACTCTGTTCATGAACAGAGTTTAAGCACTCTGTTCGTGAATAGAGTTTAAAAACTCTGTTCATGAACAAAGCTTTTAAACTCTGTTCATGAACAGAGTTCTTAAAATCTGTTCAACAAAACGAACATAAAATTAAATGTAAAAAAAAAATAGTCTAATTTTAAACCTGAATGCAAATATTTTTTTTAATTTTCTTCAAATGATAACAATATTTTTTGACAATACAAAAGATTGGGTAATGAGACATACCTGTAAACCAAAGTCCGAGTCAACAGATTGTCGAACCACAACGCCGCACCGGATAAGACCACCAACTCGCCGAACGAAAAATATTTCCTACACACAACAACAAATTGTGTTAGCAACAAAAAACTATAAAAATACAAAAACGAAATCAAAACAACACAACTGATCATCAAAACATACCTGGAAATGACACACTATCAACCCTGCGCCGAAAACCAAAACACCAACGAAGCATCGATGACAACCACCAACTCAACAAATGAACTAACCTGCACACACTACCACATTTCGAGAACACATTAAAGCACGAAAACGTATGCATACATCAAAAATCAAATTGGAAAACAAAAAAAACATATAAACGAAACAATAAAACTAATTATAACCTCAACCCACAGCCGTTAACTCCACGTGGATCCGTGAGGGACATACTGTCCTATGCCAAACGCTAATTTCGAGCTCGCCGATAGTAGCCTCATCAACGAACGGAGCATCCAACTGCTGTAGCGAGTAGTGACGAGAGAGCAGGCTGAGGGTGGCAGGAGATCAGGCAAGGGGTGGAGAGAGAGCAGACGAGCAGTATCGACAAAGCGGACGAGGTTCGTCAAGGAAACCATGCAAGGTGGTGAACATCGACAGTCGCAGCACTGATCGACAGCGGGCCCGCATGCGGGGTCCAGAAAATTGCCAACGAATAATGCCAAACTGCGGACGAGGCCGGGCTTTTATGCAGGAAACGTGTTCGGCTGAATAATTCTTCGGCCGAATAATTGTTCGGCTGAACCATTATTCCTCCGAAGAGTTGTTCGGCCGAACAAGTATTCGGCCGAATAAACTAACACCTGAAAATTTTTCCCGGTCGGTAGTGCTTTGCACACATTTCAAGGGTCCCCATTAAACTAAATGGAGAACTGTTAGTAGGTATTCGACCGAATAACTTATGCATTATTTGGTCGAATAATGACAATTATTCGGCCGAATAACATTTGTTATTCGGACGAATAACATTTATTATTCGGCCAAATAACAAATATTAATGAGCCGAATAACCTCCGCTAAGACTTTTTTGCACTTGTTTCCCATGGAAGTGTTACCCACCTTCATGTTTTTACCGTGGTGCATCTTCTAGAAAGAATGACACATGGATGGGTGAGTGTTATTTAATTTGAAATTTAATAAAATAAATATTATTGCATGGAGCGACATGTGTTGCAAGGGATTTTCCTACTTAAGGAAGGCCTTGGGAAGGGAGAAGGGACCTAGTGATTGGATGGATATTGTAATTCTTGCCATAGATACGAATTGCTGCTATTGGCGTTTGGCTAGAAATTCTTGTGGGGGGGAAACCCATTGAGGAGTTTCTTGAAAGGTGCATGTGAGCTTTATGACCCAAAGCTTAGGGGAGGCCATGCGACTGAAAGCATGAGCCTATGGTTGGGTGGTGAAGCTAACGGTTGCTTCACCAATGGTTAAGCGAGCTTTGTTGGAGGGATCCTATGGAAGACGCAGACGACTATGGACCAGCTGGATCAGGTTGACAAGTTATGGTTTTGTCTATATTTGCTAAGTTATTTAGTTAATTTATTTTATTTGTCTAGTAATTATGGTTTCTAATCTCTTTTGTATCAAGTTGTTGAGTTTTAGGTTAAGCATGGAAGGACCCTACAAGAAGGGCTCTACATTTTTGTATCATAGTTGGTCAAGCCTTGAGGGCACCAGACTCATATTATTTAGGGGTTTGTCGGTGGTTCGTGGAGATCGACAGAGGTATTGAAGCTGTGAATTCCTTGGAACTACACCAACAACTGGAGCAACTGTTCATACAGGTTTTATTGGCATGAATATTTTATCTAGCTCTGCTGATTTAAAGAAATGCTGAAGGTCAAAAAGAGAATATATATCATTATGTTTTTATTTAAATTTCTGGATATGCAAGTTCTATTTACTTGAAGGTTTAATATATCTCTGTTATTTTTTATTAAGGAAATGTTAGAGATTTGGAATGCACTCATGATTTGAGACATATTTTATATTTTCTTTTATGAGTTGTTAAAAGTAGAATCGAGGCTATGTATAAATCTGAATCGACCAATTTGTTATGCGCCCTTTTGAACTATATGCTATTCAGATCTCTGCTATTTATATTTTTTTTTTAAGATTCAATTGTTCATCAATTGAAACTTTAAAATAGACTGTTCCGTGACCCTTTTTGTTTGTTTAAAAAATAAAAATAAAAATAAAATAAATCTATGCTCGGACTTGCCATGACCCTTCGAATCATGTTCCGAACATTTATTTCAGGTTTTAAAATTCTGAGTTTAGACCCTGTATGATTGGATCTATGCTTAGGCTACCATAGCCATTCGAATCCAGTTCTGATCATTTATTTTCTGTTTTAAACCTCGAATTTAGACCATGCTTGATGAGATTCACTCCATAATTTGCAGAAGTCTTTCAAATTTGGTCCTGTTATCCATTCCCAGTTTTAGTTTTGAATTCGGTTCAACAATCGTCTCTCTGCGTTCCCAGCTGTCCACACCTGCACTAGTAATCACTAGAGATTTTAGTCAAATTCAAAACTAGTCTACGGTCCCTTTAACTTCTCTGTACCAGCTATCGATAGAATTTTTGGTTCATCTACAACCACTGTGCGTAGCGGCCTCCATACTCTGTTTTGAATCATTTCAACCGATCATGTGAATAGATCTGCATTATATTTCGAATTATAAATTGATCCATAACTCCATTTCCAGAAATTCGATTTGATCTCTTGTGATCACTGTACCAACATTTTAATATGAATCTGGAACTTTGTAGCCTGTTGTGAACATCGTATTAATTTCTTTATACAGGAAATCTGAAATATGATATACTCTGAATTTTATTATCTCTATTGATCAGTCAGTTCACGCTCTGCAGCGAAGACCCAAACTTATCATTCTGCAGCGAAGACCCAAACTTATCATACTCTGCAAGTTATTATTCACATGATCGCTCATGTAATGTAATGTTAGATTTATGCTATTTCATTTCATACTAATGATGTGTTTATGTCAATTTATTTCATTCCATACTAATGTTACGTTTATGTTAACTTACCATTTGAAGAAGTATTGGAAGTTAAAGGTTAGGTTCATATTAGGACGCATGACATGGAAATTAATTGGATGCATTATGTTTATATTAAGTTTAAATTAAATGCATTATGTTCATAATATGTTTAATTGAATGCATTGAAATTATATTATGTTTAATCAAATGCATAATTTTTATATTATATCAATTTGAAATGCATATATGTGTCTTTACATCAAAGCAAGTCATGAAGTAAGAGTTAATATTTACTTGGTATTAAATGGTAGTTGAAGAAATGTTTGATTTTCAAGTGAAGGTGTTCTTATAAATTGTGGCATTAAGTGAATAGAATAATTTTATATTTATAACGAAATGTTGTATCATAAAAATGAAAATTATGCTATCAAGGATATACCGACACTTGTGTTGGTGATACTGAGAAATATAGATCTGTATGTTCATAGATATAAGGAAAGGATAGAGTAATTAGGTCAGTTAGCATAACTTTAGTTTTCAAATTTAAAATGGTGGTTGAGTTAAGTAATGGGAAGATTTATATAATTATAAGTTGTAGGGTTATTGATATTATGGATTTACTTATCAATGATGATTTGTGGTAAGAGATGTATATTTATGTATACACATTGTTTAAAGTTTAGTATTTCGGGGGGAGAGGAAAAACTTAAATATACCTAATCACATATTTAAAAAATGATTAAATTTAGGAAAAATAAAAGTGCAGATAAGTTGTATTTATTGAAGGATCATTACGAAGGATGAGAACCTAAAACACTTAAGTGTGTTGAGAGTCATGAATTGAAGAGATGAAGTAAATGCTAGAATTCTAACTAAATGGTGGGTAGGAGAAGGAAATATCATAACTGGAAGACTTTGGTCATAAAATATAATGTATCGTTGTGTATGTCATAAGCAAGGAGTAAATAATGAGATATCACAATGTTTTTTAGCTAAAAGGATAATTTATGGTGATATTCCATAACTCATTCTGGAATGATATAAAATAGACAAAGTATTGTATTTATTTTTAGAGCATAAAGAGATGAAAAGACTATATATTGCATGTATACTCATAATTCATTTAGGGAATGATATGAATTAGAGGGAAGGATAAGCATTGTATTTTTTGCATAGGGGAATGTAGGATTGTGAAAGTTATAACATAGAAATAATCTCTATCAACAATATTGAGATGTCCTTCATTTATATATAAACTCAAACTACCCATGGGGTTGCGATCCCTGGAAAAAAAAAATCACTAAAGGCTCATTTGTCGAGATTTCAACAGACAATTGATAATATATGAGTACGTCAAATGATTATTGCAGCTAACAAAATTGATTGTTGTACACCAAGTGATAAAATTGACGATTAAGCCCCAACATGCTAATATAATTTCATGGACTCAAGCAAGTGAGCTTGAGTGGAAAAGAGAGAGGGAAAAATACTTAGGATAAATAAGGGAATATGATTATAATATCATAAATGCACATACTAGTTGAGAATTCGACAAACTGCCGAGAGAGTCAAACATACATGAAAACTGGAAAACGAGATATCAATGTTACTAGCACGAGGCACTGAACCCATTAACACAAATTTTACGACACGAAAATGTTGTTAAAGAAGATGAAACAGTACAACCTTGACTTGACCAAGATATGATAAATGGGAACATAGAACTTGGAGAACCTGTCGAAAAGGTCACACATGACAAGATAGGGCAATTATGCCGAAGGAGTCATATGACAATGGAAATGAGGAAATGAGGTAAGGACATGATGAGTTCGTTGACCTGGACATTATGACATTGGAAAAGATGACAAGGTAGTTAAAATTATACGTTCAACTAAATCACTAAGTTCTGACGCTTTGAATCATAACAAATTGAGAACCAACATTATTAAAACAATTAAGGCTTTGGATGTAGTCTTTTACGAATTGGATTTCAGAATGTTTTGTAACCACTCTTGATTTGTTAACCTGTGATTATAATTTACCATCAGTATTTTACCGATTATGGTATGACGATCACCTTTTTATATTGGAGGAAAGGATAGCCAACGGATTTGAATTCTTCTTTAGATTCATTATGCTAAGGGATGATTAAGTAACTAGGGTATGGCTATTGGTGCAAATTATATAACTTGTAATTAAATTAGATATAATGGATCTTCAGGGATGAATAAGAGATATGGAAAATCTAAGTTGGAACTAACAATTATTAAATGTATTATTGGATTTTCATTACGCAAAATTACGATTGAGTTCTAGAGGATGTATCAGAACTATGATGGATGAAATAGAAAACTAATGATTAGAACCACTAGTGCTTATGGCCATGATTGTCTGGAAAAAAAAATAGAAGAGAATGACAAGAAGATGAGAATATGAAATTAAAGTAAGTCCTAACATCAAAAGTACGAGAACAAAAGTTAATTTCGGGACGAAGTTCTATATAAGGAGGGGTGTTGAGTGACTCGACTGATTGAAACATTAATAAAATGACCCTTTGATTTCATTTTGAGTATATTCATGACTATGATAGATTGTGAATCAATAAAATAATGATATATGTGTATCTGGATAATTGAGGTAAATGAATGATTACATGTTGTATAACGATTAAATTTGATTATGAAAAATGTACATGTGAATGATGTTTAACGACTAGTTGTATGATTGATTATGTGATGAGAATGGGGAAAGTAATATTGACGAAATGCACTTCTGATTATATGAATGAGTAATGTTTTGAGTAAACTATAAATGCTTAACGAAGTAGTAGATTTATGAATCGAATTATGATAATTGAGGACGGTACTACTAATATATATATTTGTGAGAAATGTGTGTAGCGGCAGGTGAAACGGTTCACCGACGGACACACAAGGGAAATTGAGGGTCGTAGAATACAGGTAAATCACACATGGGGAGAACGACGACGGTGTCGACTTCTGACGGAAGGCCATGCATGAGTAGAGAAGTATCGATCCGCTTACTTAGGAGAAGCATGAGGTCGTGCGGGTGGACCACAACAGAGTTTCTCACGTACGAGTTGAGGGGCGCGCAGTAAGGATGGACTTACTTATCAATGCCATTAGTCCCTAATAGCGTGTAGACGGAGGATAGAAGGTAATGGCTCCTGAAATCCCTACATTAAGTTCCCGCAAGTCAAAATGAAAGGATATCGACAGAAGGGCCCGATGATGCAGTACTCTACCAAGAACAGAAAGACTGGATGCAAGGACCCGACAATGTGGTACGTTGCCGAGAAATGGAAACAAGAGATGAATGGACCCGACGGAGTGGTGCCATGTCGGGGAAATGAAGTTAAGGAATGGGAAGGCCCAACGATGCAGCACTGGGATCCTATAATTCTGATTGTTAAACTTAATTGTATAAAAAACGTATAAATTCGCACCTAGAGAATTCACTTAGAAGAATGCATTTTAGTACTTTAAACAATAGAAATTTGTACTTGAGACATTTTGCACATAAAATATTATTTTAGAAATTGAAATAATATTAATTGTTATTTAGGCATTTGCACATAAAAGAATATTTTGAGTATTTAAAATAATATAAATCTTTATTTAGGAGAAAAAGAGAATCCCAAGCATAGACATCTAGTCAACTCCACCTTCACCACAAATTTAGGAGTTAGGTGAAACATCTTGGGGACAAACATGAGAAAACTTAGGAATGTTGGTGCATCCTCTAGAAAGACTAACACATGGATGGGTGAGTGTTATTTAATTTGAAATTTAATAAAATAAATATTATTGCATGGAGCGACATGTGTCGCAAGGGATTTTCCTACTTAAGGAAGGCCTTGGTAAGGGAGAAGAGACCCAGTGATTGGATGGATATCGTAATTCTTGCAATAGATACGACTTGCTGCTATTGGGGTTTGGCTAGAAATTCTTGTGGGGGGGAAACCCATTGAGGAATTTCTTGAAAGGCATGTGTTAGCTTTACGACCCAAAGCTCGGGGGAGGCCATGCGACTGAAAGCATGAGCCTATGGTTGGGTGGCGAAGCTAACGGTTGCTTCACCAATGGTTAAACGAGCTTTGCTAGAGGGATCCTATGGAAGACGTAGATGGAAATGGACCAGCTGAATCGAGTTGATAGGTTATGGTTTTGTCTATATTTGGTAAGTTATTTAGTTAATTTATTTTATTTATCTAGTAATCATGGTTTCTAATATCTTTTGTATCGAGTTGTTGAGTTTCAGGTTAAGCATGGAAGGACCCTACAGGAGGGGCTCTACAATATGTAATCAAATGAGTAAATTTGGTTTGTGATGAGATCTGATATTATTTGAACATTACTAATCAAATCAAGCTCAAAATTCACATATATTGTTTTATTCAAACAATAATTAGAGCCACAAATGCTCCATATGAGATCCAATGCATTCATTCTTTCTAATTAATTTATTGTTTATACGAATCTTTTGAACATTACTAATCAAATCAAGCTCAAAATTCACATATATTGTTTTATTCAAACAATAATTAGAGCCACAACTACTCCATATGAGAGCTAATGCATTCATCCTTTCTAATTAATTTATTGTTTATAAGAACCTTTTCTAAATTTGATCGATGGATATTAACAATCTATTGATTTTTGGTTAATCTAATTCAGTAATGAAGCCAAGGGAATAGTTGATTGTTGTTCTACATGGAAAATGTGTCCTTAAATAATGATTTTTTTCTTTAAATAATTTACTCTTTAACAATGATTTGGTGTTAAATAACTTGTTATTTTTAATCTATTTATTTCCTAACTTAGGAGGTAGGGACTAAGCTTCACACAACTCTTATTATAATATCAATAAAAAGAGACAAAGAACAACTAAAAGTTAGCCAAAGCAAAAGACCATTGTATTAGAAGGGAGAATTTACAAAGCATCAAAAGAATTGGAGAGCTAACGGCTTTAAGTTATATTGAAGTGCTTTACAAGTGGATTAATAAAAGATTTTAAAAGAAAGCAATAAAAATGTATATTTAAGAATAAATATAGTAAAAAAGTGCTACATATGTAAGGTTTCACTAAATTCTCTAAGGTTTGACTAAGTTCTCTGAGTTAGTGAAAAACATTATTAATAAAAATATTTGATATTATCAAGTGACATAAGGGATACATTTAAGTATTAAGTATTAAAATATATCAAAGAAGTTATAAGAAGTACGCTGGACAATCAAATATTGTGAACTATGGCAATTATACATTCACAAATACATTCATAGTTACAAGTATTAATGTGAAATATAGGACATTATAAAGTGAACAATAGACAATTATGATTGGATATTAAGAAGGGGAATTATTTTTATGAGTTATCACAGAAAGAGAATCATCACTTAAAAAATCAAAATCAAAAGTTAGATCAAGATGATCAAGCTAATCAAGACTTTGAGAAAAAAATACTAGAGAATGATGAATAAATATCACGCTTAAAAATTCATAGTCAAAATTTACTAGCAAACATTAGGAAGTCAGAAGACAAAAAACAAGACAATAAAAATTTACAACAAAAAAATCAAGATATCAAAAAGAAATTATTTGAAAAAGATGAAGACAAATTCCACATAAGGAACCTTAATCAGAGATTGTTGGATCAAATTAAAAGATTAAGGGACAACAAAATTGGGAAACTAGAATAAAGAAATAAGGATGGCATGTTACATAATGAGGAATGACTCTTAGTTTAAGGCAACATAATTAGGACTTACTTACACAAATTAAAAAGCTAAATCATGATAAGAAATATTTACAAGAAGAGTTAGATTGGAAAGGATCATTAGTTGAGAAAGGAACGATGACCAATCCCATAGAGAATTTATAAGGTGCTCAAATTCAGACATCAGAAAAGGGAACCAATACAGAGGTAGTTAACACTCAAATTTAGAAGAATGTTTATATTGACCAGTCACTACAAACATTAGGAGAATATGTTTCCTGGGAACAATCACAAAAATATTATGATGCCTTACTGTCATCCACATCACAAGAATTGATATGGACAATGACAAGTTCAAAAGATATATAAACATTTTTTCGTATAGATAGATGAACTACAAATGTGAAAAAGAAGAGAGACAAAATCGACACTTTTGTGGAAGCTGAAAATCAAAAGTTCTATCCAAACAGTCAATCAACAAAAAGTTCTAGTAAATATCAGCTTGGGCTGGATTGATTCACAGTGGGTACAACAATTTTCCTTGGTAATTCATAATTCATATCATCTTGTTTCGTTAAGTGTCGCAATTCAAAGCACAAAAGATCTTGATAAGAAATTGTGAGATAGAATGAGGGTTAAATGTAAGCTCTTTAATAATTATGCTTTCAGGACAAATCTTTTTAAGGGGAAAGCAATGTAACATGGTTTGCTTTAGTGAACATTGGTTGTGTATGGTTGAATTTGGTTATGTAACATTAACTCTGTTTGACCATAATTAACCATGGATAACCATGGAAGTATGGTTGATCACAATTGAACATGGTTGACTATTGTTGACCAAGGTTGACTATGGTTGATTATATTTGACCATGGTTGAATCTTCTTGGACATGGTTGATTATGTGTAACAATGGTTGACTTTAGAAAACCATGGTTGACAATGATAGACTTAGGCGAACCATGCTTGATTATGTTTTACTAATGTTAACCATATTTGACTTTCGTCGATTTTTGCTTGAATATGTTTGAATTTTGTTGGTCATATTTGAGTATGGTTAATTTAGTTAACCATAATTAGCTATAGTTAACCATGGTTGACTATGATTCATCACGATTAATGATGGTTAACTATAGTTAACATTTAGTTAACCATGATTGGTAATAGTTGAGAATATTTGATAATGTTTGATTATGATTCAACATGTTTGACTATGGTTGATCATGTTTTACATGGTGGACATTAGTTAGACTTGGTTGTCCATGTTTGTTTATGATTAACCATGTGTGTTTGTAGTTGACTATCGATAAATATATTTCACCATGCTCGACTATGGATAACCATATTAGACTATATTCAACCATGTTTGAATGTGTTTGACTTTGGTTGGCCGTGGTTTGACCATTTTTTACCATGATTATCCATGTTTAACCATGGTTGTCCATATTTGACTATGGTTGAACATATTTGACCATGGTTCTTTATGGTTATCTTTTGTTTACTATGTTTCACCATGGTTGAAGGTGGCCATCGAAAAAAGTTTGCAATGTTTGACCATGGATTAATTATGATGTTTGATTATGGGTGACTTTGGTTAAATATGGTTGAATCTAGTAATATTATTGACCATGGTTGAGCACAATTAAACATAGATTAATATCATTGACTATGGTTGACTATGGTTGATCATGTTTAATTATGTTTGTACGTGGTCGAACTTGGTTGGCTATGGTTATCGATGGTTAGTCATGTGTTAAGATGGTTTACTATGATTAAATTAGGTCAACCTTTGTTGAGTATGGTTGACTATGTTTGAATAATATTTCCCATGCTTGATAATGTTTGACTCTAGTTGAGTTTTGCTTGAATATGTTTGACTTTGGTTGGCTTGGTTGACAATCGTTAAGTGTATTTAACCACGGTTTACTATGGTTGATAATGGTTAACAAGGATTGGTTATAACTAACCTTTAGTTGAAAATGATTGAACACAGTTAAGGAAGTGCAATACTCTAATCAATTGGGATAATCTAGTTGACAGAGTAAAAATTGGGCCAAAATTACTTAATGAAATGGAAGAGAAGATGGTAAAAATCAGGCAGAATTTGAAAGTAGCACAGGACATAAAAAAGAGTTATGTAGACGTAGGAAAAACAATAAAATAATTTAAAGTGTGAAATCAAGTGTATTTGAAAGTCATGCCAAATAAGAATTCCCTGAAATTGGGAATCTGTCCAAAGTTTGTAGCCCGATTTTGTGGGCCATTTGAAATTTTGGATAGGATAGGGTATGTATCTTATGCATTAGCATTTATTGGTTGTTTTGTGTGCATAATGCATTTCATGTGTCTTTATTAAAGAAATATGTTCCTGATCCTAACCACACAATTGATTGGGATTTGATTCAGGTAGAACCAGAAGGAGATATTCCTGTGCAACCGCTGTGTATCCTCGATTGAAAAGTTACATTGCTAATTAGGAACAGGTCCATATGACAAGTAAAGGTCCAATGTAACCATTATAGTATTGGAGAAGCAACATGGGAGCTCGAGGATGTGCTGCAGGAGGTATACATGTATCTATTTTGAAGTTTGGATAATTTTTTTGTAAATGTACACAATGTTAATGATGCACCGGGTGTTAGCACCCAAAATGACCCTTAAGGTTGTGGGAAAAGTGTAACGACTATAAAATAAGATATTAATTATAGTTATTAATTATTAAGTGAAAGGGTGGAACCTTTCACTACACATGCTCAAGCCTATAAAGGCGAGCTTCATTGTAATTTAATAATCATCTTATCATCTCATCAATTTATAAATATCATATTTACCATCGATATGTGGGCCTCATATGATTTATGGCAAACTCAAAGTGTGGGCCTCAGAAGACGAAGTTATCTTCCAAGTCAGGATTTATGGTGAACTCAAAATCAGAAATGGCGTCGTCGTTACAAGCAGCATTGAATGAATTAAAGAAATCTAAAGCAACCAATGACGAACTTCAATTCAAAATTATAAAGCAAGAAATGCGAAATCATTTAGCATAACAAGAGAATCAAAGATTAAAAAATAAAAAACAAGAGCTCCAGAATAGGTTATTAGATAAGGATAAGGAAATTTCACATCTAAGAAGCCACAATCAAAACCTGGAAGATAAAATCAGAAACGCAAAAATGTTGAATAATCCTCATATGGAAGTAATAATGATTTAGAAGATGACATAAAGTGCTTAAACAAGCTCATCATGGATAAAAATATGGAATTGTCGCAAACCCAAAGAAAGCTAGAAAATCAAGAATCAGAGAGATGTCAACATCAACAATAGAAGGAAAAACTTCAGCAACAATACGATGACATTAAGAAGACACATCAACTGGAAATTAAGACAATCAAGGAAAAATTAGCAAGCAATAATGAAGAACTATTTTGACTAAGAATTCATAACAAGACATTACTTACGAAAATCAAGAAGTTGAAACATAGTTGGAAGATGAAGCATTCAAATGAAGACATTGAAGGAAGAATACTAGAAAAGCAAGAAGAAAACCAACACCTCATAATGTTTAATATTAAGTGAAAGGGTGTAAACTTTCACTACACATGATCAAGCATATAAAGGCGAGCTTCATTGTAATTTAATAATCATCTTTTCAATTTATAAATATCTTATTTACCATCGAAATGTGGGCCTCAGATTATTTGTGGGAATTCTAGAAGTATTTACTGCGGTAAAGAAGCTTTTACGCTTCAAAAAGGACACTTCGAAGTAACCACAAAACCAAGCTTTAGGAAAGAGAGCTGGCTTCTATCTTTCCAAAGAGGGATCTCTCAATGTTTGTTTATCAAGGATAGATATATGAAAAAAAAATTAAGATCAGATTGTTGTTTGGTTGAAGCAAGGTGAACATTCATTGGGCAATAGAGTCAAAATACTTAAGATGGTAAAGTGGCAATGATTTGCGTAAGAATTCTCAACAGAGACAGGGTAGTTACTCTTTTACAATCAAAAAGTTGTTTGTATGGTGATGGCGAAGAAAATAAGAACAATCCATTAACACAGAGCATTATAAGATGAATTTTGCATTAAATTTAGTAGAAAAAGGTTTGTGGATGCTTGGAATCAAAGAAACGGAGCACAAACATATGAATTCTACCTCAATATACACTTATCCAAACATGAAAATAAAACAATATGGCATAAATAACAAGGAAACATTCACATGAAGAAAAGGAGATACAAAATGTAAAACATATAACACAAGAATCTCTGCTTCAAAACCCTTGCTCGGCTCTGCCTTTTTATTAAAGAAGTATCTCAAATTTACATACTAGACGGACTCGCACGTTCCAACCAACAACCCTTTACTCTCCATTACATATGAATATATATAGGACGTGATAACCTCAGTTCTCTAGCTCGAAACATTCTAACCTAGCTTCCAAAACAAAAAGTTGTTACAAAAATTGGTGACACCTATACAAACAGGTCCATCCTCTCTGAGAAATAGTTATAACAAATATAACAAATACTAGCAAGTAGGATTAACTGCCATTACAAGTGCCCTTGAGCATTTACTAGCTAGTAACAAACTCTAGTAAATAAAAAAAATCCTTGGTAACTACTTTGTCAGGCTGCAAATCTTCATGATCCTCAAATATTCATACATGCAATGTCAACTTGGCCTTTCCATACTTCTCAAAGGTCTTCCATTGGTCAGCAGCTGACAGTTCTGACATGGCCACTTCCTTTAGCAATAGTCACAGCTCTGTATGATCTTTGTATGAATATTTTGAAGGTGTGTACATGTTCCTTTGAAGATCATGGCCAATTAAAATTCCTTTGTCAACTTATCCACCACTGTTTTTCCACATAGTGGTTGGGTCATGCCAGCAAAGTCTGTATAATCCAGCTTGCATCCCACCAACCTGTTTTGATATTCTTCTTGTGTTAGCATGGTGCCATCTTCTTCCCAAAAGAGAGGCATCCCCTTCTTGAACAATGGGTCAAACATATCCTTGAAGTATTTCAATTGGTGTGCCATGAAATCAATTCTGGCCTGAATAGTATTTACCTGCTGATGTTTATTTATCACTCTCTTGGCCCAAAAGATGGTGGACAATCTATGTTTTATGCTGCCTTCTTTCACCTCATCCTTAGTCAGGCCATCCAAGAAATCTATGGCATTTTCAGGGCATTCCACAGGCTTCTTGTTCAATTTTTCCTTTGTTGTTGTTATACTTTGCTTGGCCAGCTTAATTACAGCTTCTTTGTCAAGGACAAAGTCAATGTAGGGCCTTAACTTGTCTGCCTCAACCATGATGTCATCCCAAATAACCTGCTTTTCTTCCTGCAGTGAAGCTTGACCTATAGTCTGCTTTACGAATTCATCATACTTAACCTAAAACTCTAGGTACTTGGATTCCCATGTCTTCCTCTCTTGCTCTTCCTTTGTAACCCTTCTTTCCATGTTTTCATTCTGCTTCTGCAACTTTTCTACTTCTAAATCCTTTAGACTTGCCTGTTCCATGGATTGCACAATGGAGAAGTCACTGGATTCAATGGAGGAGGGGGTGATCATGTTTTGCAATTCTTTGCCCTTCTCCTGCAATTTCCTTTCAAGGTCTTCGTCTTTGGCTTTCAAACCTTTCTCACTTTCCATCACGAGAGCTATATCCACCTGCCATTGCTTTTCCTTCTCTTCAAAATTCAACAACCTAGCTTTGCAGTATGTCAACTCATTTTTCAGCTCCTGTCTCTTCTCCTCCAGCTTTGTCAATTCAGAGGCTTCTACCAGCTAGGTGGAAGGGATCTTCAATTTCTTTTTCAATGAATGAATGATGTTGTCTTTCTCATTGAGCAGATTTTGAATACTAACCCTTTTATCTACCTGGCCCTCAGTAGCCACTAATTCATTCTGCAGCTTCTTGATTTATGCCTTGTGGGATTTGTTCTCCACTCTTTCTTGCTTGATATGATTTCCAACCTTGTTCTTACTGGATTGTAGTTTCGACAATTCTAGTGTAGCCTTTAACAGTTTGGAATAGATAGCGTCCACAGTTTATTTTTGCAAGTGCATCATATCGGGAACATGAATATCTTGCAAGTTCATTTTCAGTTCAGTGGATTTTTTTTTGGTAGCTAATGCCAAGTTCAAGGTGTTCTGGGAATGACTTCTGGTAGCTACCAAAGACACATATTTATTGGAAATCTGCCTCACCTCTGCATACAGCTTAGACTCCTCTGAGGCTGCTTCTGCACTCTCTTTATACTCATTCTGCAACTCTGCTCTGCTTTTTTCTTGTGTGGAAGGCTCAGTAGTTGTTTTGTTGAATACATATTCCTTGACCTCGAAGGAAGGAACCTTAACCTTCACTTGTTTCTTCTTGCCTTGACGAGTTGTCATTGGTACGATCTGCTCCCCAGGTTCTTCTACTTTCTGCCTTTTTGAGGCTCTCTCTGTTTCCTCATCTTCCAAATCCATGGGATCAATTATTTCCAATTTGTTGGACCCTCCAGAGCCACTAGCAGGGGGTATGATTTCACCAACTGCTGGGACCAAGCTAGAGGAACCAAGAAGTGGGGATATGGTTGTCTGCACTAGAGAGGTGGATTCATCCTGTACATCTACATCCATATTCCCTTTGCTGGGATATTCCAACTAGTTGGCAGTATTTTCCATACTTGCAAGCTCAAAATGTATAAAGACCTTTCTGTTACTTTCTTTTCTTCTGTTTGAGATGATGTGGTGGGGGTCATAGTTGATGGCTGCCTTTGTTCGGAATCCCGTCTCTTTTACCATACATTCAATGGATGGAATGAAATCCTTACTCTTGATGATGAATTGGCCTATAACCCATGGGAATTCAATATCTAAGGCTTTCTTAGGATCCAAAAAATGCTCAGCTTCTACTCTTAGCTTTTGCCTGATGAATTCCAGTGTAAATATTCTAGGAGTTAGGAAGGTTGGCAGCACATAGGGTGAGTGAACAAACCTATAAACTATGATTGTTTTGCTGTGTTCTGAGAGTAACTAGTCACCTATCTTCTTCTCAGGAGAAGGTTGCAACAATTTCGTCATTTCTGTTAACACTCTAGGCAGTTTCTTCTGAAAGAAAACATTATAAACCTCAGACAAGAGGTTGTTCATGAATTTACTGTAGTCTGTGAGCATCTCCTTTGTAAGTATCAGCTGAGGAAGCTGCAAGTTCTCTTCATTAAAGGACAGGAACATTCTCAATAGATATGACTGGAATCTGAAGCTTCTAGTTTTTTGGAAGTCCACTAGCTGAGAACGGATATTAGTAGCTAGGGACTCATCAAATTTAAGGTAGGAACACTATATGGAATGAATGGGCTCATTAGACTCAAGTGGACATGTGCTGAGGACAAACAAAAGGCTCATTAAAGGCTCAGTGACATACATGTCTATATCTAGTCCTAGGAACTGGCTTAACATAGTTATAACACATTTGGATTCTTCAGTAAAGAGACAGATTTCAACTGGGAAGGAATGGCTCTGCAATGAGACATTAGGTTGTAGGCAGGCCCTATAAAAACTCTGCTTCAATTCAACTGTGGACTGTCTGAAATACTGAATTAGGTCTTCTTCCCTGTATTCTTTGGATTTTTGCTAGAACTCATCTGGGATTGACAGGGATTTCCTAATAGCGAGGGGATTGACTTGGCACAGGATCTTTGAACTGGATGCATCCATAATTATGCTCTTAGAGGAGTAATTGGTGGCGCACTAGTTGACGCACTCGGGATAGTTTAGGGTTTGGTCGACTGCAAATAAATGGAAAAATGATTGGTAAACCTTATGCAAATCTATATTCCATTCCCTAATCAGATTCAATCTATCCTTTGCTGTCTCAATGGGGCTATTTGTAAAACTGTATCATAAACCTCGACATCTTTATCTTCTAACAGTGCCTCTATTTTCTGGAGCTCAGAACCTGGAGGCTCTACCTCTCCTAGCTCAGCCATTTAAATAGTTTTCTAGTGAGACAAGAGGCCTACCTGGTTACCGATAGCTGGTATGAGCTCCTTCCTAAGTTGTCTGCTTCTCCACAGTCATCATCTGTCGTTTTCCAATGAAACCGAATCAAACAGTACCCAGATCCCTGTGCATTCCATTTTTATATTATTTATAGTTCCATATCATTCTTGCACCTCTAGCGATAACGGAGTTCTTTGGGTCGTCCATTGTGAACAATCGATTCAATACCATCGATCTCTTTCCATGCTTGGCCTCATAGTCTTCTGCAGTTTCCATCCTTTCAAACGCTTCCTTCCTCGCGCCTTCAATTCGTGAATCCAACGGTGATCGTTGATCTGGGTCTAATTTGCATCTCAGCCAGCCAAAGATGCGCCCCCTACTAAGGTTCGTATATTTGGAAAGTGTAAATAACCTGTGCATGTTAAATCTGTGAACTACACATCCATCGTCGATGCCTTTCCCCACCATATCTGCACCTTCGAAACATGCGGTCCCTTCCAAAACTTTGCAGATTTGGAAAACCCGTTTCCCCGCGCACTCTGAAATCATGAACAAACTGATGACCGTAGATCTGTCCTTCCACCCATTGATCTGATTTCCAACTTGCTCGCGGGCTAGAAACACTCCACCCATGCTTAAACCCATCCATCTTACTTTGTGAGGTCATCTTTCAGCCGTCAATCTCCACCGCCGCAGATCTACTCCATCCATTTATTCCCCCATATGATCTTGGGCGATTTTTCACAGTCCATTTTCATTGCAATGTTAAAACTTAGGATTATCGATCATTTTCATTTCAAACTTAGGAATAAATGTTTTGAGCTCTTATTTGTAGCCTCTAGGTCACATGACTTAAAACTCTGAGGCCTTACTCATTATTTTCAGGGATCTAAACCCTTCCACTCATACAAGAAAAAACTGGTGCTAACAACTGCTCCAATTGGGGATGTTATCCTCCATGTGAGGTAGCAAAGAACCTCGCAGACCCAGTGCCTAATCCATCGGGCTGCTCTCAAAAACTTCAAACCACTGTTATTGCTCTTTCTGAACATAAAAACAAAGCAGAAGAAATGGCTTTCCCTCCAGATCTTAGGGCCTTCTCTTCGGGCTTCAAATCTCTTGGTTGGCCATCTATACAAATGCAAATGTAAATCAATATATACAAACCATGATACAAAGTTTACCTTTCATCCCCAGGACAAGTAGTGCTTCAGAAATCTACCATTTACAAGGCCTCCTGTCAGTTGAGACCCATCTTGATGCTCCAAAATGAAAGAATTTACACCTTTGTATGTTGCAATGATGTATGAACCCATCCACATATGGTCAAAATTTCCATGCTTATCCTCCTTGGGAGCATCCCACTTTAAGACCAAATCATCAATCTGGAATTGTTCTTCTTTCACCTTCCTGTCAAAGGTATTCTTCATTTTCACCTGATGTACTTGTACCTTGTTATAGGCCTTATCTCTGATCTCATTCAACTCTATCATCTGATTTATGCTTCTCTGCATATGATTTGGTTCATCCTCATGCCCCTGCAACAACTTCATGACTAGCACTCCCAAAGATGTTGGAAAAAAAACTTTAACTCCATATCCTAATTGGAATGGTGACATTCCAATTGCCCTTTTTGTGCTAATCCTATCAACCCACAAAGCATATTTCAGCTTTGTATTCCAATCTCTTTTATTCTCTTCTAACAACTTTTTAATTATTCTCACCAGGCTTTTGTTGGAAGATTCAGCCAACCCATTCCCTTGTGGATAATAGGCAGTAGAATGGTTCAGGATGATATGATGTTTGTGGCAGAAACTTAGCATCTTCTTAGATTTGAAAGTAGTTGCATTATTTGTCAGAATTCTTCTGGGGCATCCAAACCTAGACAAAATGTTATTCTCTAGGAAATCCATGATCACAACATCAGTTTCTCTCCTTGTGGGTATGGTTTCAATCCATTTTGTGAAATAATCTGTTGCTGTCAGAATCCATCTGTGTTGACCTGTGAAATTTGGGTTGATTTCTCCAATGAAATCTAACCCCCACTACTGGAAGGGTTCCTCTACTGAAATTGGGTTAACAGGAAGTGAAACCAGTTTCCTCTTACCATCAAAGATCTGACACTGATGACATGTGGTAGTCTCTTTATAAACATCAGAAAATATAGTGGGCCAATAAAAACCAGCTCTCAGAATTTGATTTGTTGTTACCTTCCATGAGTGGTGCCCCCCATTGTCTCCTTTATGGAATTCCTTCATTGTTTGCTAAGCTTCATTTTCCAGTAGGCGATTCAATAATACACAACCAGGGTCCTTCCAATACAAGTATTGGTTCATGATGCAGTAATTTGAAGCCTTTAGATTTACATATCTAGCTCTTGTTTTACTCAGTCCCGCAGGAGCTTGTAGATTTTGCAGTACATACACAATATCAGTGTACCATGGAGACATAGAAAACTCTAGCATTACCTGCATCCCTGTGTCTAGCTAGTTTGGATGACTGGTCAAGAAGTTGAGCTGTAAAGATTCACAATTAGCCTTTGTCGTCATTTTGGCCAGCCCTTGTCCCTTAATCAACTTGGTAGGCTTGATCTCAAGATCATATTCCAACAATACAACAATCCATTTTTCCCTTTTCCCTTCTGGATCTGGTTGGGTAAGAATGCTCTTCACTGTAGTAGGTGGAACATATGCAACAATGTGTGATTGAAGAATGTACACTCTAAAAGCTTTCAAAGACTTCACCAAAGCATAGGCCTGCTTCTCCATGATATCATATTTTAATTCTCCATCCCTTAATACCTTACTGAAAAATGCTATGGGCTGCTCAGCATTTTGGTTATTTTTCTACAATAGGACTCTAGCAATAGTATGCTCAGATGCATAAGAGAATAATAGGAAATCTTTAGTGAAATCTGGACTTGCCAAAATAGGAGCTTCAATGATGGCTCTTTTAATACCCTTGAAAGATTCTCTAGCATCTTCTATCCATTTTATCTGATTCTCCTTCTTCAGCATGTTAGTAATATTCCTCAATATCTCAGCAAAGCTGGGAATGAATCTACTCAGGAAGCCTACCTATCCAATAAAGGACTGCACTTCCTTCTTGCTTCTAGGCTCTTCCACCTTTAAAATTGCACTAATCCTTTCTGGATCAATATTGATACCATCCTTTGAGATAATATGCCCAAGCAATTTCACTTCTTCTAGTGCAAAGTTAGATTTGCTGGGGTTTAGTGAAATACCATACTTCTTGCACTTCAAAAATACCTTCTCCAAGTGCTTGATATGTTCCCTTCCAGACCTGGAATACATAGTGATATCATCCATGTAAACAACTACAAATTTGTCCTTCTCTTCTACAAAAGAAATGTCCATAGCACATTGAAATGTATCTCTTGCATTCATCATACCAAAGGGCATTTTGTCATACATGAATGTACCCCATGGTGTAGTAAAAGTAGTATTCTCTTGGTCCTCTGGGAGTACTTTGATCTGGTTATAGCCTAAGAAACCATCCGTAGTTGAAATCCTTTTAGACTCTACCACCTTTTGTAGAATGTGATCCATCTTTGGTAATGGGTAATTGTCCTTCAAAGAAACTTTGTTTCGATTTTTGAAATCAATACAGAGACTAATCTCACCATTTTTCTTTCTGACAAGAACCAAAGTTAGCCACCCATTTTGAAAACCTCAAGCTTACAATAATCTTAGCATTGAACAATTTCTTGATCTCCTTTTCTATCACAGGAAACAACTTGGGGTTTACTCTTCTCAACTTATGTCTGAAAGGCCTCTCCCCAGGCTTTATTAGAATGGTATATTGGATGATATAGGTATCATATTCTTTCAGGTATTCATAGCTCCAGGCAAATACATCTGTGTATTTCTTGATCAAATTGATATATTCTTCTTTCTCTTTTGTAGGTAATTTCTTGGACAATCTCACGATTCGTGGAGCTTCTTCAGTGCCTAAGTTATGATCCTCAACAATGTCATCAACAGGTTTAACTTTAGGATTCTTAGCAATGTCATTTTGATCAAACAACTTCTCTAGGGGAATCAAGCCTCTTTGAATAAAATTTCTCTTCAACTAGATTATGTCCTTTCCTCCAATCGCATTCTACCAATGTTTGTTTTCAGCTTCTTCGTCTTCAGCCAATTCACCATCTTGGAAGCACTCTAAATTTTCATTTTCTGAATCGATTTGAGTGTTCACAAAATCATCAGACATTTCCAAAAATCTCTTTATTTGCATATCATCATAAAAAACTTGCCAGTATTTGGAGTTGTCGAGTATTGAGGGTCTGTTTACAACTTCAACTTTATACTTTTTCTGAGAATATATAGGAGTCTTGAAACCCCCAGCAGTTGTAGCCAAAAAGTATGCTACTTCATTTTCAATTCTGGGAACCACTCTGATTTTATGCTCTGTGAAATAGTTTCCAAACATGTCCCAAACTTCATTTCTGTATGCTCTCATTTTGGGATGCTTTGTTTGGTAACTATCGTTCACTTGATTTAGCACAAGCTTTGAATACCCAAATACTTCTATTCTTTTTGCCCGCATATATTTCAAAGCTTGCAAACCCAGCAACAAAGCCTCATACTCAGACACATTATTAGTACATTCAAAAGTCAGTTTATAGGACAAGGCTTTAAATTATCTGATTGGAGATATAATCCAAACACCTGCCCCAACCCCATTTTTACTTAGAGACCCATCAAAGTACATAGTCCACAACCCTTCTTCATTCTGCTTCTTCTCCAAGGATTCTTTCCTTTTTGCAAATTCCTCATCCTCCTTAACTTCAATCTGTATAGGAACTTCAGGATCAATGTATGTCCCATCATTTAAAAATATAGAGGATCCCAAATCAGTGTCAACAGCATAAATAGGATGATTTTCAGGCTTATCCTGACTGCTAACCACATAAGCTAATATCTTTTCTCTGTATAACATTCTATTTCTTTCAAAAAGGGGTATAGTGGCATATGACAAATCCATTTGCATAGTTCCTCTTAATTTTGATTGCCAAGATCTTGATAACAACATACCAAACTTTGCAGGAATATCAACTACTACAACATCCATCACAATGCTTTTAGCTGGGAGCTGTGCAAGAGTTACCACCATATCCTTTATTAATCCCAGACACATGACCTTCCTAGAATCAAAAGAAAACAAGTCTTTATAAGACCTAGTAACCTCCAAACCCAAACTTTCCACTACTGTTTTCGGCATTAGATTATGAGATGCACCAGAATCTAACATTGCATTGTGTAAAATCATATCATGGATGTTCAAAGTTAGATAAAATGGGGGAACTTCTTCATCATCTGTATCTTCAATTTTAGGTCCAAAAACAATAGTGGGAGCATCATCTATTATTTCCAAAATATCTGGTTGACACTCACCTTGATTCTTAACCATTTTAGTAATCTCTTCCCTGTATTCATTATTCCTCAACAACTCATTAAAGGGGATATAAATCTTAACCTTTGATAACTATGACTTCAGATTGAAGGATGAAATTGGTTTATCTACATCAATTGGCCTTGACTGTTTACCTTCCTTTGGCTGTTGTCCCTTATTTTCTCGGTTCCCTTGTATAACAACCTCCTTCTGCTTTTCTTTCTATTTTTTCTGAATTCTGTTGAGTGGTGGAAAGTTGGTTTGGATTGGACTTCCCTTTGTTTGTTACTACATCACAATTTCTCAGCTTTATTTTTCTCTGAAAATCATTAATGGAATTCTAATATCCTCTCTGATATTGTTTTGAATCTAGCTCTGAAACAGAACTATCATTTTCTTGGGTGAATAAATTGTGTTCTTTTTCAATTAAGTATATTTCAGGATCAATGTCATCATAGTGATGAATCTGGTTATCCATTGGATCTTCTTGTCCCTTCTCATCAACCAAATTTTCTGGGAATGGTGGTCTTATTTGTTGATCTCCAGGGTTTCTTTGGTTTCTCTGAGGCAATGGTCTTCTAAAATTCAGATTCCTTATCTTGTTTTCAGGATTCTCTCTATTAGGTGGTCTATTGTCTAGGGCTACCCTATCCATCAATTTCTCCAGAGTCTTCATCATCATTTCAAACTTAACATCACTTGCAGAGGAAAAAACAGAAGTGGCAGGTTGGTTTTCTTGTCTCCTCTTATCTACTTCTATTTTACTTTTCAACTTCCCTAAAGCCATCATATTTGCTTACACTTCTAGAGCATCCTTCAACATAGCTGACAAAGTGGCTGACTTCCTCTCTCTCAACATGCATGAAAAGTCTCCATCAAAGGCATTGTTGATGTATTTGTAACTTCGGAAGATCTTCACTTGTATATTGTATGTATTACATTTGTACTTTATTGTATCCCCAACGGATATGTATTATTCCTCCGATTGGAAGTGTTGTCATGTGTACTAGCAAGTGTCGAAAGTTATATTGTAAGTGTTGTAACTTACACTTGATGGGTTATTAGACCACCTTGTTGGGGTCGGCCTTGTATGATTCATGTGGGTCAAAAGGGTTATTAGACCACCCTATTTGGGTTCGGCCCAATCAACATTATGTTATGTGGTTAACTTAGGGCCAACCTAGTTGAGTAAAGGTCAAGTGATGTAGTGTATAAATAGAGAGTGTGTCTCTCTCATTTTACACATTCTATTGTTCACTCACTTCGCATTAGTGAGAGAAGAGGAGGATGTGCACAAGTGGAGGAGGAGCATGCTTCTGTAGATATATATCTCTTGGGTTTGATCATGGTGATCATTATATTGATATTTATTCCATCTCTGAGGAAGTTGCAGGGTTTTTCACCTTCTTGGTTTTCCTCGGTGAAATGTTTTGTGTCTCTTGTTTCTTGTCTCTTTTGCATGATATGTTGTACGTGTTGTGTTTCAGTTAAGATCCTAGATCAAAATGTATTAAATTCTGAAAAACTAACATGGTATTAGAGCTAGCCTGAAAGAAGGCATGGTATGGCATTTATGACACTTGCTGCACTTGCAAAGCTAGGGCTTGATATAGCAAAAACCAGTCATCGTAGAACTTTCCCTATAAATCCAAATTGGAAACATTTATAAATATGAAATTTTTACAGGTTGAATATAATATCCCAATGTACCTCCGAAGAACAACATCTAATTCACTGTACTTTTTGTTTTATGGTCTGTACAATCTAGGGTTTCTTCCTCTTCCACATATCAGTCATAAAAAGGTGACCTAGGAAATTAGGTCACAACTTGGGCTAGGAAGCTCCAAATGAAGTTTCATAAAAATTGGCAAGTAGGGCATGGACTGTACTTTCACAGGTTCGATTTTTAGAGGCCGAAATTGAACCAGTGACACGTGGCACTCCGTACAAGTTCGCTCTCCTGTTTTATCCCATAAACAGGTCACGTTGTGACACTCGTCATAACTCTCTCTCAAAGAATCCATTTGAGGTCATACCTATGGGGTTGGAAAGATAACAGGTTAGGATACCACAGGAAGAAGTTTCACACCCTGTAGATCTGAAATTTTGGAGTTACACCAGAAACAATCAGGTGCATATTTCTATCAAAACAGAATTGGATTTTGAGCACCTTCATTCATGGCTTCGGGAATTTAGGGTTTCAGAGAATGTTGAAATTTTTGTATCAGAGACCATGGATGGATGATCCTTATCAAAATCAAAATTTAGAGACCAAGTTCGAATTTTTTGGTTGGGCATAAGGCCGAGCTTGATCAAACCCTAGTTCGGGACTTTGATCGGAAAAGTGGAAAATTAGGGCTTCTACAAAAGTTGGAATTTTTGAATTCTCTGACCATGGCTGAAAGCTCCTCACAAAAACAAAAGTTTAGATCTTTGGATCAAACCTTTTGGTTGGGTGAAGCTCCAGGAAAATCAAACCCTAATTCAGGGTCCTCCCTAGTGAATCCGAAAATCTAAAAGGCAATTTTGAGGGGTGAAACTTTTCACTTTTCAAATTCTGAGTATACCAGCTTGATCAGCTCATTAAGGCGCATCTTTCTATCCTTTCAGAAGTTTGAAATTCAAAGTTTGAATTTTTAGGGTTTCGCTAACAAACCCTAATCCATCTCCAGATCCAGTTTCAGCAAATCAAAGTGGATTGGGTTAATCCTGGAAGAGAATGAATTGGACACCTGCATAAGTGAAGAAGTTCCGGTTCCATAGGGAGATGGGGCTAAGGCCTTACATAAGAAGTCTACAAGCAATCTCGACATGTATGACTTGAGGAGATACAGGTATGTTTTGAAATATGTTCACGATTAAGGTTATGATATGTTTGTCTTCATATTATTGAGGTTAGTACAATATTGATTAATTTTATACTTGTCTTATCACCATAGTAAAAGTATGAATGCATGTATACGGTTTTGATATTTATGATTGTACTAATGCACCATGATGTTGTATGAGGTTGATGTTGTCTGCTAACATGTAAGGTACATCAAGAAAGACAAATCAAGTTCTAGATCAAGAACATATGACCATGGTGACATGAAGACAAAGACTCATGAAGCTCTACTTACAAGGTATGTTTAATTTGGTTCCACAATGGTTAACTTATGAGATATGCAGGTCACTAGCACAAGTCATTTAAGAGAAAAAGAAGACATCATGTGGGTATGTTAGACATAACCAGCTAACATATTAATCCATGTATGTTTTTCCTATATCAAGTTAGAATCCTACCTTGTGTTAGGATCTCTTATATAAGTATACTTGGTATGATTGATAATGATTATTCATGAAGTTATAGGTTTGAGTAATCATGGGTTTAGGCATATTATGCTTCTTACTTTGATTGATGATATGACTAACCAGAAAAGTCACATGGTCAAATAGGAATATGCATGAGTAAAAGAATTGTGATAAATTATCTGTGTATGAAATGATCTTGACCATACATGTTTAAGATTACTTAGAATCATAATGTTTTTTATAATATTAATATTATACTAATGAATGCATGTATGAGACCTCGAGGATAAAAAAATGATGATACTAGTAAGTATGCATAGTGATCGAGGATGGATATAAGTTCAAAGATAGGTAATCTAGGAAGCAAAGATCAAGAGGGAGCACACTTCAGTAGTTCCTGCAAGGAAGCAAATATTGAGAGGGAGTCCACCCTACAACCAAACAAAGATAAGTATTTGAATTGTCATTTCTTGCATACTTGTTTGTTTAAATAATATTGTTCAATGATGTTCCTGGACTTAGGGTGTGTATTATGCATATTAGAATAATTGCATTAATGAACAATATACTACTAATATGCATGTGATGGGTAAGTGGCCTATGCAACTGTACAACATTCCATTGCTACTTATCTAGAATGAAACCTCTTTGCTAACATGTTGGGAGTTGTGCACACTCTTAACAATGTACTGGTAGAGATTGGAAGGCATCTAGAACATTACAGGATATGGATAAATGTTGTATTGAAGTGATTGGCTAAAATAATTGCATAATTATATGACCTATTTCTTTATGTGTAAGAATTTGTTCTGAAAACTATGAGATGTTTCTAATTATGCAATTTAACTTGCTTTGTAGGAAAGATCATATACCATCACCTACAAAAGAAGGACTACAACATTTGTTCTAGAAACAAAGCTATCTATTGAAGATATTGAAGTTCCCAGGATCTGGGATGAAGTAATATAAGAATACCATGATCTGTCGATCATGAAGAAATATTTTTGGGATGTGGTCCCAAGACAAGATGGGAAGTTTGTTGTGACTTCCAATGATCAAGCATGCTGCAGATGGAAGCATACATAAATACAAAGCGATATTTGTAGCTCGTGGCTTATCCCAGAAAAAGGGAATAGACTATGAAGAGACTTTTGCTCCTGTATCCAAATACACTTCCATTAGATCATTACTTGCTCTGGCTGCAGTTATGAAATGGAAGATACACCAGATAGATGTCAAGACAACTTTCTTGAATGGTGTAGTCGAGGAAGAAGTGTATGTGGAGCAGCCACTTGGTTTTGAGACACATGACAGAGAGTCATGTGTGCAGGTTGAAGAAAGCCTTGTATGGCTCGAAGCACGCTCCTAGGACTTGGTATGGTGTAGGATAGACAGCTTTCTATTCAGTTTGGGCTTTACCAAGAGTAAAGAAGATTCCAACCTTTACTACAAGGTTGAGGAAGGCAATCAAGTGATACAACTCTTGTATGTGGATGACCTGTTTGTTAAATGTTATGATAGATTGATTGTCGACACGAAGAGGAAGCTTGCTGCCGAGTTCAAGATGAAGGACTTGGGGATGATGCACTAATTTCTAGGCATGGAGGTGTGGCAAAGTGCAGATGCAATCTTCCTTGGACAAGGGAAGTATGCAGTAGAGATCCTGAAGAGGTTTGGGATGATGGACTGCAAGGCCATGGCCACACCTATGGCATCGAACCTGAAGCTTATGTGTGATGCTTCATCTGATCCGGTTGATGTTACTGTGTATGGTCAGATGATTGGGTCCTTGATGTACCTGATGAACACGAGACCATATATTTTCTTTGCAGTGAACACATTGAGCCAGTTCCTAACGGATCCCAGAGGTGTTCACCTGGTTGTTGTAAAGCATATTCTGAGGTACCTGAAAGGTACGGTTGATTCTGGGCTCAAGTATGATGCAAATCAAAAGTTTAACCTAGAGGTTTATGTTGATTCAGATTGGGCAGGCAGTTCCATTGATCGGAAGAGCACTTCGGGGTGCTGCTTCAGTATGGGATCCGGTATGATCTCTTGGTTTAGCAGGAAACAGTCTTGTGTGGCACTGAGTATAGCCGAAGTAGAGTATGTCACAGCTTGTTGAGCCAGTTGTGAGGCAGTATGGCTGAGGAAGCTACTGTCTGAGTTATTTGATCTCCTGTTGGATTCTACTGGTAACTTTTGTGACAACCAGAGTTGTGTGAAGCTGTCTGAGAACCCCGTGTTGCATAACAGATCAAATATCACTATATCAGGGATATGGTGCAGAGAGGAGCAGTGAAGCTCCTAAATGTTGCTATGGACGAGTAGATAGCCGATGTGTTGACCAAGTCACTGGACAGAGTGAAGTTTGCGTACTTCAGAGAGAGGCTTGGTGTACTTCAGATCGAGATTCCTTCCAAGGGGAAGTGATGAGTCCGAAGACACAGATGCACATGTGTAGCTAGGGTTTTCACCCTAGCTTGTGCAAATGAGCACCTACTAAGGAGAAGGGACTCCTTAGTAGCAGTTCAATAAAATAGTAAAATATGACAGTAAATCAAAGTAAACTTAAACTAGCATGTGCATCAACAAGAAATAAAAAGACATAAATATGATAAGAATTTTCTTTTGTATTAACTTTACCTCAGATGTTGAGGTTGGCGAAGCTCTTGCAATAGTCCAAGAGGGCTGCTTCCAAGCTCCAATGGGTTCCTTCTCCTTCTCCAAAGTGTTTTGGATATGGGACAAAGGGGCACTCAAATGTGAAATTAGCTCAAAAGAGTGAGTTAGGGTTTCAGGAGTGATTTTGGCAGAGTGAGGATAGGGAAGATTATGGATATGAAATGGGGAGCCTCCATCACCTATTTATAGGTTTTTAGTGGTGGAGTGTTGACCCATGGTTTTTGGAACCATATGGTTTAGGTCAATTGTATAGGGTTTTTGCTTCTTTTTTCCCTCTTTTCCCTCTTTTTTACATTTTTTATTCCCTTTTTAGAGGGTTTTTTCTATTTTGGAGGAAATTTAAATTATTTTGGGGAAAAAAGGGGGTTTTTTGGCCTTTTGGAGGCTTTTTAATGGTTTTTTGAGGTTTTGGAGGCAAATATGGTAGGAAATATAGACAAATGAGTCATGTAGTGAGGGAGATGAACTGGTGAGCACTTTTTGGGTGTTAACAGATTGCCCCCTGATGTGTGAGGGTAAGAGCTCATCGTATGGCCGATAGACATCATAAGTCTATGTATGGTTTTCCTGGGATGTGGAGAGGAGAAGAAATGAACTAGAGCCTTGAACAACAGTCCCAAACAAACTGCAAAAACTTAAAATACATGATCTCAATAATGAATGAGGAATAATCTCAATATATGGATGAGGCGGGCATACCCATGCTCGTATCATGATCTATAACAATAGCAATGAGGTCCAAAAAGGGGACCTAAAAGATACATGACCTCAAATAATGAATGAGGAAGAATCTCAATATATGGAAGAGGCGGGCATACCCATGCTCGTATCAAGATATATATAAAAATTAACAATGAGGCCCAAAAATGGGGACTTGAAAGATATATGGAGAACCACGGTGTACATCATAAGGGTCCAAAAGGGGACACAAATCTGGGACATACTGTCGGGCTAACCATATATGAGCTAAAGAACTAATACACTGGAATATCAATAGTGTTGCTGAGTTATACCCTCAATGGTACATTGGACTGGAGCCAAACTGGGTACTCAAGGAAGTATATAAGTGGATGGATTCCGAATACAATCGCCAACGCAACCCGGACATCCACGGGAACATATAACTGGGTGTTCCAAAGTGACTTACTAATGTGCTAGAGTCAGGGGAAATCCGGGGTCTTCGACCAATAACTGAAGGGATATATTACCCTGCGCGATTCTCAATGATGCAACCAAGGTGTTGAAGTCGAGCATGTGAGAAACAACCACTTGGAGAGGCACTGATGACTCCTCTCAAAATGGTCCATAGGAACTCAGCACAGATGGTGATGAGTCTAAGGCATAGGGACCTCTGGGTCTATCCTCTGGAATAGATGGGCTGGAGTCGACAGAGGGAGACCTGCAGCTACCAAGGAAATGATGTTTCCTTGATAGGAGCATGAGGTGGAGGACCGAAGTGTGAGAGTACTGATGGTAGGACTGACATACTATGGGGGTGGGGAATAATTGGGAAAATAGTCTGGGTGGACTCAAAAGTACTTTGTTCAGAGTGTGATGGTGGGGGTGATTGGGTAGCATATGAAACTGACTGTGGGAAGGGGATAATAGCTTTAATGGATCAGGGAAGGTCACTAGAATGAGGGATACTCAAGTTGGTGTAAGATGGCAGGAGATTGCAAAATACTCTGAACAAAGGAGACCTTATTGGGGGTGCTGTCGAGATGATCGATCATGGTGCCGAGAGGCACTGGGGGGGGAATTCTTTATGGTTTTTAAGGAGCTGGAAGAAGTGTGCTCAAAATGGTACTGTCGTGTGGATTTATACGAGCCGAGGACAGTTCATGCTCGTGATTGCTTTCAATTTCAAGGAGTCTGAAAGCGATAAGAAGACTCTGAAATAATGGAATGGTACCGTCGTGTGGATTTATACGAGCCTAGGACAGTGCATGCTTGTGGTTGCTTTCAATTTTAGAGAGTCTCAAAGCAAAAAGAAGACTTCAGGGGGGTTCTTTTTCGTGTGTTAGTCTCCAAGGCCCGAAAAAGCATAAAAGGATTCAATGAAGAACTCTTCTAACCGGTGTGACTAGAGTATTCCTTTTTTGTAATTAGTCTACCAGGTCCAGAAAAGGGTTAAACTTATACCAGATAGACGCCCTTTCAGGTACTTTAATGAGCATGAAAGGAAGCAAGATTGCTCGGTGATCTTTTCATTCTTTTAGGAGTCAGAAAAGAGTTTAACAGAAACTCCATAAGTGCCTTTTTTGTAAAGGACTTGTCCGGCCGAAAAAGGGATAAAATTATACCGAACAAAAGGAATGGCCAATCAAGGAGAGAGTGTTCAATCAAGGGACATTGATGAGAACCATGAACGAGGGTGGGGGGGAACATTGGTGGGCCTCCTTGCGGGATTGATGAATGGTGGCAAAATAATGAAATAATTGCAGTATGAATGGAGTGAATGGCTCATGTAAAAATGTGTAACAAGTCAATAGCGGTCGATGTGGCACGCAAACCGAGGTAGAAAGGTGTCGGGAAACAATGTTGAAACTATTCCTGGTGAGAGCGAGAAATGATCTCAAGCATCATCACAAGCATGGAAATATGAATCCGGTGATATAAAGAACGTTAGAATGGACGACAGCCGAGGTGGCATGCGAAACCGAGGCGATGGGGGGCATTTTGGAAAAAATACCTAAAAAATATGAGGGTGAGAGCGAGAAATGATCTCAAGAATCATCACGAGCGTGGAAAAATGAATTCGATGACATAAAGTATATCAAAAATGGGCTACGACCGATGTGGCATGCAAATCGAGGCGACGAGAGGTGTCTAGAAAAAAATGCTCAAAAAATGGCTCAAAAAAAAATAAGAAAACGAGTCGACCATACATGACGGTCTCATCATGCTGAGTCCAGTGGTGGAATTGGTTCGGAGAATGGACTCCGTAGGGATCCAGAATGGCCGAAACAAGAAAAAGTCAACGGGCCTATACATAGTAAGTGGACCCAACATGACAAGTGTCAATTGGACTGTGACTTTGACGGGAGATCATAGTGGACCAGAGCTTAGGTGGTGTTTCTGGACGATCTGACCGGTCGATTTCATATCTGTGAGTTGTAGGTATTCCATTAAACTCATACCTTTAATTTTTTGCTAGGTTCGGGGGTTGGTGGGTCCTAGATGGGTCTGTACAGTCCACGAGGGCGTGGATCATGGGTTTCCAGGTTGAATCGCGGTCTAGGATTGCGAGTTCTGAGGTGAATACGCGATCCTGGATCGTGAGTTCTGAGGCTGAATACGCGATCCCGAATCGCGAGTTCAGCTTCTATAGTCGTGGTCCGAGATCGTGACTCAGATCGAGAAATCCACGATTTGCAACCGTGACTATAGCCCTGACAGCCATGATCTGCGATCACGACTCAAATCTTGAGAGCCGCGTCTTGCGAGTTCCGAGGCTGAATACGCGATCCTGGATCGTAGAGGTCTGAGGCTGAATACGCGATCCCAGATCGCGAGTTCAGCTTCTATAGTCCGTGGTCCGAGATCGCGACTCAGAGCATTGAAATCCCCGATTCACAACCGTGACTGTAGCCCTTGACAGCCGCGATTTGCGATCGTGACTCAAATCCTAAGAGTCACGATCTCAATCTAAGATCGCGGTAAGGGGACCTAAAGTCACGATCTGGATCGTGCTTTAAGGTTATATCGGGGGGGGGGAAATGGTTATTTATTTGATACAGGTGTAATGAGTTTTCATTGTGTGATTGACAGGATGTCCGATCATGCTATGGCGGTGAGCGAAATGATCCCTGATGACCATGATGGAGTTCATCTGGGAGGATCGGCATGTTCGGTCGACCCTGGGGTTGTGCGAGCTTTTGAAGTTCGCACAGGTACCTATGATGCGTTCAGCGAAACTATTGCTGAACAGGTTGGTAGGATTTTGGGACCCAAAGATATAGGCTTTCATGGTATAGGGGGAGAGGGTGGATCTCACCCTAGCGAATGTCTACTTCTTGATGGGACTGCCCTGTTTAGGTAGGGTGGCTAATATGCAGACGTAGACATAGAGGAGATGTTGGAGCGCTACTGTGTCCCGGAGGCTGAAGTGCATAGGAATGCAGTTCGTATTAGTGACCTGCAGGAGCCAGCAGTGCGAGCGATTGTGTCATGTGTGGTTCGATTGTTGGGGTCTTAAGTGCCCGAACGGGTGTCAGGGGGCCAGATGCAGTTAGTGGAGTGAGTGCCTACATGGCACATACTTTTCCTGGGGCTAGATGTTCCTCACCTGCGTTCAGCGGGAGATGACCCTCGGTGAAGGAATCTGGCAAGCGATTCTACTATGGATCCTTCCTCTATTCCTTCTTTATGAGTGGGTACCGACCCTGTGGCCATGGGTTTTGATTAGGGAAGGAGGGCTGAGGGAGCCACGCATGGTGTGGTGGGGACAGATGATGCGCCGGCGGGGGTGGCGGAGAGGTCGGCAGATACTTCACAAGGGAGCTCTATCTTTAGTGGTTACAGATGCCGCTGACTTTGGATGACTATCCATATAGGGATATGGATTACACACGAGATCTGGAGGCACCACGACCTCCAGGGCAGGCATGGGGGCCAGATGGTATGTATCTACCTATTTGATTGTTTTATGTCAGATTTTGTGTATGTTTAGGGTTGATAGATGTATATGATGGTACTGACTATGTAGGTTCTCGGATGTGATGCATTATGTTGGACCGAGACCTCCACAGGGATACGTAGACCACATGGGACATGTGGCTGTACCAGCCCTGCCAGATCGAGGGGAGGTGCGTCAACGGGATGCTGAGGGGACTTTGGAGTCCCCTACAGGTTCTCCTAGATTGTCTCTTGGTGAGGGTTACTGATGAGGGGTGGTGGGACCTGGTTCGGGGTGTGATCGAGGCCTGCCTCGAGGCTCCACGGGACTTTCGATTGATTGCGATTCGAGTGTCTGTTTTGGCGAAGAGGAGTAGGGCGCAGGATCTCTCAGGGGAGAGGAGCTACTAGAGGAGGAGTGGGGTGAGGAGTTAGAGGTAGCCGATATAGGCAGTGATGGAGGTTACGACTCTCATTAGGGAGTATGGAGGACTCCCTGCGATATGTATGACACTCGGGGTTTTTTTTAGCTACGTCATGTATGTGATGAGGTTTTGCTATGTATATATATTTTTTGTAGAGCTGAGTACGGAGGCACTCAGGACATGTGTATAACATTGATGGTTATTTATATAGATATGCACATGGATGTAGTTTTTGTGGTTATGATTATTGTACGCATGTGGATGTGCTTGTGGTTTCTTGTATGTGTGTATTGAATATGGATGCAAGTGGTGTATGATGATAGGCATGTGGATGCCCCTTGTTTATTTTGTATTATGTATTGCACATGGATGCAACAATATGTGTTAGGATAGGCACGTGGATGCCCCTGGATAGTTGTGTGTTTATGTTATTGGACATGGATGCAAATATTATTTGATGATAGGCACGTGGATGGCCCTGTTGTAAATGTAGTATTTTTGGGATTTTTATATGTTTTTTGGTGTGATGATATGGTATGATGATGCATGATGGATGGTTTACATGGTGTGATTTATATGCCAATATAGGATGTTGTTAGCCATTTGATCTATGACACTATTCTGAGCTCTTGGGACATGGGTGAATGTAATGGATTCAAACTGTCGGCTTAGCTGTTTTGTGCGCAAGAACTTTCTAAAGAGGCAAGGATCACGCACCTGGTAGTAGTTGTTGAGCTGGGAGACAAGTAGCTGGGAGTCAAGGAACACATGAAGGTGACATATGCCCATCTGAAGGGTAGCAGTCAGGAGACCGGTGACAACATCATACTCTACCTGGTTATTGGTAGCAGCGCCTATGCACACTCCATCAAGATGAATCAACTCATGTGAAGGGGAATATAAGACTTAGGCTGCAGAGGCCAGCTTTGGAGACTAGCGGCTTGCTCCATCGGCGAAGCCAATGTAATAAGGTGGAAGGTGGTCCATCTGTGATCATGCAAAAAAGGACAAGTGTAAGGTTGTGGTAAAAAAGTGAAAAAAAAGAAAGCAAACTGTACAATACAGACCAATGGGGCCGTGGGTTTGTTTAAGGATAAAAGCGTCTAAGATACAACCCATTATGGGGGTTGCGCAAAGGGTGGCATTCTGAGTCAGTTAAAATGTATGCCCCATGTCCGAGGCAGGTATGCACGATGTAAGGGCCTTGCCACATGGATTCAAACTTCCCTTTACCAGTCTTTTCGTGGGCTTGGTCATAGGCGAGGACTAGGTCGCCTTCACGGAAAGTTCGTGGGTGGACATGTTTGTCGTAACTAGCTTTGGAGTGGTTCTTGGTAGCTTCAATGGTTTGGAGGGTGGTGCGACGGTCTTCGTTAGGTTGTTGCAATGATAGAAGACATTGTTTGAGTGGGGAGGTGTCTGGGAGAAGCTCAATGGCGATGTGTAAGGCAGGTATATGACACTCAATGGGGAGGACAGACTCTACACCGTGAACTAAATGAAATGGGGTAAAATAGGTGGCGGTCTTAGTTGATGTACGGTAAGCCCATAATGCAGGGAAAAGCATGTGATGCCAATTTGACTTATGTCGGTCCACAGTGCATTGGAGGATGGTTTTTAAAATTTTGTTAATGGCCTCAACTTGGTCATTCCATTGGGGGTAGTAAGTAGAGGAATACTGATGTTCGAATTTCAGAAGAGTGGACAACTCGCACCAAATGGTATTTTCAAAATGTGAACCATGGTCTGAGACCAATTGTTTGGGGACCCCGAATCGTGTAATAACATGGCTAAAAAAGAAACGGGTAATGGTGTCGGCTTTACAATTAAAGGTGTGCATGGCTTCAACCCATTTTTTGAAGTAGTCAATGGTGACAATGATGTACTTATGGTCGTTTAAGAATGAGGGTTTACATTCCATGAAGTCGATGGCCCATTTGCAGAAGGGACCAACGGTGATGACTGGGTGTAGCGGGGCGGGTGGTGTCTGAGCCTTAGGGGCAAAAAGTTGGCAATTATGGCAATGTTTGACCACTGTGATGCAGTCGGTAAAGAGTGTAGGCCAGAAGTATCCGGCGCGGATGACCTTTTGGGCGGTGGCCATTCCAGAGAAATGTCTGCCGCATGCACCGCTATGACAGTCGTTGAGGACTTGTTCGGCTTCCTCGTGTGTAAGACAACGACGGAGAATAGTATCCACCCCTCGCCGGTAAAGGACATCTACCAAGAGGAGGTACCGAGAGGCCTGGTGACGGATACAGTGACGTCCATCACGATTTATGTTGGGTCAAAACTTCTGCATGCATAGGTATAGAAAAATATCACCGTACCATGGGTCATTGGATGAGATGATGAACAGGTGATTGTCAGGTAACTCATCGGAGATTTGTGGGGACGGCAAAAGGGATGGAAGATCGGTTATGAGCTGGGAAAGCGCGAGGGCTTAAGTGCTCTTAGGCGTTGTGAAAGTTAGGTCATATTCTTGGAGAATAATTACCCATTTAGCAACGCGACCTTGCAGAAGTCACTGGTTCAAGAGATAGACCATGGGGTTGGAGTCGGCGACAACTCTGGTATGACTGAGTAAAATGTAATGTTGCAATTTTTGTACGGAAAAGACGATGGCAAGGGCCGACCTCTCTTCATACGGGTAACATAGGGGTGGTCCAGACAAGGTTTGGCTGACCTAATAAATGACATGCTCCTGGCGAGCAATGTCTTCTTGGACAAGGACTCCTGACACGGTGTGTTCGGACACGGAGATGTAAAGGATGAAGTCGTGAGAGAAATCTGGAGGGGAGATCAAAGGGGCTTGTGTGAGAGCTTTTTTAAGGGATTCGAATGCAACTTGCGCCTGGTCATCCCAAACAAAGGGTATGTGAGTACGAATCAGGCATAAGAAACCATGAACTGTGGTGGCATAATCAGGAACGAAGTGACAGAGGAAATTAGATTTCCCCTGTAAATTCTGGAGCCTCCGGAGCGTGCGTGGTGCGGGAAGGTCTATGATGGCTTGGACTTTGAGGGGATCAACAGCGATTCCTTTATGGAAAACAATGAAACCCAACAACCATCCTGCCAAAACGCAAAAGACACACTTGAGTGGGTTCAAGCATATCTGATACTTGCGACAATGCAGAAAGACTTGCCGGAGGTCATTAAGGTGGTCTGAGCATTTCCTGGAACGTGCTGTGAGATCGTCAAGATAGACTAATAGGATATGGACCAAGCCGTGAAAACAATAGGTCATGGCCCACTGGAAGGTGGCACCAGCATTTTTAAGGCCGAAAGGCATGACACGATAGGAAAAGGTGCCCCATGGGGTGGTGAAGGTAGTCTTGTATTGATCTTCCTTGCGGATTTGAATCTAGTTGTATCCAGAGAAACCGTCCATGAAGGATAGGACTTCATGCCCCGCACACGCATCGATGAGTTGGTCAATAAATGGCATGGGGAAGTTGTCTTTGGGACATGCTAAGTTTAAATCATGGAAGTCAGTACATACTCAGATGGTGCCTTGTTTCTTGTTAACAGGGACAGGGTTAGAAACCCAAGTGGTGTATGCAATAGGATAAATGAATCCTGTTGTCCGAAGTTTTTCAATCTCTGCCTTAACGGCGGGGAGCTTTGATGGGTGAATGGGGCGCTGTTTTTGGCGAACGGGGGGGACATTTGGCCATGTGTCAATGTGGTGCTCTATGATTGCGAGGTCAAGACCAGGAATTTCGGTATAGGACCAGGAAAGGACATCGCAGAACTCTTGGAAAAGTTTTTTGTACTCTCCGATCTCGTACTCAATGTAGGAGGTGCCTAACGTAATGAGTTCAGGAGCACCAGCTGGGGCAGAGATATCAATGTGGATTGTGGGTGAGATATTGGCCATGTTACCTTCCACGAAGGCATCAGGAGTGAGAATGGGATCTTTAAACCAGTCGACTTTGGTGGGGAGGAAATCTTTGGACTCAACCAAAAATTGGGTGGCTGTGGTGTGGGAGGACTCTTCCGGGAGGAAATAGGAACGATGATGCATATCTTCCCAGGGGTAATCAGGTGCAGTAAGAGCCTTGATAATCTCCTCATCATTGTGGAAACTTTGGGTCGTCAAATCGGTTGATGAGGGAGTGCTAGTAGAAGAGATCATATAAATGGTATTAATCTCTTCGGTTGGCGGGGATGCTGGGGGGTGGATCTCTTCAATGGTGGGGGGAGCCGTCTCAAGGTCCAAGTTATTCATCTCATAGAGAACGGCTCTGTAATCTGGGAGATCAGGACAGTGATTCTAGTAGTGGCCGTAAATACAGCATATGGCACAAGGGTGGTTGGTACACAGTGATTTATCACAAGGATTAGGGGCAGGGTTGAGTTGGACAATCGGGATGTTGGGGTGATCATCAAGCATTTGCATGTGCTCTTGTAATGCAGGTAAGTGTGGACATTGATGGGTAGCATGGCCCAACTCATCACACAAAGAGCATTTGGGAGGAGCGCGAAACACGGGGGGATTCTTAACGGGTTTGGGCGAGGGTAGAGCAGTGTATGGTTGTGGGCCTCTGCCCCCAGTGTGCTTGATAAGAGGGGTGGGACTAGTGGATGAGGAAGGAGTAGTGACACTGGGAGGTGGTCGACTTGTAGTGGTGATGGGTTATAGCGGTTGTAGGATGACATTTGGTGTCGGAGGGGAAACAGGAGGCTTGATGTACCATACAGGTAATCCTAAAGTTAAACCGGGGAGGCTGAGAGTAGCCATAACCGGGGCACTTACTACTCCCGAAGGGGGGAATAGGAAGGGGATTATATGGATGGGTGTAACACCAACATGACTAGGTACCAATGGTGGTTGGGGTAGAAAGGGCGGTTGATGGTTGGGTGTTGGTGTATAGTGGGAAAGGGTACATAAGTCAGATATTTCGGTTGTTGGTGACGGGGGTGGAATGGACTGGAATGTTGAGGTCATCGGTGTATCTGAGTAAACTCCAGGTCCCACTGAGGAAACCAACGAGGTAGATGCACCGCAAACAGGTTGTTAAACCATGGGAAGAACGTTTTCAGGTGCAGCGGGGGCATTGGGATTGTAATAGGTGAGTTGATCAACCTTGACCATGCATCCGTCATGGGGGAACATCATGGTACGAAAAACGAATGAGGCAACCGCCCACATGGCGTACATGTAATTGCGGCCAAGTAAGAGGTTATAATCAAGTTGGGTGTTGATGACCTCTATGTCAATAAGCATTGTTTTACCAGCCAACTGGACGGGGACATTAGCTAAGAGACCTTAAGGTTGAGCCGAACGGTCGTCATAGGTTCGCAATGCAGTGGTGGACTGCTAGAGAGTAAGGGATCCCAACTTCTGCCAAATGAATGTGGACATAATGCATGTAGAGGCACCCTCATCAATGATCCACCGATGGATGACAAGATTCTGAACGGATACAGAAACTTGGAACGCTAATGTGGAAGGTAGGCGTGGTTCAGATTGGTCCAAATCGAAGGCCATCATTCCTGAATCAGTTGCTTCAATAGCACCAATGGCTGAAAGTAAAGTCTTGCGCTGTGTAGGATAGTTTTTTAAGACCTCCAACGTAGACATGGCTACGGGGGATTGAGCTAAATCATCTACAATGTTGTAATTAGATGCAGCGTGAGCATTGGGGTTATTGTTGATGTAGCGAAGTGGGAAGTGAGGGGATTTGGAGGCGCCATCTAGTGGAGCCGGAGGTATTCGTAACGACTGATCGATGGGAAGAGCGTTGGTGTTTTTGTCGGCAGGAGGGGCTTCAGGGGTGGATCCATATTGGTTCTGACGGGTTTGAAGGTTGACATTGGCGGATGACATCATTAAAAAGTGATGGGTACCTGAGTCTATCATGGGTTTATTAGGAGTGGCATAAGTGATTTGCTTTCATGGTGGCGTGTTTCCTTGAGGGGGAGCTAACGGTTGAGTGTTCACCACGACTTGGGTTAGTAAAGGGTTTTGTAACACCAAGGGTTGAGTATGAGGTGGTGGGGGGTTAGGTGGCACCTGAGGTGCCGCATGTGCTTAGCGGTGGGCATCATCGGTCTAGAGTTGTCGGGCCTGCTCCAAATGTGGGAAAGCGTGTGTGTAATGGCCATAGACCCCACAAATAGAACAAGGATGGTTTGTTTGCAAATTAAGGTTTTTGGCTTGCTTGGGTGCCCTGTCGGGATTTTGGTTGGCAGGTGTCGCGTTATTGTTGTTTGGGGGATTAGGGGGTTGGCCGCCTTGGTCTGGAGGGGGGTTGTTCCCACGGTTATGTCCTTTTCCATGGTTTTGCTGGTCTTGTTGGCGTTGGTTATTTTTGTTATGCTACTAATTTTGTTGCGCGTACACTTGCCCTTGGGTGGTAGGTGGGTTCTGGCATTGTGCAGGTGCGGGAGCAGGCTGCGGTGGATAATAAGTGGGTGGAGGCAATGTAGATGCTGAACCTTGTGGGGGTTGTTGATATGTCTGTGTGATGGGTTGTGGGTTTTCCGCAGGTGTTGCCTGTAGCGGATAATAAGAAGGGGGGGCTTGAGAGGATACAGGAGCTTGCACGGCTTGTGGGTGATAATATGGCTAAGGTGAAACCGGGGGGGGCGTAAGCGGGGGATGCATGGCCAAAGCACAAAGGTGGACATGAGGGTCCGTGGGAATGGTGGTGATGTGCCATGGGAGCATACGAATTGGTTGCTCCAGAGTGGGTTGTAGCCCGCGAAACGTCGGGGCCATGGCTAATACGTGCTATGGAAAAGGGCTGGTTATGCGAGGCAATACAACCAATGATGCCATCAGCGGTGTGGGATATCCCTAGCACATCATTTCGGGAGGAATCACCATGGGGGGCGTCAGGTATAATGGTATATAGATAACCAGACTGGGCGTAGATAAGGTCAAACTGCTAGACTTTGAGGATGGGCTCTTCCTCAGACTGGGGTCACTCGGATGCCACATCCTTGGCAATGACAGGAAGGAGAGATTTTAGAAACCAATCTAAGAAGATACGATCATCTAACTTGATTTTGCACAGGCTTCGACGTCGATGCCACTCATGAATGTGGTCAGTGATGTGGGTGGCCGTATTCTGTCTGCAAGACAGTAGGATCTCAACTCCCGCATCATAGCAGACAGATAACTGAAAGAACTACAGGAAAGTCGAGGCAAGGGAATCAAAGGTAGCATGGGTCCCATGGGGTTGCTCGATGTACCACTTGGCTGCAGAGCCAGTGAGGGTGCATTGTAACAGACAGAGTCGGATAGAGTCGTCCACTATGGATTTGGAGGAACACCATAGATGGAAGGACATAATGTGGTTTTGGGGGTCTTCACCTGCCTTGCCCTCAAACTTAGGGATGTCTGATGGGAACTTGGTGGGAATGTGAGGCCACACAAGGTCGTGTCTGATGGGAACGTTGGTCAGTCTGCCCGGGTCGGGAAGGTTGAGACTAACCATGAATGGAAAACTAGTAGAAGGATGTGACATACTGGTGTTCGTGGCCACGTTGGGGCCAATGCCCCCAAGTGTAGGGGCTGGGTTCAGGTTGGGGATGTTGCTTCCAGGTGGAGGAACAAAAGTGGTATGGGATGGTCCTGCGCCGCCAAGGGTAGTGTGAGTCACTGGTGGGGTTGGGTTGGGTATGCTAGCCACTGGAATGGACACAGTGATTGGAATGGTGGGTGTGGGCCCCATCGAGGGCATACCCAAAGCGGGTGTGGTAGCTGGGGTGGTGGTGGATTCTCCACCAATGGTTCCTACAAAGAAGGGGTTGGAAGTCATGCCAACCATGGGGTTGGTTGGTGCAATATAAGTGGGGTTCTCGGACTCTGCCTCAAAATCATATGTGAAATAAGGGGCATCCGGGTAGGGTGACGGAGCTCTATGTCGTCGACGAGTAGAGTCAAGTGACAAAGCTCGAGGTCTGTGACAAGTGGTATCAAGTGATGAAGCTCTACATCTATGATTGGTGATGCCAAGTGAACCGTGCTATGGGGTCTCTCCCCGGAGGTGCCAAGAATGTCCCGAGGACTCAATGGTGATAGATGGTTTCAAGTATCTAGGGGTTGTGTTGAGTGAAAAAAAAACTCAAAAAACCCTAATGCAACTGAGTGTGCAGAAGGAGAGCGCAAAAAATACGGCACTCAGGCCAACAACTGGCTCAAAACACCTACTATAACAGCTGTGCTACAATAAGCGGAGAATCAACAACAATGGTCAGAATAACAACAAGCAGGTGGTTTCCTAAAAAATAAAAATAGTGGACTCGCTAAACCAAAGGGAGGTAAGGGAGCATGCAAACACCTAGCTAAATTGTATTCTGACTCAACCAGACATATCCTCTGCAAGGTGATGAAATCCAAGTTAGATAATATGGATAGTAGAGCCAAGTGGCTAAAGATATCCCCCTATCGGGAGGGACACCGGGTAAGACAATCCTAGAAGAAAGGAAACTAAGATACCCCGTTCATGACACGTCTAGAAAGGTGAATCTGCAGCTCTGGTCCTATCACCGTGTGGGCCTAAAAGGAATCACCACACAGAGACCAACGAGTAGGTAGCCTTCGATTACTGAATGGATTGCGGTATTCCACTCAGGCCTCTGGAACCAATCTAGCTACTTCAACCCTCCTAAGGGAGAGGCCCTTTGATAAAATGGTTGTGACCATGCCAAAAAATACTAGGGGATTTTGGTTCCCTAATGGACAACAACTATGTCTCAAGTGTAAGCGACCGAAGGGTGTTATTTGGATGCCTGTCCCCCCTGTCCTACCTAACTACAATATTCTTATGTGTTCCCCAAGTGGGGTTAGAATGTTGGTTGTGTTAAGTAGTATTTTAAGGTTCACTTGAATTAGGTGACAGAGTGTGTGTGTGTGAGGTAATGAACCTAATTAAAAGTGCCACGGGGTGGGCAACTTTCTAACTAATAATAATAATGCAGAAATTAAACTTGTAATGCAAAATTTTCTTTTTTCAATTGAAATGCTTAAACTTAAAAAACTATGTAAATGGAACAGAAAGCAAATTGCAAAAAAAGGCTATAGGTAAGTATGGCTGTAGATAGAACATGTGGCTGTGCAGGTGCAGAAAATATTGCTACAAAGTTCTGGGTTCAAAACAGGGTAAAAAAGTGCAGAAAAAAGATCGCAGGTCTGTGGTGAAACTGTGCGGCCGGATCGCGGGAAATAGGCTAAAAGCCTCAGGGAGATCACGGGAAACAGGCCGAAAGCTGTGGGGAGATCGCAGGAAACAGGATGAAAGCCACGGGGAGATCGCAGGAAACAAGCTGAAAACCGCAAGGAGATTGTAGGAAACAGGCTAAAAGCCACGGGGAGACTGTAGGAAATAGGCTTAAAGCTGCAGGGAGATCGTAGGAAATAGGCTGAAAGCCACAGGGAGATCGCAGGAAACAGGCTAAAATCCGTGGGGAGATCGCTGGAAAGAGGCTGAAAGCCACATGGAGATTGCAGGAAATAGGCTAAAAGCCACGGGGAAAGCCGCGGGGAGATCGCAAGAAATAAGCTGAAAGTCGCAGGGAGATCGCAGGAAACAGGCTGAAAACCGCGGGGAGATTGCAGGAAACATACTGAAAGCCATGGGGAGATCGCAGGAAACAGGATGAAAGCCGTAGTTGGATCGCAGCTGTGAGGAAAAAATATGCGATTTCCAGCAGCAAACCCAACTGCCGAAAGGGACAGCCGAAAGGGGAAAATAGAAAAATACTTGCAGAAAATAAAACTTTTAAAGATTATAACCAGAAGCTCAAAAGAACACTCGGGGAGTCGCCAAAACTGTAGCTAGGGTTTTCACCCTAGCTTGTGAAAATGAGCACCTACTAAGGAGAAGGGACTCCTTAATAGTAGTTCAATAAAACAGTAAAATATGACAGTAAAGCAAAGTGAAATTAAAATAGCATGTGCATCAAAAGAAATTAAAAGACAGAAATATGATAATATTTTTCTTTTGTATTAACTTTACCTCAGATGTTGAGGTTGGCGAAGCTCTTGCAGTAGTCCAAGAGGGATGCTTCCAAGCTCCAATAGGTTCCTTCTCCTTCTCCAAAGTGTTTTGGATATGGGCCAAAGGGGCACTCAAATGTGATATTAACTCAAAAGGGTGAGCTAGGGCTTAAGGAGTGATTTTAGCAGAGTGAGGATAGGGAAGATTTTGTATATGAAATGGGGAGCCTCCATCACCTATTTATAGGTTTTTAGTGGTGGAGTGTTGACCCATGGTTTTTGGCACATATGGTTTAGGTCAATTGTATAGGGTTTTTGCTTCTTTTTTCCCTCTTTTTCCTCTTTTTTATATTTTGTATTCCCTTTTTAGAGGGTTTTTGCTATTTTGGAGGAAATTTAAATTATTTTGGGGAAAAAAAGGGGTTTTTTTGGCCTTTTGGAGGCTTTTTAATGGATTTTTCAGGTTTTGGAGGAAAATATGGTAGGAAATATAGACAAATGAGTCATGTAGTGAGGGAGATGAATTGGTGAGCACTTTTTGGGTGTTAACAACATGATCCATTCTCACATGGTGGTAGGTGTGTCCTCCCATGGTGTAGATATAAGGGCTAGGGCCATTTCGACATGGTTGAAGTGTGTCTTCCCATGGTCATTGATGTAAGAGTTATGCCATTCGAGCATGGTTGAAGTGTGTCTTCCCATGGCTACGATATAAGTGCTGTGCCATTCGAGCATGGTTGAAGTGTGTCTTCCCATGGCTGCGATATAAGTGCTGTACCATTCTCGCATATTTGAAGTGTGTCTTCCCATGGCGTAGATATAAGTGTTGAGCCTTTCACGGATGGTTGAAGTGTGTCTTCCCATGCCGTTGAGTGTAATTTCTATGTGATGTGCATCTGGGTTGTGCTCCGTGGACGATGAGGTGATCTGAAGACAATGAGGTGACAGTATGGTACACAGGTTTTGTAGAGGCATATAATCAGTCCTGAGATGCTCTTGCAGGTTTTGCAGAGGCAGTGTAATCAGTCCTGGGAGATCTTGCAGGTTTTGCAGAGGTAGCGTAATTAGTCCTAAGGTGTACCTACTTGATGGCTTGCTCGCTGAGATGACATGATCAGTATGATCATGAGTATCAGGATGATACTCCATGGATGTGGATAGGTTGTCCAGTTGCATGTAAAATATCCTGGGAGATCCGATAGGTTGAGATGTGTGCTCGTAATCAGTCCTGGGATGCTCTTTCAAGGTTTTGCGGAGGTCACATATAATATTTCCTTGGGAGATCCAAGAGGTTGAGCAGTGAGCTCGTAAAAGTCCTGGGTTGCTCTTTCGAGGTTTTGTTGACGCATGTAATAAGTCCTGAGAAATCCACAGTATGGCCAGTGATGATGAAGACCTACAGGTGGTGGGCCTACATCCAGCATGAAAAAGGGATGGCTCTATAGAACTTCCTATGATGAGAAGAATTATCAGATAGCACTAGTGATCGAGATGACGAGTACAGCAATAGTGACGATGATGCTCCGTGATCCAGTGATGATGATCCAACTCCAGTATTGAAGACTTGTGCCTATATGTATTGATGACTTGTGTCAAGAGAATACCTTCCTAGTTAAGAGGGAGTGTTGCTGTATTTGTAACTTCGGAAGATATTCACTTGTATATTGTATGTATTACATTTGTACTTTATTGTATCCCCAACGGAGATGTATTATTCCTCCGATTGGAAGTGTCGTCATGTGTACTTGCAAGTCTCACAAGTTATATTGTAAGTGTCGTAACTTATACTTGATGGGTTATTAGACCACCTTGTTGGGGTCGGACCTATATGAGTCATGTGGGTCAAAGGGTTATTAGACCACCCTATTGGGGGTCGGCCCAGTCAGCATTATGTTATGTGGTTAAGTTAGGGCCGACCTAGTTGAATAAAGGTCAAGTAATGTAGTGTATAAATAGAGAGTGTGTCTCTCTCATTTTACACATTCTATTGTTCACTCACTTCGCATTAGTGAGAGAAGAGGAGGATGCACACAATTGGAGGAGGAGCATGCTGCTGTAGATATCTATCTCTTTGGTTTGATCATGGTGATCATTATATTGATGCTTATTCTATCTCTGAGGAAGTTGCGGGGTTTTTCACCTTCTTGGTTTTCCCCAATGAAATGTTTTGTGTCTCTTGTCTCTTGTCTCTTATGCTTGATATGTTATACATGTTGTTCTTTCAATTAAGATCCTAGATCAGAATTTATTAAATTATGAAAAACTAATAGGCTCATGCATAATGAAGTTTAGAATCACCTACCAAGGGTTTAATGTCAACTGTAATGGAGTTGTATACCCTCATAAATCTGCTAGAAAACTCATGCACATACTCAAAGTTTCCTTTCTTTAAATTGTCATATTGGGATAATATTGCAAGGGACTCTTCTTGGCCTCCCACCTATCCAAAAAGAGTGTATGAAAAGATTCAAAGGTAAGGATATATGTTGCTGGTAGATCCTTAAACCATCTCTTTGCCTCTCCTGACAAATTCTGAGCAAACAACCTCATCTTGACATCATCATAGTCCACTTATTCTAGGTCAATAAAGTCTTCAAATCTATCCATATGTTGTCTTGCTGTAAAATTACCATCTCCATCATATAAAGAAATCCTCTGTGAATATTTTTTAGGGAGGTCATGCAAAAAAGCTTCCAAAGCTAAGGGTGCAAACCTAGCTACCATTGGTCTTGGTGGATTCTGTGCTACAGGGGGGTTCTGAGGAGGATTTTGAGGATTCTAAGGAGGATTATTAGCTAGGTTTGTAGTATGTGGTTGAGAGGTTAGGGAATGAGGGTCACTTTCTTCAACTTTTACAATGCTTTGCAAATCATACCACAAGGGATCTAGCAAGTATGACTCAAAACTATTTGGATTTACTTCTTTTTGATTTAGGTCTGACTCTGATTTTGAACTTAATAAAGACTTTCTAACACTTACTTCTGAATCCAAATAGTGAAAACAATAAAACCTTTCTTGAGATAAAGAGATTTCAATATTGGAAATGCTAGCTTTCTCTTTTCCACTTCGATGTCTAAGCAAACTTTCTGGGTTTTCCACACTTAGTAAAATATCAAGATTAGGATTACCTCTTGTATGGATCCTTCGAGAGGCCAGGATTCCTTCTGAAAGCTTCTTTGGAAATCAATGTGGAGTCACCAATATCCCCAGTGGAGTTACCTTCAGACCGAAATCCTGATGAGTGGAGTCACCAGGGAAAATATACAACCTTCTAGAATGCAAGAATCTTTGTTTGCCCACAAAAATCCCTCTCTCCTCGAAATCTGGAACTCTTTTTCGTTTCTCCCAGGGATAATACAAATTTCGCTCCTCAGCAGCGGCGCCAATATGTTAGCACTTAAAATGACCCTTAAGGTTGTGGGAAAAGGACACTTCGAGGTAACCACAAAACCAAGCTTTAGGAAAGAGAGATGGCATCTATCTTTTGAGAGAGAGATCTCTCAATGTTTGTTTATCAAGGCCGTATATATGAATTAAAATTAAGATCAGATTGTTATTTGGTTGAAGCAAGGTGAACATTCATTGGGCAATGGAGTCAAAATACTTAAGATGGTAAAGTGGCAATGCTTTGCATAAGAATTCTCAACAGAGGCAGGGTAGTTACTCTTTTATAGTCAAAAAGATGTTTGTCTGGTGATGGGGAAGAAAATAAGAACAATCCATTAACATAGAGCATTATAAGATGAATTCTGCATTAACTTTAGTAGAAAAAGGTTTGTGGATGCTTGGAATCAAATAAACAGAGCATAAACATATGAATTCTTCCTGAATATACACTTATCCAAACATGAAAAGAAAACAATATGGAATAGATAACAAAGAAACATTCACATGAAGAAAAAGAAATACACTAGATTGTAAAACAAATAACACAAGAATATCTACTTCAAAACCCTTGCTCGACTCTTCCTTTTTATTAGAGAAGTATCTCAAATTTACACAGCACAAGGACTCACAGGTTCCAACCAACAACTCTTTACTCTCCATTACATATGAATATATATAGGAGGTGATAACCTCAATTCTCCAGCTCGAAACATTCTAACCTAGCTTCCCAAACAGTAAGTTGTTACAAAAATTCATGCCACCTATACAAATAGGTCCATCCTCTCTGAGAATTAGTTATTACAAAAACAACAAATGCTCACAACTAGGCTTAACCACTGTTACAAGTGCCCTCAAGCATTTACTAGATAGTAACAAACTCTAGTAAATAAACAAAAATCCTTGGTAACTACTTTCTTAGGCTGCAAATCTTCATGATCCTCGAATATTCATACATGTAATGTTAACTTGGCCTTTCCATACTTCTCAACGGTCTTCCATTTGTAAGTAGCTAGCAATTCTGACGTGGCCACTTCCTTTAGCAATACTCGTAGCTCCGTATGGTCTCTGTATGAATATTTTTGAAGGTGTGTACATGCTTCTTTGAAGATCATGGCCAATTCAAATTCCTTTGTCAACTTATCCACCTCTATTTTTCCAAATAGTGGTTGGGCCATGCTAGCAAATTCTATATAATCTAGCTTGCATTCCACCAACCTGTTTTGATATACTTCTTGTGTCAGCATGGTGCCATCTTATTCCCAAAATAGAGGCATCCCCTTCTTGAATAATGGGTCAAACATATCCTTGGAGTATTTCAATTGGTATGCCGTGACATCAATTCTGGCCTGAATAGTATTTACCTATTGATGTCTATTTATCACTCTCTTGGCCCAAATGATGGTGGACAATCTATCTTTTATGATGCCTTCTTTCACGTCATCCTCAGTCAGGCCATTCAAGAAATCTATGTAATTTTCAACGCATTACACAAGATTCTTCTTCTATTTTTCATTTGTTGTTGTTATACTTTGCTTGGCTAGCTTAATTACAGCTTCTTTGTCTAGGAAAAATTCAAGGTAGGGCCTTAATTTGTTTGCCTCATTCATGATGTCATTGCAAATAACCTTCTTTGCTTCCTGCAGTGAAGCTTGAACTATAGTCGGCTTTACCGATTCATCATACTTAACCTACAGCTCTAGGTACTTGGCTTCTGTAATGTCCCTTGTTAGGAAATTTATTTAAATGGCAATTTTTCACTTTTTCCCTAGTTAGACCTTTGACTAGTTTTGAACTCTAGGTCCCCAAATTGCTCCAATTGCTCCCAAATCTTCTGAGAAGGTATATGGATGATGTTAGAACATAAATATGTGTTTCATTGATGATTTTGGACCTTTAAAATACTTCTGCAAATCCTCTTTCAATTCTGTCCAATGTAGGGAATTTTACTAGTAATTTCCCTTTGACTAGTATTGGTCTCTAGGTCTCAAATTGACTCCAAATGCCTTCAAATATTCAAGGAATGGGTATGAATGATATTAGGACTTGAATATGATGTTCATGGATGATATACGGCCACCAAAATACCTCTTCAAACTATCTTAAGATTCTGGACCAAGTATGCAATTTTAATAGTAATTTGGGGTTCAAATCCCCCTAGGATAAGTACTGAAAATGGCTTCCCAAATGCCTCCAAACCCACTCAAATTTATGAAAACAGGTAGGGAATGTATTAAGGATTTTATTAAGGTCTCATGTTCACCATTAATTGATTATTATATCTATTCCAACCCTCTCCCATTCAATTGCAAAAATCACCCATTCGACCCTTGGGGAAATGACACTATTTCTTCTCCCAATGCAATTAAACTGAGTAAAAATACTTCAAATGCTCAAGTACAGTACATGAAACTTGTAAAATACATCCATGGTAGTATATTAATCACAAATGTATCAGAGAATCATCCATTCATTCGAAATCATCAACAGTATATTGGTTCGCAACAAGGTAGTGGGGAAATGACACTGTTCTTTCATTAAAAATGAGATTTACACATTTCTACTTGGAATTTCGACCTGAAAATATTTGGAGATGAAGAAAAGAGTATTTAATTCACATTAAAAAATAAATCGGGCATTAGAAGCTCCTCCAAAGAGTACAATACCTCACAAAAAATGCCCTCTCTCAAGGATCAAGAATATGCCATCAAAACTGGAAATGGTTGAAGGAGTGAGATGCAATAGAAAAAACCATGAAATTCCCTGTAGCTTACACATGCAAATGAAGACTCCATTAAATCTCCAAATTAAATGTCTAAATGGCCTTTCCAATTACCAACTTGGATGGGAATCTTTCACCCTCGAAATTGGCTAAGGAAAGAAACTAGTCATCCATTAGCTCTCTCTCTTCACAAATGCAATTGCAAATTCTTAAAATGATCAAAATATGATTTCATTCTTTTTTATTGACATTTATAAATTTCTAATGCACTCCATGGGTCTAATTCATTCCAAGAGACTCATGCCAACTCAAGTTGGGAAGAGATTCCAAAGAACGCCACTTGTACAACAATTCATAGTCTCCCACTTCCACCAAATCACATGTGGAAGCATCTTAGCTGACATAACACAATTGAGCACCCTCTTGGAGTCTATTTTTATCCCTAACATGTCATATATGTCATATGTCAACCTTCACGTTTGATTTGTGTCATAGGTGTCATAGCATCTTCATCATTGTTGTCATAGAGCTAGGGAATCTAGCCCAAGTGTCTCACTAGCTCAAAATTGCCTCTTCCTTTTCCATGGGAGTTAATATTCCTCTATATTTAGACCTTGGATGAGTCATGCCATGAATAATACCTTTTGAACACCCCCAAGTATGTTACCATTCACCTTGAATTCGAATTGGTGAGAGAATGATGCCAAGTGTAGTGGGGAAATCTAGCCATATGTGGGTCCCACTTCCTCCACGTGTCTTCATGATCAAATGACACTTTGATTTTCACTTGTATATATTTATTTAACTCCTTTATTAAATATTTATGCCATTCTAATGTTCAAACATCATTTATTATCCCCCTTATTTCAAATCCCAAATCTTCCACCCCAAACCTAAGAAACTAGTAATTTTCCTCCTTGGCAATTATTTGACCCTTAACATCAATTTCACAAACTCTAATGAATATGGCCAATGTGATTATGCCATTGTGACCCAATGCCAAATTTGGGACATGACAGCTTCCCATGTCTTCTTCTCTTGCTCTTCCTCTGTAGCCTTGCTTTCCAAGTCTGCATTCTGCTTTTGCAACTTTTCTACTTCTAAATCCTTTAGACATGCATGTGCCATGGCTTCCACAATGGAGAAGTCACCAGATTCAATGGAGGAGGGGGTGATCATGTTCTCCAATTCTTTGCCCTTCTCCTTCAATTTCCTTTCAAGGTCTTTGGCTTTGGATTTCAAACCTTTCTCACTTTCCACCATGAGAGCTATATCCACCTGCCACTACTTTCCTTCTCTTCAAACTTCAACAACCTAGCTTTGCAGTCTGTCAACTCATTTTTAAGATCCTCTCTCTTCTCCTCCAGCTCTGTCAATTCAGAGGCTTCTACCGACTAGGTGGAAGGGATCTTCAATTTATTTTTCAATGACTGAATGGTGTTGTCTTTCTCATTGAGAAGATTTTAAATACTAGCCCTTTTGTCTTCCTGGCCCTCAGTAGCCACTAATTAATTCTGCAGCTTCTTGATTTGTGCCTTGTGGGATTTTTTCTCCACTCTTTCTTGCCTGAGATGATTTCCAACCTTGTTCTTACTGGCTTGCAGTTTGGACAATTTTAGTGCAGCCTTTAACAGTTTGGAATAGATAACCTCCCCAATTTCTTTGTGCAAGTGGATCATATCGGGAACAAGGATATCTTCCAAGTTCATTTTCAGTTCAATGGCTTTGTTTTTTTGTAGCTAAGACCAAGTTCAAGGTGTTATGGGAATGACTTCTGCTAGCTACCAAAGACACATCTTTATTGGAAATCTGCCTCACTTATGCATATAGCTTAAACTCCTCAGAGGATGCTTCTGCACTCTCTTTATACTCATTCAACAACTCTACTATGCTTTTGTCTTATGTGGAAGGCTCAGTAGCTATTTTGTTGAATACATACTCTTTGACCTCGAAGGTAGGATGTAATACCCCAATTTTGACCCTTATGAAATATTGGCTTTTAAGGTAAATATTGTATACAAGCGATGTATGTTTCCCTAGCGTCGAGCTCAAGGCCAAGGCCTTGCTAGTGTATGTTCGTATTTTATTTAAAGTGGACAAGCATTTGATACTTTGTTATCCATGTGCTACTAAGCCATGGAATATTGCAAAAGATGTAAATATTTGATATTGCAATAAAATACCAAAACTGTCTATGGAAGCAACGAATGAGAATGGGCGATGTGTAATCCATTAAGGAGTGGTGAGGGGTTGTGGGGATGAACCATATGCTGTCAAATGTCATTGTGAGAACCCATTTGACTTTCTTTGCTGACATTTAATTCTGTTGTAAGGAAGTTGTTGAAGAATTCAATCCATGGCTTCAATGGAGCATGGGCAGCCCAGAAATTCGTATGGCAAGTATGGGCTCTGTTTTTCTTATACCACATGTCACCCTACCTCATTGGATTTGCTTCTTCCTCACTCCCATTCCATTACTGAACAACCCAACATCAGTTTTCATCCATTACGAATGCCCAGTAGTGGAAAAAAAAAACAGAAATCGCCACTTTGCAAGAACCCACGTTTTGAAGAGCCATAAATGCTCAGAAATGGGTATTGACAGTAAAATCCATTGGGGAATCCATATATATGAACCTTGGGGAGAATTTGAGAGTATTAGATACCCTGAAATCCATAGACAAACCCATTTTTATAGCCCAGAAATTTAGTGACGGGATTGAGTTATTTGATGACAGAATTGTGAGAAATCCAAGTGTGAATGATTGAACAGAGGTTGGGTTTCCTTGATAAACCTAGTGAAGGATGAAATATCAAGGAATTAGCAGCTGAACCTTTCTATGCCCACCTTGAATAGCACTGGAGGGAATTAGTAGCTAAACCTATCTATGCCCACCCTGAATAGCACTGAAGGGAAGGGATGCTTGAGAAACTGTGTAGCAGAGAAGGGGACCTTCCTTGTGTTGGGTGAGGTAGGTATTGTGGGTGCCATACTGTTGAATTCATTTGAGATTCCTATAGCTATGTGGTTGAACTCATTGGCTTAGCATTTCCCTCCTTTGTTTTTTGCATGCTTGATAAACCCAACTATGTGTTGGCTTAGCATAGTTGTTGAGTGAAACCATGGTTGTGAGTGAGCCTGTTTAGTTCCTCCTTAGTGGATACACAACCCAGCTCGGGGGTGATCTCTCATCTGAAAGAATACAGGCTAGATAGAGATCTATGGTTGGTTGAAACATTGCTCTCACATAGCCAGTTGTTTGGACAACTTCATCTCAAAGATAAGTGTTCTCTGTGTTTTAAATTATATGCATTCTGTGTTCTGTATTGTGTTAATTCTGAATGATAATTGTTCTTGTTGATGAAATGAAAGGCATCATGTTTTATGCATTGTGATAATTGATGACTGTTATATGCATGATGAAACTATGTGTAGATATATAGTGTTTAATTCCGTTGTGGTTGTTGTGTATGAATACGTATACACAAGTTTTATTTCTTCATGCATTTCTTAGTAATGTATGGGGCTGATATTATCAAATAAGCTCGGTAAGATTTATCTTGTTTCCTTCCTTGCACTGGATTCATGGAAAGGGATGTGACAGAGTGGTATTAGAGCCCATGTTGTAGCACTGGGGCTGCTTGGGCCAAACTGTGAGTTACAGGTAGGTAACATAATGTTTTTAACGTGGTATTGGTGAAGTTTGGGGTGTCATTTTGATATGGAAAAATGGCAGGATCATAGTTCTTATATGTGGAAGAGGACCACACAGTTGCATAGATCTATGCAAGAGCTTTCCAATGGTACCAGACTCGCCTCATTTGGCCAAGGGACGAAGGAGTTATGAACCCCGCAAGTTGCAGGTCCGGAGGTGTTCTATGGTTGCGGATTTTGGATTTCGGGAACGCAAAATTTTGAAAAATTGCATTTCGGTTTCCGCAATCCCAAACCTGCAATTTTGGATTTCGGGTTCGGGTTGTAGGAACGCCAAATTTTGAAAAATTGCATCTTGTATTTCCTCAATTCCAAACCCTCAATTTCAGATTTCAGGTTTTGGGTTGCGGGAAAGCAAAATTTTGAAAAATTACATCTTGTATTTCTGCAATTCCGAACCACAATTCCAGATTTCGGGTTTCAGGTTGCAAGAAGGAAAATTTTTGAAAATTGCATCTTGTATTTCCGTAATTCCGAACCCGCAATTTTGGATTTTGGGTTTTGGGTTGGGGTTGTGGGAACGCCAAATTTTGAAAAATTGTGTCTTGTATTTCCGTAATTCCGAACCTGCAATTTCGCATTTCAGGTTTCGAGTTTCGGGTTGCGGGAATGAAAATTTTTGAAAGTTGCATTTTGGATTTTCGCAATTCCGCACCCGCAATTTCAGGATTTCGGGATTCAGCTTGCGGGGTTTGGGTTTGGAATTGCGGAAATACAAGATTGATTTTTGGATTGCAAGAGCATACGGATTCAGAATTGGATGAGGTCAGTGGCGTTTTGAGGCCATTAACGAAGGCCATGGAAGGTCCAGTGAGGATACCGAGCTCATTATGCTCCAATTTGGCATAAAATTGCAATTAATGGCTTTTATAAATCAATGTCCTGACACTTGAAAGAAGGTCGGATTGAGCTGAAATTGATATGGAGCAGTCATGGAGCAGGCACGGTGTTAAGTTTGGAATTTTGGAGCCAAACTCCAAAGGATGTGGAGTCGGGGTGTGCAAGAAGGCCAAAAAACACTATTCCAGGCCACTTTTTTGGAATTTTGAAAAGCTTAAAGTGGATGAAAGTGACCCTGTAAAGGATTCAAGAAATTTATTGAAATCAACATTTCTTATTCTCATGAAAATAGACAATTCATGTTAGATAAATATTTTCCAGAAATGCACCGTTTGGGAAATAGCCATTTTTGACCCAAAAATTGGAAATTTTGGCAAAATGTGAAAAGTGGAAAGTAGTCAAACCCAAAATTTTATAAAAGATTAATGGTGCATCAGAACAAATATCTGCGAGTTGCTGAGTGTTTCTTGCTATATGGACTAACTTTTCCCTGTAGAAATTTTTTTCTGAATCCTTATAGATTTGCTTCTATAGGTGGCTGAAATTGGAAGTTCAAGATATTTTACAACTGTGTAAAAAGTGCAGAATTGTGGAGAAGATAGTCATTTTTGGAGTAATTCAATTTCCACACCCGATGTCGGAACAGAGCACGGGGATATGCAATGGAAATCTTATCCAGCAGGTAATAAGGGCAAATAATCAGAATTTGAATGGGGCTATCATACATCATAGATATTTAGAGCAGAAAAGTGCCAGTCACTGTTTTGGACAAATTGTTGACAATATGGGCAATTTCCAGAATTGCATGAATTAGAAAAATGAATGAAGACATAGTAACTCTGTAAATGATTCCATGAGTTTGATTATGTCAATTAGTGATGTTTTATATTTCTATATGCATTCTTATGATGTCTAATAAATATTTTCATAATGCACAGTGCTTGCAACTCATAAGATCTAATAGTTGTAGTAGAAGCAACATACAAAAAAAATGGTGACCATAAATGATTCTCAAGATTCTTATGAGGATGATGAAGATGTGCTAGGAGAAAATGTGCAAGAAGGGAATGCTGAGACTGAATCCAATGGAAGAAGAGAGCAAATAACTCCTCAAAACATGGTTGAGACCATGGTGAGCTTCAATGAAAGGTTGATGAAGGCTCAAGAAGAACAAAACCAACTCAATGCTGCTATTTTGCAAAGCCTCACTGATATGCAGCAGAGGATAAACCTTGGGTCCAACCCAAGCAATGTAGGTGAATAAGGAAGAGATGCAGAGAGTTTCTCTAGAGGTTGTCCAATGAAGAGGACTCCAAGCTCGAGGAAGAGTTCTGTGAGCAAGAAGCATAGAACACCTTCTTCTAGATCTTCTTCTACCAAATCATGTGACTCCAGAGGCTCTCAAAGAATTCCAAGGCATACACCCAGGAGATTTGATGGAAGAAAGAAGTTCAAAGGAATTCCACAGGAAGAATGCGGGAAGGCAAGACCTCCCACATTTGATGGGGAAGGTAAGACTGGCCAAGAGGCAGAGGCATGGATTCTTGGAATGAAGAAGTATTTCAGAATTCAGGACTACTCAGGAAATGAAAAGGCCAGAATTTCCATTTAAAATCTAAATGGTAGAGCTTCAATTTGGTGTGATAACCTCTTGTAAGTGAAAGGAATCAGTGAAAGGAAAAAAAAACTGGGAGAGATTTAAGAAGTACTTCAAGAAAAAATACCTTTATGCTAGGTATTATTACAGTAAGAGAAAGGAGTTCAATGAACTTAGGTTGGGACAAAAATCTATGGAAGAACATGTCCATAAAGTTTGGAATTGTTGAGGTATGTGGACTATATCAAAGATGAGAGGATAAAAATCCAATGTTTCCTTGGAAGTCTACCCCAAAGTTTCAAAGATAGGATTGAGTTTGTTAATCCACCAAGTCTTGATGAAGCCATTAGAATGGGAATGCATTGCTATGAACAGATTAAAGGAAAATCAGAGGTTAACCCATCATTGAAAGGAAATCCAAGAGGGAGGTTTGATCAAAAGAAAAGTGGCTTCAAACCACCATTCAAAAGTCATCCTAGAACCTTTCCACATGGGTAGCAAGCAAGGAGTGGATTCAAACCAACAGTAGCAGCAGATAAAGCATCAAAAGGACCACTTCAGTGTTAGGGATGTGGAGAAAATCACATGCTAAAAGATTGTCCACATCGAAAGGATAATCCCTGAAGATTGCACAACTTAAAGGGAGCAGCTACAGTGGAGGACATGGCAAGGGCAACACGTTGAATTTATGCAGCATTGGATAATCATCAAGTATACCATTAATCATCAGTGGTGGAATTTGAAGGTAAGATTGATAAGCAATCTATTTCTGTCTTGATTGATCTAGGATCTACTCATAGTTATGTTTCTCCAAAAGTGGTTGAAGGTTGTTCTCTTATAAAAGTGAATCATAATAAGTCTTGGCTAGTTCAATTAGCCATAGGGACCAAGAGAAAAATAAGTGAAGTAGTGGTGGAGTGCCCCATATAATTGAATGGACTCCACACACATGCATAATTAAATGTATTACCATTGGGATCTTATGATGCCTTAATTAGCATGGATTGGTTGGAAAAGCATAGGGCCAAGTCGGACTGTTATGAGAAAGCACTTGAATGCATTGATGAAGAGAGAAGACCAAGATTGGTAAGAGGAATTCTCAAGCAAGTTTCAGTAAGACAGATTTCAGCCTTACAGCTGAAAAAGTTTTATAAGAAAGTTTGCCAATTATATGCAGTCCATATATCAGATTCATCAGAGGACAAAGGTCCAAGGATAGAAGACTTCCAGATATTGCAAGAGTTTAAAGATGTGTTTCTAGATGAAGTGTCGGGACTACCACTAAAGAGAGATATTGGTTTTACCATTGATCTTGTTCCAGGGGCAGCACCGAATTCCAAATCTCCTTATAGAATGAGTACACCGGTAGAGTTGAAGATGCAGCTACAAGAGTTAATGGACAAGAGGTATATCAGTCCTAGTGTGTCTCCTTTGGGAGCATCAATGTTATTTGTTAAGAAGAAGGATGGGACTTTAAGGTTGTGTATTGATTACAGGAAGCTTAATAAAGTGACAGTCAAGAACAAGTATCCATTGCTAAGAATTGATGACTTATTTGATCAAATGAAGGAAGCTAAAGTGTTTTCAAAGATTGACTTAAGGTCAGTTATCATCAAGTGAGGATAAAAGAAGAAGACATTCACAAGATGGATTTTAGAACTAGATATGGTCATTATGAGTTCACCGTGGTGCCATTTGGTCTTAACAATGCACCTGCTACATTCATGTGTCTCATGAATAGTGTGTTCATCAAATATTTGGATAAGTTTGTGATTATATTCTTGGATGACATTCTTGTATATTCAAGGAATGAAGAAGAACATGAAGAACATCTAAGGATGGTGTTGCAAGTCCTTAGAGAACACCAGTTGTATGCCAAGTTAAGCAAGTGTGAGTTTTACCAAAAGAGGATTCAGTATTTGGGTCATGTCATTTCTGAAGAAGGAATTGCAGTGGATCCAGAAAAGATTAATGCCATCATGGATTGGTCTACTCGAAAGAATGTTTCAGATGTTAGATCTTTCATGTGTCTTGCTGGTTACTACAAAAGGTTCATTGAAGGATTCTCCAAAATAGCTTATCCAATCACTTCATTGCAGAGGAAGAATATCAAGTTTGTATGGTCTAAAAAATGTGAGAAAAGTTTTTAGCAGTTAAAGGATTTACTTACCAGCGCTCCTGTTTTGAAGATAGCAGATCCAAAGAAGGATTGTGTAGTGTGCACAGATGCTTACATTGAAGGGCTAGGTGGAGTGCTCATGGAAGAAGGATTTGTGATTTTCTATGAGTTGAGGAAATTAAAAGAGCATGAAAAGAATTATGTCACACATGATTTAGAATTAGCAGCCATAGTGCATGCTCTCAAGATGTAGAGACATTAATTGTTGGGAAGAAGATTCGAGCTTAGAACAGACCACATGAGTTTGAAGTATTTGTTTGATCATCCAAACTTGAATGCTAGGCAAGCTAGATGGATGGAGCTTCTTTGTGAATTTTATTTTGAAATTAGGCATGTGAAAGGGAAGGAGAATAAGGTTGCAGATGGTCTTAGCAGAAAATTTTATGTTAAATCATTAAGTGTGTAAATTAGATTTGAAGACAAGAGTTCTTGAATCCCAAAACAGTGATGAAACTTGCCTTCAAATTAAAAAGAAGTTGCAGCAGGGTAATGTAGATGAAAAGTGTGTGGGATATCAGCTTGGTGAAGATGATATCCTCATCTATAAAGATAGACTATACATTCCAAATATTGCAGATTTGAAGAAGCTAGTGATGGATGAAATACATCAAATTCCATACTCTGGACACCCAGGATATCAGAAGACTATAACAGCAACAAGAAAGCAATACTTTTGGCATGGTATGAAGAAGGACATAGCTGAGTACATTGCTAGATGTCAAAAGTGCCAACAAGTCAAGGTAGAGCACCAACATCTAGCATGATTGTTGCATCCCTTGCCCATTCCGGAGTGGAAGTGAGAAGTGATCTCTATGGATTTTATAGTAGGTTTTCCTATGACAGTGAAGAAGCATGATTCAATCATGGTTGTAGTGGATAAGCTATCAAAGTTAGCTCACTTTATTCCAGTCAAGTCGGCTCACAAGGATAATGACATTGCAAATATCTTCATGAGAGAGATATTTAGATTGCATGAATTTCCTAAGGCAATAATTTCTGATCGTGATACAAAGTTCACTTCCAATTTCTGGAAAGGATTATTCAAGGAATTGGGAACTAAATTGAATTTTAGTACAGCATATAATCCTCAAACAGATGGCCAAACTGAGAGGGTGAATCCGATTCTTGAAGACATGCTGAGAATGTATGTGATGGATAAACCATCCAAGTGGGAAGATTACCTACACTTGGTAGAATTTGCATACAATAATGGACATCATGCATCATTGGGGATGAGTCCATTTGAAGCATTGTATGGCAAGGGATGTAGGACTCCAGTGAATTGGGATAGTCTGGTGAACAGGGTAGTGCTTGGTCCAGAGATGATCAAGGAAATGGAACAGGAAGTTGTTAAGATTAGGTAGAATTTAAAGTCAACTCAGGACATGCAAAAGAGTTATGCAGATTTGAAAAAAGTGCATAAGAAATTTCAGATTGGAGATCATGTTTATTTGAGAGTGAAACCAAGGAAAAGTTCTCTCAAGTTGGGGACTTGTGCTAAGTTGTGACCAATATATTGTGGGCCATTTGAAGTCCTAGATAGGATAGGGCCAGTTGCATATAGAGTTGCATTTCCTGTTAACATAAGAGCTCATAATGTTTTCCATGTATCTTTGCTTAAGAAGCATGTACATGATCATAATCATATGATTGATTGCAATGTGATACAGGTGGAACCTGAGGGAGAGTTCCAAGTAGAGCCTATGCGCATCCTCGACAAGAAGGTCACTTTGCTCCAGAACAGAGGCATCGAGAAGGTAAAGGTCCAATGGGAACACCTTAGTCCCGATGAGGCTACATGGGAGCTGGAGGATGCCATGAGAGAGGCATTCCCATTTTTGTTCAGTTTTGAGAACACCGAGGACGGTGTTGTTCTAAGGGGGAGGGGAATGTAATACCCCAATTTTGACCCTTATGAAATATTGGCTTTTAATGTAAATATTGTATACAAGCGATTTATGTTTCCCTAACGTGGAGCTCAAGGCCAAGGCCCCGCTAGTGTATGTTCGTATTTTATTTAAGGTGGACAAGCATTTGATATTTTTCTATCCATGTGCTACTAAGCCATGGAATATTGTCAAAGATGTACATATTTGATATTGCAATAAAATACCAAAACTGGTTATGGAAGCAATGAATGAGAAGGGGCCATGTGTAATCCACTAGGGAGTGGTGAGGGGGTTGTGGGGATGAACTATATGCTGTCAAATGTCATTGTGAGAACCCATTCAACTTTCCTTGCTGACGTTTAATTCTGTTGTAAGGAAGTTGTTGAAGAATTCAGTTCATGGCTCCAATGGAGATTGGACAGCCCGAAAATTCATATGGCAGGTATGGGCTCTGTTTTTATTATACCACAAGTCACCCTACCTCATGGGAGTTGCTTCTTACTCACTCCCATTCCATTGTTGAACAACCCAGCATCAATTTTCATCCATTACGAATGCCCAACAGTGAAAAAAATCAGAAATCACAACTTTGCAAGAACCCACGTTTTGAAGAGCCATAAACGCTCATAATTGGGTATTGACAGTAAAATCCAATGGGGAATCCATAGATATGAACCTTGGAGCAAATTTGAGAGTATTAGATACCCTGAAATCTATAGAAAAACCCAGTTTTTATAGCCCAAAAACTCAGTGACGGGATGGAGTTATTTGATGATAGAATTGTGAGAAATCCAAGTGTGAATGATTGAACAGAGGTTGGGTTTGATTGATAAACCTAGTGAAGGATGAAATACCAAGGAATTAGTAGCTGGACCTTTCTATGCCCACCCTAAATAGCACTAGAGGGAAGGGACGCCTGAGGGACTGTGTAGCAAAGAAGGGGGCCTTCCTTGTGTTGGGTGAGGTAGGTATTGTGGGTGCCATACTTTTGAATTCATTTGAGATGCCTGTAACTCTATGGTTGAGCTCACTGGCTTAGCGTTTCCCTCCTTTGTCTTTTGTATGCTTGATAAACCCAACTGTGTGTTGGCTTAGCATAGTTGTTAAGTGAAACCAAGGCTTTGAGTGAGCCTGTTTAGTTCCTCCTTAGTGGATGCACAACCTAGCTCGGGGGTGATCTCTTAGCTGAAAGAATACATGATGGACATAGATCTATGGTTGGGTGGAACATTGCTCTCACATAGCCAATTGTTTGGACAAATTCATCACAAAGATAAGTGTTCTCTGTGTTTTAAATTATTGCACCGAGTGAAACGAAGTGCTCTACAGCCCAATATGGGGGAGATGTTGTAACGTGTGTGATGTAGCGTTACATTGTGATGTCGCCTCATAAAATAAAAAATTAAATTATGGAAAGTATTTAAAAAAAATCCATGTTGGTTCGTAAAATAAAATATTATGAAAAGTAATTAAAAAATAGATGTTCGTTTATAAAATAAAAACTTAAAACTTAAACCTGGATCCATTGTAGCAGAACTCATTTGGGATTGACATGGCTTTCCTAACAGTGAGGGGATTGACTTGGCACAGGATATTTGAACTGGATGCATCCATAATTACCCTCTTAGAGGAGGAGTAATTGGTGGCGCACCAGTCGATGAACTCGGAACAGTTTAGGGTTTGGTTGACTACAAATAAATGGAAAAATGACTGGTAAACCTTATGCACATCTATATACCATTCACTAATCAGCTTCAGTCTATCATTTGTTGTCTCAATGGGGCCATTTGTCAAAACTCTATCATAAACCTCGACATCTTTATCTTCTAACAGTGCCTCTACTTTCTGTAGCTCAAAACCTAGGGGCTCTACCTCTCCTAGCTCAGCCATTTAAATAGTTTTCTAGTGAGACAAGAGGCCTACCTAGTTACTGACAGCCGGTCTGATCTCCTTGCTGATTTGTCTGCTTCTGCACAGTCCTCATCTGTCATTTTCCAATGCAACCGAATCAAACAGTACTCAGATCCCCATGCATTCCATTTTTATATTATTTATCCTTCCATATCATTCTTGCACCTCTAGCGATAAAGGAGTTCTTTGGGTCATCCGTTGTGCACGATCGATCTGGTACCATCAATCTCTTTCCATGCTTGGCCTCACAGTCTTCCGCGGTTTCCATCCTTTCAAACGATGCCTTCCTCGAACCTTCAATCCGTGAATCCAACGGTGATCGTTGATCTAGGTCTAATCTGCATCTCATCCGTCCAAAGATGAGACCCCTACCAAGGTTCACAGATTTGGAAAGTGTAAATAACCCTTGCATGTTAAATCTACGAACTACACATCCACCTCAATGCCTTTCCCCTCCAGATCTGCACCGTCGAAACATGCGGTCCCTACCAAAACTTCCCAGATTTGGAAAATCCATTTTCCCCGCGCATTTTGAAATCGCGAACAAACTGATGACTGTAGATCTGTCCTTCCACCCGTTTATCTGAATTCCAACTTGCTCGCGGGTTAGAAACACTCCACCCATGCTTAAACCCCTCCATCTTACTTTGCGATGTCGTATTTCAGCCATCGATCTCCACTACCACAAATATACTCTGTCCATTTATGCCCCCATATAACCTTGAGCGGGTTTTCACAGTCTATTTTCATTGCAATGTTAAAACATGGGATTATCGATCATTTTCATTCTGAACTTAGGAATAAACGTTCTGAGATCTTATTTGCAGCCTCTAGGTCGCATGACTTAAAACTATGGGGCCTTACTCATTATTGTCAAGGATCTAAACCCTTCCACTCGTCCAAGACAAAACTGGTGCTAACATTGGGGATAGTGCATAAATTAGGGGGGCAGGGGAATGTAATACCCCTGTTTTGACGCCATAAAGTAAATTTGTAAATATTGAAGTAAAATGGATAAGAAGCTAGAATTAAATGGTCAGGATGACCAATACTATGTAAATATATACATTTTTATATTAATATAAAATATCTAAATGGTTGTAGAGTAAGAAGAACGAAGAAGAGACGGGGGGATATGATTCCATAAGAGGGGAAGTGATAATGTCCCTTAGCTTATCTCCCTAGCCTTAGCAATTTAAAACAAGTACTTAAACCTTGATTAAGAGGCATGCTTGGATTAATCATTATTTTATTATCCTAAATTAGGATGAAGAGGAAGAAAAGTGGTCCCATGTGGAGTGGCCACATGGAAATATGAAATATGCCTATAAAAGTGAGTTTAAGCTAGAGAGGGCTTCATTCCTTATACACTTTCACCATTCAAATTGCATTCACCACCATCCTTTCCCTGATATTGGAGATCCATAGCTTGGTACCACGATAGAGAAATAAGAATCCATTGTTGGAAATGAATTGTGCATGCCATTAACTTGGGTAGACTAGTACATGAGAGAAACCTAGCCTAAATATTCTTCCTTGGAGTCCCAATTAAGAGACTTCTTGTCCAGCCTATGCTGGAGTTCTAGAAGGGAATTGGAGCCTGCACAAGGGAATTTTAAGTCAAAGAAGGGATCTTAGTCCTAGCATTTTACAGGTTGATGGGAAAGGATAATTAAGGATTGGGACAGTTGTGGAGGGGGTTTATGCACTAGTGGATTGCATGAGATATTAAGATAAGTATAGTGGCATTGGGAAGATATTTTCCCTTGTGGATTCACACCCCCGACTTAGGGGTGGCTTGTAAAAGTAAAATTTGGGTTTATGCTTCCTAAGGCTAGGATGTATGTCCTTCACCTGCAGGTAGTTGGAGAACAATTGAGTTAAAGATAAGTTTCTAACTATATATAAATGCCATCGAAAATGTTGTGTTTGCATACTATTTAATTTACTGTTTATGATTGTATTGCATGGCTTTGTGTGTCTTTCATGCTTATAATGCTTGTAATATTCAGCAAATGAATATGTGTATTGGGTGACCATTTATATTTATTTCCACAGTGTAATTAAATGAATTGAAGAAAAAAAAATTGAGTATAAATGATCAATTCATATATGAAATTTGAGTACCCCATGGTCTTAATGGTTAAAAGAGGTGACCAAGTATGTTACACTTTCTCAGATTCCATTATATTTTTAGATTTGAAAGCCTATATTTGCTTGGGTGTAACCCAAATATTCTAATCGCCGTTCCAAGTGTTTGTTGATTTTAGCTCTAACCTAGATCAGGTTTTTATATTGTTGCATCTCATGAAGCTTGAGAGGCCCCTCCACAATATTTACATGTAATTAAAAATACATAGTTCATGAATGTATGGTAGGATATTCATCACTACAACTACCCATACCAATTTTGGGTTGGGTTGGAACTAGGGCTTCAACATCACTCATAAAAAGAGGAATTCTTAACAAACACTCAATTCTCACTCCCCTTTCTTTATTTTTCTTCTCTTTGGAGGTTCCTAGGATGGATATAATGTGTGTTGGATCACATATATGTATGCTTATATTCACTTCCATTTTAGCATCTTCAATAAGGTTAGTAAACCGATTTTTTTCTTATATTGGATGGTATTTCAATGATTTTCCGCCAAAAATTTGTCCTGATTTTAAATGCTTTATGCTTTATGCCCCATGATTCATAATTTGTTGTATGGTATACTATATTTTTGGGAACTTGGGAAGGTTATCATTCCATACAGAGGCTATCATAATTGAATTTATTCAATTTTACCCCTCACTGCAGAAATTGCAATGTGGCACATTGAGCAAAACCCTAGTTTCTTATCTCTCCAAATAGAATTTGCTTTAGACCATGGAAGTAACAAGGCAGGGGCATCCCTAGTTGTAACCCAATGCTAAGAATCCTACAAGATCGATGATTTGGTGATTAGACTCATGGTTTGTGTTTTATAGCGAGTTGTAACTCACGTTCCAAAGCCATTTAGGGACACATGGAAAATTGGTCCCGGGGCCTAAAATCATAACCAAGCAACATAATAGAGTTTTGTGAGCTTGAGAACATGTGACTAGGACTAACAAAGGTGATCACTTCATATAGAGGCCCTCATGATCAAGCTTATCCAATTGGATCCCTCAATGCAAAAATTGCATTGTGGCTCAGTGAGGGTTTAGCGGGTTCATGTTTTAGTGTTGTAGTGGTCAATGTGTTAGTGACAAGATATGAGTTAGTGTTAAACATTGGTATTGGGTCAATGTGGTAAGTGTTTGAGGCTTAGTTAGGGTACTAGGGGAATATGAAAGTGAGTTAGGGTTTATTGGGATAATGTAGTTTCCAAATGGAAATAAAAAATTAACATTATTATGGACAATGAGTCCATCAACATTGAAACTTGTATATACCCCATACAACAACTAACCCACATATGTAATAGGTGTACTAGTTAAATGATGCACATAACACACACATGTTACCCACAAATCTAAGTAATTCACTTATTAAATAATTTACACATAGGACCTAAGCACTTGCTCACATAAGTGGCACACTAAACATATGCTATGGAATTAATTTTAGGGTTTGCACCCCAAATATAACTTCCAAAATAGCATTTCCTTATGTGTAGGTCATGCTTTAATAAGTGTAGCATATCCTTACATGTAGGGCATGCTTTAATAAACATTAACATTAGGAATTAGTGGGTAAATGTGATTTCCAAAAGCAAATGACAAATCATGACCATGGAGCACAAGTATATTAACCTAGGGAGTTGCATTAAATCCATCCATTTTTCCCACACATGTGACACAAGTGGATAATACATGCACCTAACCCATGCATTGACACACCCACAAATATAATTGATGCGCCTTACCCATGGATGCAACCTACACACACAAGTTAACACATAACTGATCTTTTGAAACACATGTTCCCATGGGTTACTAGGTTTAAGCATGTGAGGTTTCCTTGTCAGTTACTTATATGGATGTTGATGTATATGTAACTTTGGAATGTATTTCATATATATTTATTGTACCCTTATAAGAGGTGTTATTCCTCTATAAGGAAGTGTCATCATGTGGATTGAAAAGTGTCGCAAGTGTGTGTACTTGCCAATGGGTTATTAGACCACCATGTGTGGGGTCAGCCCTGAAATATATATTATATTATGGATGTATCTAGATAGACAAGTCGACCCCATATTGTAATTGGGAAAACAGGTTAAGTATAAATATAGATCGGGAGATCTCTATTTGGATCATTCGGAAAGACACACTTCTCTCACTCAGAAAGTGGCGCACTAGTGAGGAGGAGGATCATTTGCTACTAGGAGACTATCTCATTGCATTTTGGTTGTACTTTGGTTGAGCCATTGCTCTCTCTATCTTTGAGGAAGTTGTGGGGTTTTTCACCTTAGGGTTTTCCCCACGGAAACTTTGTGTCTCTTGTCTCTCATGCTTTTGATTCTTGTGATGCTTGTCATGCTTATTGTGATTGTTATGCATTGATATACTGTATATGTTATTCTCTCAGTAAAGATCCAAGAGTATTGTGAATTAATGCTCAAAATTTAACAACGAACACATGTCCTTATTTTACTTTATCATCCCTCACCTATTTGATATAATATATATGGGATGAGAGAGCACTTGTAATACTTATTGTGCTCTATTTTTGTATTATTCTTGGAGGCATTAGGGTTCATCAGAGTGGAATTGGGCACATGTCACGTCCCCACCCATCAATACGACCAACGATGTGGACATGAACGAATAAGTGCGGTTCTAAATCCCCCCTCCACGACTATATTACGAAATTTATGAACATTTAAATGCATGTGCAGATACATGATAAAATACACAGTGTAAAATTAAATTGATTTCACTTACATAGCATGCAAATACAAACATATTAATCACATGCATAATATGAATAACAATTCATGCTCATGCAAATAGCTATGGAAGCACAACATTCCAACCATCCATAGGAACTCCATCGAGCACTTTATCTCTCTATTGTGATCCCACCCCTGAGCTAGGCTATGTATCCACTAGAGAGGAACTACATAGGTTCACTCGCAGCTATACAACATACTCTCATGCTAAGCCAGTACACAACTATGTTTACCAAGCATATAGAGAGGAAATGAAGGTGAATGCTAAGCCAATGAGATCATCCACAGAGCTACAAGAATCTCAATTGGTCTCAACCATCCTTGGCACCCATAATACCTACCACACCCAACACAAGGAAGGTCCTCTTCTCTACTACACAGTCCCTCGGGTGCCCCTTCCTTCCAGTGCTATTCAGGGTAGGCATAGAAAGGTCCAAGCTGCTAAACCTTCAAATATATTTTCCTACACTAGGTTTATCAAGCCATTCCAACCTCTCATCTCCCTCAGGCTTCAATGGTCTCTTGGATTTTATGATTCTTGGAAACAGTAATTTGCAACCACTAAATTCAATTTTCGGGCTTTTGTATTTGGGTTCTCCCAAGGACTTTTGGGCTTCTGGCACTCTCAAATTCACCCCAGGGTTCGGGTCTATGGTTCCCTCACTCGATTTCATGGCTAATGAAATTTTATGGGCATTTTTGGCACTTTAAAACATGGCTTCTTCTCAGATTGCAATTTCTGCAATTTCTCTTTTTGGGAATGCATAACTAGCTGAGAATTGGCCTCTTGTTGTAAAAATGGAATGGAGTGATGGGAAAGGAATTCCCATGAGGGAAATTGATTTTTGGGTACCCAAAAATGAGCCCATACTCATCCATATGAATTTATGCAGTAATCCCATCCTCCATTAAATACCTGAGATAATTTCTTAGCTACCTTCTTACAACATAAATAAATATCAGCATGGAAATCCTCTTAGGTAGTTGCTTACCATTTATGGCACAAGGGGTTCTCAAGATCACACTTGAAAACAAAGGATTGGATCCCAAACCCCTCACCCCTCCCCAGTGAATACACGCAACCCCCTCATTTTAGTTGCCTCCATATCCAGCTCTTAGACATTTTATTTGTATTATAAATATTTACATGTTACATTTTTCCATGGCCGACTAGCACATGTCCACGATATATAAAATACTTTCCTTTATAAGATAACCATTCACTAGCGGGGCCTTGGCCTTGAGCTCCACAATAGGAATCATAGACTACATATTTACAATATTTACATATTAAGCCAATAATTCCAAGGGTCCAAATGGGAACATTACATTCCCCTCCCCCTTAAAACAACACCATCCTTAGTGTTCTTAAAACTAAAAAAAAATGGGTATGCCTCTCTCATGGAATCCTCTAGTGTTAATTTTTCGATAAATGCATTCAAACATTATCCAAGATCCTACTAAGAGAATAACAAGCATAGCATAACAATCAAAAACACAAGAGGCACATATTTTCCTCGGGGAAAACCAAGAAGGTGAAAAACCCCGCAACTTCCTCAGAGATAGAATAAGCCATAATACAAGATCACAATTATGAAACCCAAGATAGATAACTCCATTAGCTACTCCTCCTCCACTTTTGCGCACTCCTCTCTCAACTAATGTGAGTTGGATGAGTGAGCGAATGAATAGAGTGAGAGACACTCACTCTCTATTTATACACAACTTAACCTGCCTTCAACTCTAGTTGGGCCGACCTCCTTAGGAAGTCTAATAACCCACTCACATGACACAAACAGGGATGACCCCACACTGGTGGTCTAATAACCCATCAAATATAAGTTGACACTTGCAACACTTACAAATACAAATGATGACACTTCTGATTGGAGGAATAATACATCTCCATCATGAATATAATAAAGTACAGATGTAATACATAGAAGAATATCTTCTGAAGTTACAAATACATCAACATCTAGCTTCCATGTAGCCTTATCGGGACTAGGGTGCTTCCATATCACCTTTACCTGTCTGATGGCTCGGTTCTAGGGCAATGTTACCTTCTTGTTGAGAATGCACATAGGTTCCACTTGGAAGTCTCCCTCAGGATCCATTTGAATCACATTCCAATCAATTCCATGATTAGGATCATGTGCATAGTGGTTTGGTCAACACATTTCAATCTGCTCATCTGTCGCAACAAACTAGAGCTTTACTGCTCCTCTCTGCACCATATCCCTGATATAGTGATATTTGATCTCGATGTGCTTCGACCTATCATGGAACAATGGGTTCTCTGACAACTTCACACAACTTTGGTTGTCTCGATAGATACAGGTAGCATCCAACTGGAGATCAAAATAATCAGATAGTAGCTTCCTAAGCCATACTGCCTCACAACTAGCCGAACAAGCTGTAACATACTCTGCTTCAGCTGTACTCAGTGCTACGCAAGATTGCTTCCTGCTAAACCAAGATATCACACTTGAACCCATATTGAAGTAGCACCCCGAATTGCTCTTCCTATTTGCAGCACTTCTTGCCCAATCTGAATCAACATAACCCTCTAGGTTAAACTTTTGATTCGCATCATATTTGAGCCCATAATCAATTGTACCCTTCAGGTATCTCAGAATATGCTTTACAACAATCAGGTGAACATGTCTAGGATCTGTCAAAAACTGGCTTAAGGTGTTTACCACAAAGCAAATATCTGGTCTCTTGTTCATTAGGTAAATCAATGACCCAATCATCTGACGATACACCGTGACATCAACTATCTCAGACGAAGCATCACTCAATAGCTTTAGGTTCGATGCCATAGGTGTGGCCATGGCCTTGCAGTCCATCATCCTGAACCGCTTCAGGATCTCTATTTCATACTTCCCTTTTCCAAGGAAGATTCCATCTACACTCTACCACACCTCCATACTTAGAAAGTAATGCATCATTCCCAAGTCCTTCATCTCGAACTCGACAGCAAGCTTCCTCTTTGTGTCGGCAATCAATCTATCCTCACCTGTAACAAATAAGTCATCCACATACAATAGAAGTATCAATGGATTTCCATCCTCAACCTTGTAGTAAAGGTTGAAATCTTCCTTACTCTTGGTAAATCCCAAACTGGACAGGAAGCTATCTATCTTGCCGTACCATGTCCTAGGAGCTTGCTTCAAGACAAACAAAGAATTTCTTCAATCTGCACACATATGACTCCCTGTCATGTGTCTCAAAACCAAGTGGCTGCTCCACATACACTTCCTCTTCTACTACACCATTCAAGAAAGTTGTATTGACATCCATCTAGTGTATCTTCCACTTCATCACTGCAGCTAGGGAAAGTACTGTTCTGATGGAAGTGTATCTGGCTACAAGAGAAAAATTCTCTTCATAATCTATCCCCTCTTTCTGGGAGAAGCCACGAGATACAAACCTTGCCTTGTATTTCTCTATGCTGCCAGCTGCAGCATGCCTCATCTTATAGATCCATTTGGAAGTCACAACAGACTTCCCTTCTGGTCTTGGGACCACATCTTAAACATCATTCTTCATGATTGTTTGGTATTCCTCGACCATGGCATCCTTCGATTCTTTCTTTTCTGCTCCTTGTTCATAACTGGAAGGTTCTTTTTTCACTATGTCACAGAGCAAGGCCACATAGCTGGTGTGTGATATTGTCCTTTTCCTTTCTCTGTGTTACTTCTCTGGAATACTATACCTTTCTGCATCTTGGATAAGCTCTCTAGCCCATGTAGGTTTCCTCTTGTGAGAGTTCTTCTCTTGGGGTGGATCTATAGGTTCTTGTGGATCTTCTATTTCACGATCCACTTCTGGTATTACTTCATTCATGGTGGTGTCTTATGTTCTAGGTACCCTTGGTTCTTCATAGTCTTCAATAGGTGTCTTTTTGGATTTGATGTATGCTGAGTTTTCATCAAAAGTCACATCCCTGCTGATGTCAATCTTCTTGAACCTTGGAAAGTAGATTTTGTATGCCTTCAAGCTTTCACTGTACCCCACAAATATACCCTTTGTTCCGGAAGGATCTAACTTTGTCCTCTTTTCTTTTGGAACATGTGTATATACTGGACAACCAAATATTCTGAGATGGCTAACTTCTGGTTTCTTACCAGAGAAAACTTCTTCTGGTGTCTTGTTTTCAAGTATCTTGTATGGTGTTCTGTTTTGTACATATACTGTTGTTCTTGCTTCTTCTGCCCATAGGTGCATGGGTAGGTCTTGGTCATGAAGCATTTCCCTTGTTGTTTCCATGATTGTTCTATTCTTCCTTTCTGCAATCCCATTTTGTTGTGGGTTGTAAGGAGTGGTTAACTCCCTCTTAATCCCTGAATCACCGCATAACTTCTTGAAGTCCCCTGAAGTGAATTCTCTGCCATTGTCAGATCTAAAGGCCTTGATCTTCTTATCATTTTTATTTTCTATCAAGGCTTTGAATTCCTTGAACTTATCAAACACTTCATCTTTGTTCTTTAAGAAAAAAACCCAAGTCTTCCTAGAGAAATCATCAATGAAAGAAACATAATATACATACCCACTCAGAGAACTAGATGACATTGGTCTGCATACATCGGAGTGGATAATCTCCAAGATTCCTTTTGCTTTGCTTTCACTGCTTGGAAATGCCTTCTCTGTGTCCTTTCCTTTTGCACATCCTTTGCAAACACCTTCATGCTTTGACTGTATTTCAGGAAGACCTTCTACTGCTTTGCTTGCAATTGGTAGTGCCCTATAGTGCACATGAGCAACCCTTCTATGCCAAAGTTGACTTGGATCCATCGATTCATGTACCATGGCATGTTTAGGTTGTCCCTTCAATTTGTATAATCCTCCCTCTTTCTCTCCAATCACTACTACATCATCTATGGTCTTACCTTTAGGCCACATAAGTACTTGGCCATCCACAAATGCAACTCTCATCCCTTTTGCATCCAAAGATGATACAGAGAGAATATTCTTCTTGAGTCCAGGTACATATAGAACATATTGCATCTTTAAAGACTTCCTAGAGTCTAGCTTGTAGGAGGCTTCACCACTTACTTTTATAGGGTATTGATAGTCATCCCCAAGTTTCATTTTATGAGGTGACTCATGTTCAGATAGGTCCATAAGATATTCTTTGAATCCCGTCATATGTTTAGAAGCCCCACTATCAGTAAGCCAATCATTACACCCATGTGTAACAGTACCTGTGAGAGCAGATATTAGAACATATTCATCATCACTTGAAGAGTCTTCACTTTCTACCTTGTCCTTCTTCCTTGGAGGTTCATCATCCTCAGCAGCATGAGAATGATATCTCTTCTTTTTCCTCTTATTTTTGTTGTTGTTGTTGTAGTTCCTTTTGTTCTTGGGACATTCTAAAGCAAAGTGTCCCTTTTCATTATAGTTGAAGCATCTTAGATTCTTCTTATCTATTTTATGATGGTGGTGTGAAGATATCTTGTGATGAGATTGCTCCCTCTTAGGCTTACTCCTCTTGGTATGAGCTATGAGAGCTTGATCTTCATTTCCCATCCTTTCTTCTTGGGCCACAAGCCTAGCTTCTTCTTGTGAACATTCCTCCCATAATCTACTGAAGGAGATCAAATTCCTTCTTGTACAAATACCTTGGATGAAGGAGTCCCATGACCTAGGTAGGCCATTCAAAGTGGTCATGACAATTTCTCCATTCTCCACTACTTCATCCACAGCTTCAAGTTGTTCTTTGATTTGAGAGACCTTAGTGAAGTAGGATTGGATGGTCTCTTCGTTCTAGAACTTTAACCCTTTCAATTGATTCTACAGAATCATCTTCCGATTTATATTCTTTCATTCAAACAACTTGGTCAAAGAGTCAAACATCTCCTTAGGTGTCTTTAGGGAAGACACATGGGGTATGAGAGGGTATTTTATAGAATCAACAATGATTCTCTTGTATTTGACCAAGTTCTTCTTATGTAAGACCTTAGCCTCATCTCCGTCTGGAACTAGAACCTCTTCCCTTATGTAGGTGTCCAATTCATTAGCTTCTAGGATTAACCCAATCCTATACTTCCATACTCGAAAGTTGTCAGCTCCTTCAAGCTTATCCTCAAGCTTGGTGCGGCGAGACATCTTAATGAGAAACTCAAATGGAAAAAAAAGATTTAGGTCTTACCACTTGATTTGATGAAAACTGGACCTGGAGCTGTATTAGGGTTTGTCAGAGAAACCCTAAAAATTCAAACTTTGAATTCCAAACTTATGAATGGATGGAAAGATGCACCTTTCCAAGCTTATCAAGCTGGTATACTTCAATTTTGAAATCTGCAAAATTGACCCCTCAAAATTTCCTTTGAAACTTCCAGATTTCCTAGACAAGATCCCGAACTAGGGTTTGATATTGCTCGGGGTTCTACCCAGCCAAAAAGTTTGATCTTGTGCTCTAAAATTTGATTTTTCTGAGGATCATCCAGCCATGGTCACAAATTCCAAAAATTTCAACTTTTGTAGAAACCCTAATTTTCCACCCTTCCGATCAAAATCTCGATTTAGGGTTTGATGAAGCCCAACCTTCTACCCAACCAAAAAGTTTGATCTTGGCCTATAAACTTCAATTCTCTTGAGGGAAGTCATGGTCTTGGATTCCAAAAATTCCAACTTTCTTCGAAACCCTAATTTCCCACAGCAGCGATGGGCCAAAAACTGAAAGTGCTCAGAATTGAATTCTGTCTCGATAGAGATATGCACCCTTCCAAGGAGAGTCAGCCTAGCCTCCTTCCTTTGATGATCTGAGGAGAGAAACCCAAATATTAAGAATCCCTAGCTTCTGCAACTGCACAATTTCTTCTTCTTAGCATGACTCTGATACCATGTTAATTTTTCAATAAATGCATTCAAACAATATCTAGGATCCTACTAAGAGAATAACAAGCATAACATAACAATCATAAACACAAGAGACACATAGTTTCCTTGGGGAAAACCAAGAAGGTGAAAAACCCCGCAAATTCATCAGAGATAGAATATGCCACAATACAATATCACAATGATCAAACCCAAGATAGATAACTCCAGCAGCTACTACTCCTCCACTTGTGCGCACTCCTCTCTCAACTAATGCGAGTTGGATGAGTGAGTGAATGAATAGAATGAGACACACTCACTCTCTATTTATACACAACTTAACCTACCTTTAACTCTAGCTGGGCCGACCTCCTAAGGAAGTCTAATAACCCACTCACATGACACAAACAGGGCCGACCCCACACTAATGGTCTAATAAACCATCAAATATAAGTTGTGACACTTGCGACACTTACAAATACAAATGATGACACTTTTGATTGGAGGAATAATACATCTCCATCATGAATATAATAAAGTACAAATGTAATACATAGAAGAATATCTTCTGAAGTTACAAATACATCAAAATCTAGCTTCCATGTAGCCTTATCGGGACCAGGGTGCTTCCATATCACCTTTACCTGTCTGATGGCTCAGTTCTAGGGCAATGTTACCTTCTTGTCGAGAATGCACATAGGTTCCACTTGGAATTCTCCTTTGGGCTCCATTTGAATCACATTCCAATCAATTCCATGATTAGGATCATGTGCATACTTCTTAAGAAAATAAACATGAAAAACATTATGAGCTCTCATGTTAATAGGAAATCCAATCCTATATGCAATTCGTCCCATCCTATCAAGGACTTCAAATGAACCACAATATCTTGGTAATAACTTGGCACAACTTCCCAACTTTAGGGAAATTTTCCTTGGCTTTACTCTCAAATAGACATCATCCCCAAATTTAAATTCCTTGTGCATTCTTTTTAAATATGCATAGCTCTTCTACACGTCTTGGGTTTCCTTTAAATTCTTCCCAATCTTAACAATTTTCTATTCCATTTCCTTGAGCATTTATGGCCCAAGTACTATTTTGTTTACCGGATTATCCCAATTCACTAGAGTTTTGCATAATTTTCCATACAATGCATCAAATGGACTCATTCCCAAGGATTGTTGATGCTCATTATTGTATGCAAATTCTACCAAGTGTAGGCAATCCTCCCACTTGGACTCTAGCTTATCCATCACATACATCCTAAATATATCTTCAATAACTTGATTCACACTCTTGGTTTGACCATATATTTGAGGATGATACGTTGTACTAAAATTCAACTGAGCTCCCAATTCTTGAAATAAACCTTTCCAAAATTTAGATGTGAACTTTGCATCTTGATCTGAGATTATTGATTTGGTAACCCATGCAATCAGAATATCTCTTTCATGAAGATATTTGCTATGTCACTTGTTTTATGAGTGGACTTGATTGGAATAAAATGAGCCACCTTTGATAGATTCCACCACAACCATGATTGAATCATGATACCTTGTTTTCCTTGACAAACATGTTATAAAATCCATGGAAATTACTTCCCACTTCCATTCCGGAATGAGAAAAGGTTGCAATAGTCCTGCTGGATATTGATGCACTGCCTTGACTTGTTGGCATTTTTTACATGGGGAAATGTATTCTGCCATGTCATTTTTCATCCCATGTCAAAAGTATTGTTTCCTTGTTGTTTTTATTGTATTTTGATATCCTGGATGTCCATAATATGGCATTTGATGAATTTCATCCCTTACCATCTTCTTTAAATCTACACAATTTGGAATATATAACCTGTCTTAATAAACAAGAATACCATCTTCTCCAAGCTGATATCCTTCACACTTTTCATCTAAATTTCCCTATTCCAATTTCTCTTTCATTTGAAGGTAAGTTTCATCTTTATTTTGGGCTTCAAGAACTCTTTTTCTTAAATCTAATTTGCACATAATCAAGGATGCTACATGAAATGTTTTGCTAAGAGCATCTGCAACTTTGTTCTCTTTTCCTTTTACATGTTTGATTTCAAAATCAAACTCACACAAAAATTATAGCCACCTTGCTTTCCTAGCATTTAAGTTTGGTTGATCAAACAAATATTTTAAGCTCATGTGATCTGTTCTAAGCTCGAATCTTCTTCCCATCAAATAATGCCTCCACACCTTGAAGGTGTGTACTATGGCTACTAGCTCTAAATCATCAGTTGCATAATTCTTTCATTCTCTTTTAATTTCCTAGAATCGTAGAAAATCACAAATCCTTCTTGGATAAGCACTCCACCTAGTCCTTCAATGCAAGCATCCATACATACTAAAAAATCTTTATTTGGATCTACAAACTTCAAAACAGGGGCACTAGTAAGTAACTTCTTCAATTGCTGAAAGCTTTCTTCACATTTTCCAGACCATACAAATTTCACATGCTTTCTTTGCAGCGATGTAATTGGATGAATGATATTGGAGAATCCTTCAATGAACCTTCTATGCTATCTTGCAAGACCCATAAAAGATCTAACATATGTAGCATCTTTTGGAGAAGACCAATTCATTATGGCTTCAATCTTTTCTAGATCCATTGCAATTCCTTCCTCTAAAATAATATGACCCAAATATTGTACCCTTCTTTGATAGAATTCACACTTGCTTAGCTTGCATATAATTTGTGTTCTCTAAGAACTTGTAATACCATTCTTAAGTGTTCCTCATGCTCTTTTTCACTCCTTGAGTAAAACAAATGCCATGCAATAACACTAACACAAACTTATCTAAATACTTGCTAAAGACACAATTCATGGGACACATCAATGCGGCGGGTGCATTGGTAAGACCAAATGGCACCACTGTGAACTCATAATGGCCATATCTTGTCAAAAAATATGTCTTGTGAATGTATTTTTCTTTTATTCTCACTTGATGATAACCAGATCTCAAGTCAATCTTTGAAAACACTTTGGCTCTCTTCATTTGATCAAACAAATCATCAATTCTAGGCAATGGATATTTTCTCTTGACTGACACTTTATTTAGCTACCTATAATCAATACATAGCCTTAAAGTCCCATCTTTCTTCTTGAAAAGTAACATCGGTGCTCCCTAATGAGACACACTTGGCCAGATATAATTATTTTCCATTAATTCTTGTAGCTGCATTTTTAACTCTACCAATTCTAGCGTGTTCATTCCATGCTCATTCTATAAGGAGCTTCAGAAATTGGGGCTATCCATGGAACACGATTGATTATAAAATCAATGTCACCTTTTGGTGGAAATCCTGTCACTTCATCTGGAAATATATCTTTGAACTCTTGCAACAACTGATAATCCTCTATCTTTGGGCCTTTGTCCTCTACTGAATATGATATATGGACCACATATAGGTAGCAACCTTTCTTGTAGAACTTTCCCAACTGCAAAGTTGAAATATGCCTTATTGAAGCTTGCTTGGGAATCCTTTCACCACTCTCGACCTTCCTCCTTAATCAATGCATTCAAGTACCTTCTCATAGAAATCTATCTTGGCTCTATGCTTTTCCAACCAATCGATACCAATAAGATCTTCATACCATCCTAATGGTTGGATATTCAAATTTACTTTTGCGAGGATTCCATTCAACTCTATGGGGAACTCCATCACTACTTCACTCACTTTTGTTTTTGTTTTTGTGGCTAATTGAACTAGCCAAGAATTATCATGCTTCATTTTTGTAAGAGAACAACTTTCACCCACTTTTGGAGTAACATAAATATTAGATCCTGGATCAATCAAAATAGAAATAGATTTCTTAGAAATCTTACCTTCAACTTCCACTATTGATTATTCATGCTATTCCTGATTGTTATCCAATGCTGCATAAATTCAAGGGGTTTCTCTTGCCATATCCTCCATTGTAACTGCTTCTTCTAAGTCATGTAAGCTTTGAGGGTTCTCTCTTCGATGTGGAAAATATTTCAACATGTGGTTTTCTCCACATCCCCAACACTGAAGTGGTCCTTTTGGTCCTTTTTTTGCTGCAACTACTGGCTTGATTCCACTTCACGCTTGATATCCCTGTTGGAAAGTTCTTGGTTGATTTCTAAATGGAGGTTTGAATCCACCTCTGCTTTGTTCCAACCTCCCCTTTGGATTTCTTTCCATGTTGGATGAAATTCTTATTTTCCTTTGCTCTACTCATAACAATGCATCACCATTCTAATGGATTCATCAAGAGTTGGTGGATTAACAAAATCAATCCTCTCTTTGTAATTTTGGGGTAGACTTCCAAGGAAGCGTTGAACTTTTATCCTTTCATCCTTGATATAATCCACATACCTCAACAATTCTAAAAATTTATGAACATTTTCTTCCATAGAATTCTATCCTAATTTTAGTTCATTGAAATCCTTTCTCTTGTTATCACAATACCTAGCAGAAAGGTATTTTTCATTGAAATACTTTTTAAATTTGGGATCCTGGGCATCATGTTGATGTATTTGTAACTTCGGAAGATATTCACTTCTATATTATGTTTTTACTTTATTGTATCCCCAATGGAGATGTATTATTCCTCCGATTGGAAGTATCATCATTTGTATTTGCAAGTGTTGCAAGTTACATTGTAAGTATTGTAACTGATATTTGATGGGTTATTAGACCACCTTGGTGGGGTCGGACCTGTATGAGTCATGTGGATGGGTTATTAGGCTTCCTTAGGAAGTTGTCCCAGTTAGGGTTAAAGGCATGTTAAGTTGTTGTATAAATAGAGAGTGTGTCTCTCTCATTTCACTCATTCACTCACTCATCCAACTCACATAGTTGAGAGAGAGGAGTGCACGGAAGTGGAGGAGGAGTAGATGCTGGAGACATATGTATTTTGGGTTTGATCTTTGTGATCTTTGTATTGGTGCTTATTCTATCTCTAAGGAAGTTGCGGAGTTTTTCACCTTCTTGGTTTTCCCCGGTGAAATGCTTTGTGTCTCTTGTCTCTTATGTTTGATATGCTGTACATGTTGTTCTCTCAGGTAAGATCCTAGATCATATTGAATTAAATGATGCAAAAATAACATGGTATCAGATCTATCCTGAAGGAAGGCATTGTATGGCATTTATGACATTTGTTGCACTTGCAACAAATTGGAAGCTAGGGCTTGATATAGTAAAAAATAGTCATCATGGAACTTCCTCTATAAATCTGTTTTGGCGAAGGTTCAGGATCTGAGACTTTTACAGGATGAATATGAAAGTTCATGTACCTTGTATCTAAATATCAGCCTCAGATTCGTTGTACTTTGTGAGATATGATTCGTACAAGTTAGGGTTTATGCATCTTCCAGAATGCAGCGCTAAATAGTTAACCTAGGCACAAGGGTCATACATCAAGATAGGAAGCTCCAAATGGAATTCCTTAAAAATTTTCAGTTAGGGAACAGACTGTAGTTTAACAGGTCTGAGTTTCAGAGGCCGAAGTTGAAACAGTGACACGTGGCACTCCGTACAAGTTCGCTATGTTGTTTCATCCCATAAACAGGTCATGTTGAAACACTTAGCATATATCTCTTATGGAGAATCCATTTGAGCTCAGATCTGTGGGGTTGGAAAGGTGACAAGTCACTCTACCACAGGTAGAAGTTTCAGACCCCGAGGAGCAAAAATTTTAGAGTTGCACCATAAACAATATGGCATACATTTCTGTCAAAACAAAATTGGATCTAAGTTTTTTCATTTTTGGCTTGTCACCGCTATGGGAAATTAGGGTTTTTAACAAAAGTTAAATTTTGGAGTTCTCTCAGCACATGATTTGTCTCCTTAGAAAAATCAAAATTTAGAGACCTAGATCGAATTTTTTGGTTGGGTATAACCTCGGGTTCTATCAAAACCTAGTTCGGGTTTTGGACCAGAAAACTAGAAAACTAGATTTTGATAGAAGTTGCAGATCCGAAATTCGCAGGTCAATTTTGAGGGGTCAATTTTTGGATTTTTCAAAATCTAAGAACACCAGCTTGCTCGCCTCACTCATCTGCATTTCCCTGTCCAAACAAAAGTTTGAAATTCCAAGTTTGGATTTTTAGGGTTTCTCTGTCAAACCCTAGCTAGCTCGAGATATAGTTTCAGCAAATCAAAGTGTATAGGATTGGGTTAATACTAGAAAAGAATGAATTGGATACCTACATAAGTGAAGAAGTTCCAGTTCTAGAAGGAGATGAGGCTAAATCCTTACATAAGAAGACTACAAGCGATCTCGACAGGTATAACTTGAGGAGATACAAGTATGTTTTGAAATTTGTTCATGATTAAGCTTATGATATGTTTGTGTTCATATCATTGAGGTTAGTACAATCTTGATTAATTTTAGACTTGTCTTATCACCTTAGTAAAAGTATGAATGCATGTGAATGATATAAGACATTCATTGATTAGGGTTATGACACTTATGATTGTACTAATGCACTGTGGTGTTGTATGAGGATGATGTTGTCCACTAACATGAAAGGTACATCAAGAAAGACAAATCGAGTTCTAGATCAAGAACATATGACCATGGTGACATGAAGACAAAGACTCATCCATATCCATTGATCACATAGAATATCTACTTACGAGGTATTTATAATTCGGTTATACAATGCTTAACTTATGAGATATGCAGGTTACTAGCACAAGGTCTCTAAATCATTGAAGAGAACAAAGAAGACATTGTTTGGGTATAACTCGCAAAATGATAATCTAGGTATGTCTTTCCTATATCAAGTTAGAATCCTACTGTGTGTTAGGATCTTATATAAGTATTTTTTTGTATGATTGACAATGATTATTCATGAAGTTATAGGTTTGAGTAATGATGGGTTTATGCATATTATGATTCTTACTTTGATTAATGATATGACACACCAGAAGAGTCCTATGGTCAAATAAGAATATGCATGAGTAAAAGAAGTCCTCTCTGAAACCTTGAATACTAACACTTGTAATAAATTAACCGTGTATGAAATGACCATGACCATACATGTGTAAGACTATTTAGAATCATAATGTTTTGATAGTATTGAGATTATACTAATGCATGTATGATTATGTATGAGATCTTGAGGATGACACAATGATGACACTAGTGCACACTTAAGCATGCATAGTTATATAGGATGGATAGAAGTTCAAAGACATAATCATGATGATATCATAAAGGAAGCAAAGATCAAGAGGGAGCACACTCTAGTAGTTCCCGCAAGGAAGCAAAGATTGAGAGGCAGTCCACCCTACAACCAAACAAAGATAAGTATTTGAATTGTCATTTATTGTGTATATGATTACTTAAATGATGTTGTTCATTCATGTACATACTTATGTCCCTAGAGTTAGGATGTATATTATGCATATTAGAAAAGTTGCATTAATGAACAAGATACTACTAATATGTAGGTAATGGGTAAGTGGCCTATGGTACTGTACAACATTCCATTGCTACTCATCTAGAATGAAACCTATTTGCTGACATGTTGGGAGTTGTGCACACTCTTAACAATGTCCTGTTATAGATGGAAGGCATCTAGAAAGTTACCATATGAATACGGGATATGGATGAATGTTGTATTGAAGCATTGTCTAAGATAATTGCATGACTGTATGACATATATTCTTATGTGTAAGATTTTTTTCTGAAAACTATGAGAAGTTTCTAATCATGCAATTGAATTTGAATTGTAGGAAAGATCGTGTACAATCACATCACCTACAAAAGAAGGAGAATGACATTTGTTCCAGGGACGAAGTTCAAGAAAAATACATATTGAAGATATTGAAGAACATGAAGTTCCCAGGATCAGGGATGCAGTAATGGAAGGATTCCATGATCGAGGAGTACCAGTCGATCATGTTTGGGATGTGGTCCCAAGTCCAGAAGGGAAGTCTGTTGTGACTTCCAAGTGGATCTACAAGATCAAGCATGCTGTAGATGGTAGCATAGAGAAATAAAAGGAAAGGTTTGTGGCTCGTGGCTTCTCCTAGAAAGAAGGGATAGATTATGAAGAAAATTTTGCACCTATAGCCAGATACACTTCCATCAGAATAGTACTTGCTGTGGCTGCAGTGATGAAGTGGAAGATACACCAGATGGATGTCAAGACAACTTTCTTGAATGGTGTAGTTGAAGAAGAAGTGTATGTGGAGTAGCCACTCGAATTTGAGACACATGATAGGGATTCATATGTGTGCAAATTGAAGAAGGCCTTGTACGGTTTGAAACAGGCACCGAGGACATCGTATGGCAAGATAGACAACTTCCTGTCCAGCTTAGGATTTACTAAGAGTAAAGCGGATTCCAACCTTTACTACAAGGTCAAGGAAGGAAATCCAGTGATACTCCTACTATATGTAGATGACTTGTTTGTGACAGGTGAGGATAGGTTGATTTCCGACACGAAGAGGAAGCTTGCTGCCAAGTTCGAGATGAAGGACTTGGGTATGATGCATTATTTTCTAGGTATGGAGGTGTGGCAGAGAGCAGATGGAATCTTCCTTGGACAAGGGAAGTATGCAGTAGAGATCCTAAAGCGGTTAGGGATGATGTATTGCAAGGCCATGGCCACACCTATGGCATCGAACCTAAAGCTATTGAGTGATTATTCATCATAGTCGGTTGATGCCATGATGTATCGTCAGATGATTGGGTCCTTAATGTACCTGACAAAAATGAGGCCAGATATTTGCTTTGTTGTGAACACCTTGAGCCAGCTCCTAATGGATCATAGACATGTTCACTTAATTGTTGGAAGCATATTTTGAGGTACCTAAAGGGTGTGATTGATTATGGTCTCAAGTATGATGCGAATCAAAAGGTTAGCCTGGAGGGCTATGTTGATTCAGATTGGGAAGGCAATGCTGTAGATAGGAAGAGAACTTCAGGGTGTTGTTTTAGTATGCGATCAAGTCTGATCTCTTGGTTTAGTAGGAAGCAGTCCTGCGTAGCACTGAGTACAGCCGAAGTAGAGTATGTCGCATCTTTTTCGGCTAGTTGTGAGGTAGTATGGCTAAGGAATCTACTATCTAATTTGTTTGATCTCCAGTTGGATGCTACTTGCATCTTCTTTGACAACTAGAGTTGTGTGAAGTTGTCTGAGAACCCGGTGTTCCATGACAAGTCGAAGCACATCGAGATAAAGTATCACTATATCAGGTCTATGGTGCAGAGAGGAGCAATGAAGCTCCTATATGTTGCGATGGGAGAGCATATTGCAAATGTGTTGACCAAACCATTATCCAGAGTGAAGTTCGAGTACTTCAGAGAGAGGCTTGGTGTTCTTTAGATAGAAGATACTTCAAGGAGGAAGTGATGGCACACATTTTTAGGAGCCATTCCAAGCATGGTGGTAGGAGGATCCTTCCCATGGCTGTGGATGTAAGTGTCGTGTGATGAGCATCAGGACGATGCTCTAGATGATGATGATCAGGATGATCATGCAATGAATATATGCATCAGGATGATGCTATATATGATGATGATCAGGATGATCATGTCATGATGATGTGCATTAGGATGATGCACTATATGATGATGATCAGTATGATAATGAGCATCAGGATGATGCTCCATGTGAGGATGATCAAGTTGATCATGAGTATCATGATGATACTTCGAGGCTGTGGATATGTGGCAGGTTGTCCAGTAGCATATAAGATCTCCCTGGGAGATCCGATAGGTTGAGCAGTAAGCTCGTAATCAATCATGGGATGCTCTTTTGAGGTTTTGCGAGGTAGGCACGTAATAATTCCTAGAGATCAAATAGGTTGTGCTAGGAATGTAAAAGTCCTGGGATGCTCTTTAGAGATCTTGCCGGTCGTTCTAGGCACATAAAGGATCTTGGGATACTCTTTTAAGGTTTTTCCTGTTCACATGTAATCAGTCCTGGAGATCTGATAGGTTGTTCTAGTCACGTAAAAGTACTGGGATTCTCTTTAGAGATCTTGCAGGTCGCAAGATGCTCTTTTAAGTTTTTGTGAAGTTCACATGTAATCAGTCTCGGAGATCCGATAGGTTGAGCAGTAAGCTCGTAATCAGTCCTGGGATGCTCTTTAGAGATCTTGCCAGTCGTGTTAGGCACATAAAGAATCATAAGATTCCCTTTAAAGGTTTTGTGAAGGCTTCATGTAATTAGTCCTAGGAGATATTTCCGGTCGTGCTAAGGCACATAAAGGATCATGGGATGCTCTTCTCAGGTTTTGCAGAGGCACATAATCAGTCTTGAGATTCCAACTCTATCAGGATGTTCGCAGAGATGATGAAGACCTACAAGAGGTTAAGCCTACATCCAGCATGAAAAAGGGTTGGCTCTGTAGAACTTCCTACGACGAGAAGAATTGAGAGATAGCACCAGTGATCGAGATGCTGTGTACAACAACAGTGACGATGAGGCTCTGTGATCCAGCTCCAGAATTGAATACTTGTGCCGATATGTATTGATGAGCTGTGTCAAGAGAATACCTTCCTAGTTAAGAGGGAGTGTTGATGTATTGTAACTTCGAAAGATATTCACTTGTATATTATGTTTGTACTTTATTGTATCCCCAACAAAGATGTATTATTCCTCTGATTGGAAGTGTCGTCATTTGTATTTGCAAGTGTCACAAGTTACATTGTAAGTGTCATAACTTATATTTGATGGGTTATTAGACCACCTTGGTGGAGTCAGCCCTATATGAGTCATGTGGATGGGTTATTATGATTCCTTAGGAATTTTTCCCAGTTAGGGTTAAAGGCAGGTAAAGTTGTTGTATAAATAAAGAGTGTGTCTCTCTCATTTTACTCATTCAATCACTCATCCAACTTGCATAGTTGATAGAGAGGAGTGCGCACAAGCGGAGGAGGAGTATATGCTGGAGACATCTATCTTTTGGGTTTGATCTTTGTGATCTTTGTATTGGTGCTTATTCTATCTCTGAGGAAGTTGCAGGGTTTTTCACCTTCTTGGTTTTCCCTGGTGAAATGCTCTGTGTCTCTTGTCTCTTATGTTTGATATGCTATACATGTTGTTCTCTTAGTTAATATCCTAGATCATATTGAATTAAATGATGTAAAACTAACACATCATTCATGATTACCATTTTATTTCAAAGACCATTTTTCCCTTCTACTTGGTGCACCCCTGCTACATTGTTCAAAGATTGTCAACTGCAACCACTGTGCATCATAGATATATTTATTAGACATATTAGTAATACATGCAATGACACATAAAATGTTATTCTTTAATAGAGTCAGTCTCACAGAGTAATTCACAGGGTTCTTGGGTCATCATTTTTTTTGTTCCATTTATGAATTTATGGAATCTACCATTTATTGGCAAATTTTGTCAATTAAGGTTATGCTCACTTTTTTGTTCTAATATCCGAGACATCTAAATTCCCAATTTAGATTCGGACCAATTATGTACCATTGATCCCCACCAAATAATCTTTCCAATGCCTATCTTCATGCTTCATTTTGATCTCGGGCATCAAAGTTACATCCTCCCAAAATCCTAATTCTGCCCAATGATGCATTGTTTTTACAAGTGCAATTAATTTCAGAGACTAACTTCAATTGTTTGCAGAAGAAAATATAGAAAGAACTAGGAAAAATTTTCTATCAAGTAGATTTAGCTTAGGTAATAAGGATTACTCAACAACTTTCAGATCGTTGATCTGATGCTCCAGTCAACCTCCACAAAATTATGGGCTTGACCACTATGAAGTTTTGCATTTTTTTTCCAAAATTGGAATTTTTACCAAAACTGACTATCTCATAAACTAAGCATTTCCGGATTTAGCTGCATTCTTGGTCTATGATCACACCATAACAATTTTATTCGAAATCGAGCACCCATCAAGTCTCTGGACATAGATCTTTAAAAGTCACTAATTGGAATTTCTGCCAAATTGGAGCGGAATGGGTTCAAGCCTCTCATTGGTGTTTCTATGGCCTTCATCAATGGCGTCTGAATGCTTATGGTCTCATAAAATGCTGAGATAATATGCTCCTGTTATGGCCAAAACAATTTTCAGGCTCCAGAATTTTTTTTTCTAAATCACCACTATTGGGTCGGACCTTCCTTGTTGGCCCTTCTCATAACTTATTCTTGGAAAACCTCGCAATGGAACTCTGAAGTGGCATCACCGATTCCTCACAGACCTTTTTGTTGGAGATAATTTTGCACCCCCATGGACCGACGGGCGACGTCCGACTACTGATGACCAACAACCATTGCAGACTTATACTTTATCGCTCCTGCGGACTTATCCCTGTGGCCTATTCCTCATGAAACATTTTTGAAACCCTTTGGATGCATACCATTGATCGTGGACTAATGATCAATGCCTTACTACCGCTGACTGACGACTGATGTCTAACTACAGTTGATTGACGAGCTCCATGGACTTATACTCTACTACGCCTACGGACCTTTCTTTGCGCACTATTCCTTGAGGCACATTTTGGAAACTCCATGAACGTGCACCGATGACTAACAAACACCTACTTCCATGCACCTTTGTTTTTCTTGTTGCACCCGCATACCTTTCTTCTCGGCATTTCCATGAAGTCCTCCTTGCAGACTTCTGTGAACTCTTTCCCACTGCGCACACTGACTTTTCTTCACAACTTCCCACAACTTGTCCTAGTGGTACCCCCACAGATGCATGCCGAGGATCGAGGACCAAGGACCGAGGACCATTTCTATCTATACTCTCCACTTCTTGCATATTATGGACATTGTCCACCTGCATGCCTTCCAACATGGCTGGTCCATGTCATACCCCTCTTTCCCACATGGCACAGATGGGGTCTGCCCCAATTTTCCCAACTTATCATATTCAAAGTGGTAACGACTTACTATGAAATTAGTTTTGGAAAGGCTAATATTAGAGCCGCTCCTAGTCAAAATCGAACACATGGATAGATGATATCTTCCCAACGTCTTTCCCACTCTCCCTTATCTAGTGTGCAATTTGCAGATGTGTTGTGAACAATAACTGTTGATTGTGATTTCTTCTTTCTGCTAATAAATATGTAGGATCGAAGTTTCCCCAAATAAGCATACATATTGAATTCAAGGGATTCATGAAGTCACCATCCATAAATTTAAACCCACGGTTTTAACCAAAACATTATCGTCACTTCCTATGCAACTGATTTTCTTCCTGTGAGTGTGTATTCTGGCCCAAACAACCCTAGTGTTGTAACCATTCGCTATGATGCCGCTCTGTCACATCTCCACCCATAAATCCAACCAACAATGGGGACATGAATGAATCTGTGGGGTTCTAAATTTCACCCCCACGACTATATTATGAAATTTATGAACATTTAAATGCATGTACAAATACATGATAAAATACACAATAGAAAATTAAATTAATTTAAGACACATAGCATGCAAATACCATCATATTCATCACATGCATAATAACAATAATAATCCATGCTCATTCAACACAACAAAAAATTAACAAATAAACACTTATCTTTTAATTGAAGTTCTCTCAGTAACTGGCTATGGAAGAGTAATGTTCCACCAAACAATAGGCACTCTATCCAACACTTTATGTCTCTGTTGAGAGGCCACCCCCGATCTGGGCTATGTATCCACTAGAGAGGAACTGCACATGCTCACTCACATCCATAGAAACATACTCTTATGCTAATCCATCACACAACTATGTTTATCAAGCATACAAAGAGGAAATGAAGGTGAATTCTAAGCCAGTGAGCTCATCCACAGAACTACAGGCATATCAGTTGGTTTCAGCTAGCCTTGGCACCCACAATACCTACCACACCCAACACAAGGAAGGTCCACTTCTATGATACACAGTCCCTCGAGCGCCCCTTATCTCCAGTGCTATTTAGGGTGTGCATAGAAAGTTCCAAGTTGCTAAACCTTTAGATATATTTTCCTACACTAGGTTTATCAAGCCATTCCAACCTCTCGTCTCTCTCAGACTTCAATGGTCTCTTGGATTTTCTAATTCCTTGAAACAATCATTTGTAGCCACGAAATTCAATTTTCGGGAATTTGTATCTCGGTTCTCCCACGAATTTCCGGGCTTCTAGCACTCTCAAATTCGGCCCAGGTTTTGGGTCTATGGGTACCCCACTTGATTTCATGACTAACAATTGTTTCTGGGCATTTTTGACACTTTAAAGCATTGCTTCTTCTTAGGTTGTGATTTCTGCAATTTATCTTGTTGGGAATGCATAGCTTGCTGCGAATTGGTCTTTGGTTGCAAAAACAATGGAATGGAGTGATGGGAAACAAATTCTCATGAGGGAAATTGACTTCTGGGTACCAAACATTGAGCCCATACTCAACCATATGAATCTCTGTAGTCATCCCATGCCAGGGAAAATTTTAAGAATCCCCCCTAAATTTCTATATATAATAAATGGGTGAATCCCCATGATATACAGGAAAATATGAAGGCTATTTTATCAATGTTATATTATGTATATATAATTTTTTAACGAATCTCTCATTGAATTATATAATCTTGTAAAATATTGGTGAATCATTCACTAAATTATAAAACCTTGCAAAATCTTGGTGAATCTTTCACTAAATTATAAAACCTTGTGAAATCTTGGCGAATCTTTCAACAAGTTTCTCCTTGGAAAGTCATTCCCCCCTGGATGCCAAAATATACAACTATGAATGATGTCCCCCAAGCATGATGCCCAAAACACCCACAAAAACGTTATTGTCACATCACCAACCACAAGATTCACAATCCCCATGTTTCATGGAGAAACTTTGGATCTGAAGTGATAGGATTTAGAACTCTCCTAGATGCAAATGGGTCGCTATAGGACCTAATAGTAAATATCAACTTCCCTTCTCATGATTTGTCCATTAAGCAACTTGCAAGACAATATTCAACCCATAAAATATGGACGAATGTAACTCCAACTTTGATTTCCATGATCGATAGAAGGTGAAAGATCCCCTAGAAACTACCATTTATGGATATTGGGGGTTAATGGGAGCTTCTTATCTATTTTAAATCCATTTTTAGAGGGGTGAAATTGTTTTATCCTGGATCCCCTTTTTAAATTTGATGGAGCTAACCTCCTATTCAGTAAAAATAGAAATAAAAATGTGGGATAATATAACTATCATGTGTTTAATAAAGAAATAGATGATTACAAATTTAAAACCCCTAAATTTAGCCCATGGGCTAATATTAGCCCTAAAATTTTCCATGTCCCATGCTCCACTAAATTACTGAGTTGATTTCTCATTTGCCTTCTTGCAACAGAAATAAATATCAGCATGCAAGTTTACTTAGGTAGTTTCTTACCATTTATGGCACAAGGGGTTCTCAAAATTACAATTGGAAACAAAGGATTGGATCCCACACCCCTCACTTCTCCCTACTGGATACACACAGACCCCTGGTTTTAGTTTCCTCCATAACCAACTCTTGGAAATTTTATTTTGTATTATAAATATTTACACGTTGTTACATTTTTCCATGGCCGACTAGCACATGTCCACAATATATAAAATATTTTCCTTTATAAGCTAAGCGTTCACTAGTCGGGCCTTGTCCTTGAGATCCACGATAGGAATCATAGACTTCATATTTACAATATTTACATATTAAGCCAATAATTCCAAGGCTAAAAATGGGGACATTACAATTCATGGTGGAGTGGCTTGTATGGAACACTTGGATAGTGAAAAACTATGGAAGTTGGACCATTAAACTACGTCTTCTTGGAGAGTGCACCATCTTAGAGGAGGAGCATTGAGCACAATGAGGATCATTCTTGGACGGTGTTTCATTTTGGGTGTTGGCTAAACCCTTATGTGACACTTGTCCATCATTGTATTTTAGAGTGCTCCAAGTGAGGTTGCATTATTGGTTGCATGTATGGGCACATGTCCTTATTACCTGTCCTATTTGTATATGTATGGGAGGATAGATATTTTGTAATCAGAACCATTATTATACTATATCTTTGTAAATGTATTTGATACATTACGGTTCATGAAAAAACCCTATGAGAAGACAAGAGAGAGAGAGAGAGAGAGAGAGAGAGAGAGAGAGAGAGAGATCGATCTTGGATGTTCATGGAAAAATCACTCTTATGTGATGCATGGATTTTCTCTTATGTAGATAGGATTTATGTTATTTATGAAAACCATAGAGAAGAATATGACATTGAAGAACATGATAATTATGATGGTCCTCGGTGTAGGGATAGGGTTTTCTACCCTAGTAGATGACATGTAGATTGGATCTAACACCTTATATGATATTAGAGCCTTAATCTTATGGGAAATAACGCTAGGGTATGATCATGGAGAAATGAGATTGATGAGTATTGAGTTTGGTGCGGTGTCTTGGTTGGAACAAGAATTGGTTATTGTATCTGGATGTTCCATGAAAGTTTTGATGCTTGTGTTGGTGCAAGAGTTGAGGACATAGAGTTTGTGGAGTGGCACCCTAGGATGGATATGTTGAATTAGAACCTGGCACTAGAGTTGTCTTACCATGTCCTTTTGTAATGTAATGTGGATGGGGTTTAGAAAATCTAAGAAAGAAAAGTATGTTAATGTATAAAAATTGAGTGATCAAATATTGATGTTATATACAAGAACCTTCGTTTTCACCTCTTTTGCATCTCCAACAATTTTACTAATCAACTCACCAAATGAGGCTTGTAATTTAACCCTATTTATTTTGCTACATCGGGTCACATAAATAATGAAAAAATTGTATTAACCTAGTATGATTAACCCCTTCTCCTTTATTCATTTATGTCCCTCTCTTACAGTCTCTAGGCTTTGGAAAAAAATTAAATGTTGTCTCCACTCTCCCCTTTCTCATGGTAGTGTGGTCTTTCTATCTAAGTGTCATGCTACACATTGTACGGGATTGATTTCCCATCGTTGGTTTAGTATGTTATAAGAAATCCATACATAGAAGGGAAATGCCAATATTCATAAATTAGAACAAGGTCTTCTTCACATAAAATGCAAAAACCACTAATTTCAGTTAGTAATTACTAAGTAATTTGCTCATTACATGAACTATCAACCAAGTAATTTGTTCACTACACGGAATATCAACCAACGAATTAACAAAAGTTTCAACCTCAATCTTAATTGTTATATTTTTAAGGGTTCCAATTATGTATAGAGAAGAAATCATGATACCAATTTCATAATGGTAGCATGGTCCAAGTTTGAATAGTGGGAAAACCATTATCATCATCATCATCATCATCATAATTTGCAAATATATAGAGGTAAATCATCATCATAATCATTCATCAACAACAAATAAAAAAATGCTTCAATTCATATAGGAAATGCCATGGTGTGTGTGTGTGTGTTATTAATTTTGTCTCAAATGTATATTTTTTACAAAATGGCACCACATGTACAATATACAAAATGACATCTCATGCATAGACATGGAATTGACATATGGTTCCCTATATACAAAATGGCACTCATTGGTCGCTCATTGAACACTACCACCCTTGCCACTTTGAACTACATCCTTGAAGACAATATTTCTCCTTTTACTAGAAGTAGGAGCTTGTGCCTTTCTGTAATGTCCCCAGTTTGACCCCATGGCATTAAAATCGTAAATGATGTAATATTGTTATAAAATTGCGGTGAGGAGATCAAGGCCAAGGCCCCGCCATCGATTTATTGATGCATATGGTTTATGTGCTAGCCATGCACAATGGAATTGCGAATATTATGTAAATATGCATTTTAATAAAATACCCACAACTAGCTACGCAATGCAACAAGAGATGGGCACATGATTTTACAAGGAATTGGGAGGGAAAACATTCAAACCCTTGAGCCAATCAAGTCAAGCCAAGTGTCAATGAGATAACCCATCAAACTCTCAGCTACCCATGTTGAATTTTGTACCCAATCATTCATTTCTCCCAAGAGTTGGTTGAGGTAGTTAATGCCTTGGGAATGGAGAGGTATGGCTGTCCAAATTCGAGTATGGGAAAGCCACCCTTCATGGAAAAACGTTTTTTGCTTCTTGGGAAAGAAAAGAGCCATGAATTACTCCCCAAGCCATTACCCATGAATCATCTTTACTCTCCCACGAGTTTGGAGCTACCTGGGCGTTTTTCTCCATGGATTTCTTGTGTTCTCCATCATCTTTCAAGCTGGGAAGGGAATTTTTGTTTTGGTTACCAATGGGGAAGAGAACAGATCGATTTGGGGTTGCAATGAGGCCGTTTTGGCCATCTGAAACGCCCATAACTTGTGGAAGAAATTGGGTTTCTCTCTGGGGACGAATTTCCCTTTTTACAGTTCATTTGGTGAGCCACGATTTGGGGAAAACCCATGGCCATCCTGTTTGTAAAATCCCATTGCTGGAAATGTGTATCCATGCCCAATTTTTGAGTTGCTGTGTGTAAGAGAAGGTTGGGTTTGAGATGGGTATCCATTATTTCGGCTTGAACTTGAGTGCAAGCATCCAAGCTTCAGATTTAGCCTGATAAACCCAGCTATGGACTGGCTTGGCTTAGATGCAGTGAATATTGGGTTGTGCATGAGTATGAATGTCCCCTCTTCCTTGTAAGAATCATTCCCATATCGGGGGTGGCAGTTGTGTTGAGAGAATGGATGAACATAACTGGCCTATGGTTGGGTGGAACATTGCAGCGACATAGCTAGTTGTTTGGGACAATTTCACAATGAAGATAAGTGTTTCTTTGTCTATGTATTTACTTTTGCAATGTTTAAATTGATGACTGTTTTCTATATGTTGTATGCATATGATGTGTGTGTGGATGAGTTTTTAATTCTGCTGTGCATATTTGTTTGATTTGCATCTGCACACATTTATTTAACTACTGTGAATCTAATGAATGGGCTGAGTTTGATGAAAAGCACCAGAGATTGGTATCATGTTCCCTTCCTCGAATTGGATAGATGGGAGGGTACGTTACACTTTCTCTATCTTGGTGTGCTTGTTCTCTTTCTAGATTAGACAAAGAAACCAATTAATAATAAGACTTTTTCCACAATGAATTAACACACTTACAAATTGAAAATTTACAATTCAGGCCAAGAAAACTCACCACAGATGGTACTGTGAATCAAGAGGGTGTTTCCATCCTCCATAACCCTGGTCTCTTAGATATGCCACCCTATAATAGTTAAAAGAGTTAAAACATAAAATTTAAGCAAAAATGCCTAAAATAAATTCCATTCATGATACAAAAAAAAAATCATCAATGCATGATCTCACCATGAATATATCATGCAATGGTGGAAATTCACCAATAGTTGGAGCACTCGCTTGCACAATTTAATCCAATATAGCATCTCCTATAACATCCACTATGGTATCATCATGATATGGTGGTGGGGGAGGTGGTGAGATCAAAGTATATGTGATGGTGGTGTCTATAGTATGGTTTACTAGTGGGTGATACAGAGGTGCATGTGATGGAAAAGGATGTGAGGATGGGAAACGATACACCACCATGGGTTGTACTATAGATGGAAGTATGCCAGGGGTGGAACTAGTATCCCAAGAGTCAAGGCAAACTAGCCATATGCCAAACTAGCCGTGTATCTTGGGACAAATAATGGGCGAAAATTAGACAATGGTGAAAACCGAGGGGGTGATATTGCCGATTTGGAAGGGAACAAACCCAGCTGCATACACATTTAAAAATATTTTAATTACTTTATAACCAAAAAAAGAGAACAAAATTCTCATTTAAACAATATTTAACTTCACACATGATACCTAGGAAGGCAGTGATGCATCCACCAAAGGTGGAAAAGGTTCATCATTGTATGGTACCACAACTTGTAGAAGCATTAAATGAAGGAAACCATTATACATAGAATAAAATCACATTTCATATAGAATATAGATTGAAAACATATAAAAAAATTTGCAAAGAGGGATAATTTTAATTCAAGAACCACTCAGTCCACCATACCTGGGTGTGTGGCACACCAAAGGAGAGAGTCATTGAAACCACTGCATTAGTAGAAAAATTGACACTAATGCATCACCTAGTGTGATATGTGTACTATCTGTTGATGTATATGTAAATTTGGAATGTATTTCATATATGTATATTGTACTCCTATAGAGATGGTATTATTCCTCTATACGGAAGTGTTTGTATTCCCATAGAGATGTTATTATTCCTCTATACGGAAGTGTCGTCATTTATATTGTAAGTGTCGTAACTTATACTTGATGGGTTATTAGACCAGCTTGTTGGTGTCGGCCCTGTATAAGTCATGTGGGTCGAAGGGTTATTAGACCACCCTATTGGGGGTCGACCATGTGGGTCAAAGGGTTATTAGACCACCTTATTGGGTGTCGGCCCAGTCAGCCTTCTGTTATGTGGTTAAGTTGAGGCCGACCTAGTAAAGGTTATTAGGCAAGTCAAGTCATGTATAAATAAAGTGCGGGAGGCACTCTATTTCATCATTCTATTCTCACACACACTCTTTGGAGAGTGGCACAATTGTGGAGGAGGAGAAGCTTCTATTAGGAGATGTCTATCTCTTATGCTTGGGTTGTGTCATTGCTCTATCTATCTTTGAGGAAGTTATTGGGGTTTTTCACCTTTATGGTTTTCCCCAAGTAAACTCTGTGTCTCTTGTGTGCTTGCATTATTGTGTCCATGATTGATATGATGTAGATATGCTATACATGTTGTTCTCTCAGTTAAGATACTGGATCAGATTGAAGTAAATTCTGAAAATTAACATGGCATCAGAGCTAGCCTAAAAGAAGGCATGGCATGGCATGTATGACACTTGTTGCAATTGCAAAGCTAGGGCTTGATATATCAAAAACCAGTCATCATAGCACTTTCGCTATAAATAAATGTTGGCGAGGTTTCAGGGTTTGAAAATCGTATAGGGAAAAGCTAAGATCCCCATGTACTTTTTTTCCAAAGGACAACCTCTAATACGTTGTACTTTGTGATTTATGATCTATACAATATAGGGTTTCTGCCTCTTCCAGATCTGAGTCATAAACAGGTGACCTACGAAAAAAGGTCATAACTTGGGCTAGGAAGCTCCAAATGAAATTTCGTAAAATGTGACAGGTAGTGCATGGAATTTAATTTCTCAAGTAACTTTTGAAGAGGCCGAAACTGAACCAGTGGCACGTGGCACACCATACAAGTTCGCTCTCCTATTTTATCCCATAAATAGGTCACATTGCGACACTGGGCATAACTCTCTCTCAGAGAATCCGTTTGAGGTTAGACCTATGGGGTTGGAAAGATGATAGGTCGGGCTATCACAGGAAACATTTTCAGACCCTGCGGATCGAAAAGTTTGGAGTTACACCAGAAAAAATCAGGTACATATTTCTTTCAAAACATAACTATTTTTTAGCACCTTCATTCATGGCTTCTGGAATTTAGGGTTTTGGAGAAAGTTGGAATTTTTGTAATCGGAGACTACAGCTGAATGCTACTCATCAAAATCGAAATTTAGAGACCAAGATCAGAATTTTTGGTTGGGAAGAAGGCTGAGCTTGATCAGACCCTAGTTTGGGACTTTGATCGGAAAAGTGGAAAATTAGGGCTTCTGGAGAAATGGAAATTTTTTAAATCTATGACCACGACTGGAAGCTCCTTAGAAAAATAGAAGTTTAGAGCTTTGGATCAAACCTTTTGATTGGGCAGAAGGGTGGGCTTTATCAAACCCTATTTTGGGGTCATGTCTAGTGAATCCAGAAGTTTCAAAGGCAAAATTGAGGGGTGAAACTTTGCATTTTTCAAATTGAGTATACCAGCTTGATCATCTCATCAAGGCACATATTTCTATCCTTTCGGAATTTTGAAATTCAAAGTTTGAATTTTTAGGGTTTCTCTAACAAAACCCTAATCCAGCTCGAGATCCAGTTCCTACAAATCAAGTGGATTGGGTTAATCCTAGAAGAGAATGGATTGGTCACCTACATAAGTGAAGAAGTTCATGTTTCAGAGGGAGATGAGGCTAAGGCCTTACATAAGAAGATTACAAGCAATCTCAATAGGTATGACTCATCCAGGTATGTTTCGAGATTTGTTCATGATTAAGTTTATGGTATGTTTGTCTTCATGTTATTACGGTTAGTACAATCTTGATTAAATTTAGACTTGTCATATCACCTTAATAAAATTATGAATGCATGATAGAAGATATTCATTGATTAGGGTGTTGACACTTATGATTGTACTAATGCATTATGGTGTTGTATGAGGTTTATGTTGTCTGCTAACATGAAAGGTACACCAAGAAAGACAAATCATGTTCTATTTCAAGAACATATGATCATGATGACATGAGGACAAAGATTCATCCATTGTCATGAATCACTTAGAAGATCTATTTGCAAGGTATGTATACCTTGGTTCTATAATGGTTAACCTATGAGATATGCAGGTTACTAGCACAAGTCATTGAAGAGAACAAGAAGACATCATGTGGGTATGTTAGACATAACTAGCTAACATACCAATCCAGGTATGTTTTTCCTATATCAAGTTAGAATCCTACCTTGTGTTAGGATCCCTTATATAAGTATACTTGGTATGATTAGTTATGTTTATTCATAAAGTTATAAATATAAGTAATCAAGGGTTTATGCATTTTATGTCTCTTATCTTGATTGATGATTTAACTAACCAGAAGAGTCCTATGATCAAATAAGAATATGCATGAGTAAAAGAAGACTTCCCTGGAACCTTGAATACTAATGTTTATTATCTGTGTTTGAAATGGTCATGACTATACATGTTTAAGATTATTGTGTTTTGATAGTATTAAGATTATACTAATGAATGTGTGATTATGTATGAGACCCCGAGGAAAACACAATGATGATACTAATAAGCATGCATAGTGATTAAGGATGGATATAAGTTCAAGGACAGGTAATCCGGGAAGCAAAAATCAAGAGGGAGCACACTTTAGTAGTTTCTGCAAGGATGCAGATATTCAGAGGGAGTTGACCACTTCTCACAATTCACATCAAAATGGATTTACAGAAATGAAGCAAAGACTGAGAGGGAGTCAACCCTACAACCAAACAAAGATAAGTATTTTGATTGTCATTTCTTGCATATTTGTTTGTTTAAATAATATTGTTCAATGATGTATATGCTTATGTTCCTAGAATTAGGGTGTGTATTTTGCATATTAGAATAATTGCATTAATGAATAGTATACTACTAATTTGCATATCATGGGTAAGTGGCCTATGGCACTGTACAACATTCCATTGCTACTTATCTAGAATGAAACCTCTTTGCTGACATATTGGGAGTTGTGCACACTCTTAACAATGTTATGGTAGAGATTGGAAGGCATCTAGAAAGTTACAGGATATGGATAAATGTTGTATAGAAGCATTGGATAAAATAATTGCATGACTATATGACATATTTCTTTATGTGTAAGAATTTGTTCTGAAAACTATGAAATGTTTCTAATCATGCAATTTAACTTGTTTTGTAGAAAATATCATATACCATCACCCACAAAAGAAGGACTACAACATTTGTTCAAAAACAAAGTTATCTATTGAAGATATTGAAGATGTTGAAGTTCCTAGGATTCAGGAAGAATGCTATGATCAGGGACTACCATTCGATCATGAAGAATGATATTTGGGATGCGGTCCCAAGACCTGAAGGGAAGTCTGTTGTGACTTTCAAATGGATCTATAAGATCAAGCATGCTGTAGGTGGCAGCATAGAGACTTTTGCTCCTGTAGCCAGATCCACTTCCATCAGATCAGTACTTGTTCTGGATGCAGTGATGAAATGGAAGATACACCAGATGGATGTCAAGATAGCTTTCTTGAATGGTGTAGTAGAAGATGAAGTGTATGTGGAGCAGCCACTTGGGTTTGAGACACATGACCGACAGTCACATGTGTGCAAACTGAAGAAAGCCCTGTATGGTTTGAAATAGTCAACCAGGACCTGGTATGGCAGGATAGATGGCTTTCTATCCAATTTGGGATTTACCAAGAGTAAAGTGGATTCCAACCTTTACTACAAGGTTGAGGAAGGCAATCAAGTGATACTACTTTTGTATGTGGATGACATGTTTGTTACAGGTGAGGATAGATTGATTTCCAACACATAGCGGAAGCTTGCTTCTGAGTTCGAGATGAAGAACTTGGAGATGATGCACTAATTTCTAGGCATGGAGGTGTGGCAGAGTGCAGACGAAATCTTCCATGGAAAAGGAAAGTATGTAGTAGAGATCTTGAAGAGGTTCAGGAGGATGGATTGCAAGGCCATGGCCACACCTATGGCATCGAACCTGAAGCTTCTGTGTGATTCTTCATCTAAGCTAGTTGATGTCACTATGTATCGTCAGATGATTGGGTTCTTGATGTACCTCATGAACACGAGACCATATATTTTCTTTGTGGTGAACACATTGAGCCAGTTCCTGACGGATCCGAGGAGTGTTCACCTGGTTGTTGTAAAGCATATTCTGAGGTACCTGAAGGGTACAGTTGATTATGGGCTCAAGTATGCTGTGAATCAAAAGTTTAACTTGCAGGGTTATGTTGATTCAGATTGGGCAGGCAATGCTGCAGATAGGAAGAGCAATTCTGGGTGCTGCTTCAGTATGGGATCAGGTGTGATCTCTTGGTTTAGCAGGAAGTATTCCTGCATAGCACTGAGTACAGCTGAAGCAGAGTATGTTGCATCTTGTTCAACTATTTGTGAGGCAGTATGGTTTTGGAAGCTACTGTCTAAGTTATTTGATCTCCCGCTGGAGGCTACTAGTATCTTTTGTGACAACCAGATTTGTGTGAAGCTATATACGAATCTGGTGTTCCACGATAAGTCGAAACACATTGAGATCAAATATCACTATATCAGGGATATGGTGCGAAGAGGAGCAGTGAAGCTCCTGTATGTTGCGACAGATGAGCAGGTTGCAGATGTGCTAACGAAGCCACTAGCCAGAGTGAAGTTTGAGTACTTTAGAGAGAGACTTAGTGTTCTTTAGATTGATGACACTTCAAGGAAGAAGTGATGGACACATTTACAGGAGCCATTCCAAGCATGGTGAGAGGAGGATCCTTCCCATGGTTGTGGATGTAAGTGCTAGATGATGAGCATCAGGACGATGCTCCAGTTACTGCTCTATATATGCATCAAGTGGATGCTGGAGATGATCAGTTGGATCATTTATATGTATATGGATGTTTGCATCATGTTGGATGTTGGATATGATCAGTTGGATCATTTATATATATGTATGTACGCATCATGTTGGATGTTGGATATGATCAGTTGGATCATGGGTATGTATCTGTAGATGTATCAGGTGGATACATTGTATGATCAGGTAGATCATGCATTTGTATATGTATCAGGTGGATACATTGTATGATCAGGATGATCATAGATGATGAGCTTTAGGATATTGCTCCAGATATGCATCAAGACGATGCAATGATGAGTATCGGGACGATACTCTAGATGATATGCATCAGGATGATGCTATGATGATGATCAGGATGATCATATGTATTAGGTGGATACATTACATAATCAGTTGGATTATGTGTGATGAGTTCCGAAGACACAGATGCACATGAGCTTTTTGAACATGGTTGTAGATGTGTTCTCCCATGGTCGCGATGTAATTGCTGGGATTTTTGGACATGGTTGTAGATGTGTTCTCCCATGGTCGTGATGTAATTGTTGGGATTTTCCGACATGGTGGTAGATGTGTTCTCCCATGGCTGTGCTATAATTTCCAGGGCCATTCGAGCATGGTTGTAGATGTGTTCTCCCATGGCTGCGATATAAGTGCTGGGGGCATTTGAGCATGGTTGTAGATGTGTTCTCCCATGGCTGCGATATAAGTGCTGGGGCCATTTGAGCATGGTTGTATATGTGTTCTCCCATGGCTGCAATATAAGTGTTGTGCCATTCCGACATGGTGGTAGGTTGGTCCTCCCATGTCGGTGAGTGTAAGTGCTGTGTGTGTGCATCTAGGTTGTGCTTTGTGATACTCTATGGCTATGGATAGGTTGTGCAGTAGCATGTAAAAGGTCCTGGGAGATCCGATAGGTTGAGTTGTGTGCTCGTAATCAGTCCTAGGACGCTCTTTCGAGGTTTTGTGATGCTCGTAATAAGTCCTGAGGATTCCACAGTATGGCCAGTGATGATGAAGACCTATAGGTGGTGGGCCTACATCCAGTATGAAGAAGGACTAGCTCTGTAGAACTTCCTATGACGAGTAGATTCATAGATTGATTGAGATAGCAGCGGTGGGCCTACATCCAGTATGAAAAAGGACTGGCTCTGTAGAAATTCCTATGACGAGTAGATTTAGAGATTGATTGAGATAGAAGCAGCAGTGACGATGATGATGACTCGATGATGATTATCTAGTGACGCTGATCCAAAGAAGAAGACTTGTGCTAGAAGACCTGTGTCGAGAAATACCTTCCTAGTTAAGAGGGAGTGTTGATGTATATGTAACTTCGAAATGTATTTCATATATGTATATTGTACTCCTATAGAGATGGTATTATTCCTCTATACGGAAGTGTTTGTATTCCCATAGAGATGTTATTATTCCTCTATACAGAATTGTCGTTATTTATATTGTAAGTGTCGTAACTTATACTTAATGGGTTATTAGACCACCTTGTTGGGGTTGGCCCTATATAAGTCATGTGGGTCGAAGGGTTATTAGACCACCCTATTGGGGGTCGGCCATGTGGGTCAAAGGGTATTAGACCACCCTATTAGGTGTCGGCCCAATCAGCTTTTTGTTATTAGGCAAGTCAAGTCAAGTATAAATAGAGTGCGGGAGGCACTCTATTTCATCATTCTATTCTCACACACACTCTTTGGAGAGTGGCACACTTGTCGAGGAGGAGAAGCTGCTATTAGGAGATCTCTATCTCTTATGCTTGGGTTGTATCATTGCTCTATCTATCTCTGAGGAAGTTATTGGGGTTTTTCACCTTTATGGTTTTCCCCAAGTAAACTCTGTGTCTTTTGTGTGCTTGCATTATTGTGTTCATGATTGATATGCTGTAGATATGCTATACATGTTGTTCTCTCAGTTAAGATCCTAGATCAGATTGAAGTAAATTCTGAAAATTAACACTATCTGGGTGTATCAACTACAAATATCATATAATTAGATATATAAAAAGAAAATATAATAATATACATAATCAATAAAGAAAAAAGAGATGGTCAACATACTAACCTCTTGCATAAAAGTCTTAGGTGAGGACCCATTACGACTCTTCCCACAACGCGAATATCTATGAGGTGCATGTGAAGATCCATTTTGCCTCTCCTAGCCGAACCCTAATATAGGGGATGAATTAACACCTCCTCCCCCAACGTCAATTGAAGATCACTCCTCGTGGGATAATGCTATGAAACTACTATGTTTTACCAATATACAAGTCTCAACAGATATGGATACTTAGGTCTCGGTAATGCTCTCCCCTATTGGTGGATGTTGGATGGATGGTTTAGGCCTCTGAATAGGAGGACGAGGACCTATCAATGGGTTACACCTATAATTATCTCCATCTTGTGCAAAGTTATGACCCACCCCTTGAATTCACCAATGTCAAAATAGTTGACATGGTGGCCTAACACAAACTCTATCCATAATTTACTAAGGAAATATAGAGGCACGTCCCTATTATTGTAGGGAGGTTTGTCAAATACCATAAACCACCTTTCCATCCAATGGTTTATGAGTGGTTGGAAGGTTCATCAATCCATACAAATGTATCTCTTTGTCACTGGTGGATGTAATCGTAGTTCTCGGGTCAATATACAATGTCATCAATTGTTGTTTGGTGATGTTTAAGTCTCTAACTTGGTATTTATTTAGACCAGTCCTATAGTATTCGAACATTCTATCCCTGTAATCAGACATATTGATTAATTGTCCTTGGGAAACTATAATGGAAGATATAATCATGTCTAGTGAAGTGGCTCGTGACAATCGAGCAAGCTCTCTAGTATTTTTCAACTCATTACAAAGGGTTCTAAGAGATCTCAAATCCGGATCAATTTCCATGTTAACATTTGGTGGTTTGGGATTCGGGTTTGGTGCATATTGTTGTGGTGGTGATTGGTTTGGGTTACTCTAGGATAAATTGTAATTCGTTATGGTACAATTTTATTTAAAAAATTAGGTAAATAGTTAACAAATTTAGGTTTAGTTGTTTGTTTATTTTTTAAACAAAAAGGAATTAAAGAACAAATAAAAAGGAAAATACTTACCTGAAATCCGATGAAGATGAAGGTAGTGGTCCCCTGAGTGGTTGATTTGTTCCTCGAGCAATATAATTCGACCAATAGTTGGTTCACCCTCCTTCAAAACGTGTAGTGCAGTCTATTGGGAAAATAAACCAGCCACATCTTATTTAAAACTAAAATAAAAAGGAAAGCACATGAACGCTTCTAAAGCGTGCAGACGTTCTTGATGTGTGTTTGCTTTAGGAATGTGCACATGCTCTTAAAGGATGATTTGGAATCCTTGTTGGGGGTTTGAGAATTTTTGGACCTAGACAATTAAGAACACACACACGTTTTCAAAATCATTTGCATGTTCATGTATGAACACATTTTTTATGATCCCATTGCCACTTTGGAGGCCATCAACTTTGTGCACTCACCCATAAGATATTAGAAACTATCCTAGCAAAAATATATATTTATAAAACATATTAGAAATAAAATAAAAAATAAAAAAATATCCATACCTATGATTGTCATTCTTCTCCTTGTCCACAACTAATGCAATAAAAGAGCGGTCTTTCTATCCAATTTTCTGGGAGAACCACTCCATTATTTCTTCTTCCATTTTTGTCACTTGGTCTTGTCTAGCATAAACAATTGAAACTACTAGATAAATATATTTTCTCAACCCTTCATACTCTGGCCTTTGTTCTAGTTCTAAGTGAAAAACCTTGTCTTGCGATTATTTAATATTTTCTTCTTCCTCCTCTAGCTTTCCTTTATTGCATTCTTCCCTTGCCTCCTACAAACCAATTTTCCCTTATGCTTCTTTATTTTGACATTCATGCATATTAATTGTCATCTTCTTGTTGCCTTGAGGTCCCTTGCATAATTGGTCTCCCAATCCTTTCTCCAAGAATTACACTTTATCATGTCCTCCATGGTTTCTTGGCTACAAACATAATGCCATTCACAATATTGGATAATCTTGTGCATATCTACATGTTCACAATGAGCACAAAAATTTGGAGGATCATGCGTTTTTCCCATGTGAGTGGCATTGATCCTTTCGATACCTCTACTGAAACAAATTCCTTGAGCTCTTAGAGCCAACAAAGAGGCACTAGTTCTTTTAAAAATGGGCAAAACAAATGCCATGAAACAAGGTATGAATAACCTGCAATGAATTCCACACATTCTTGGCTACATAATAATCTAGATCAGTTCCAAGCAGCCATCTTAGCACCAATGGACATCCGTTAACCCACATGGATTCGATTCTCTTATCCAAGCTTGATTCATAATGAGTTTGTTGTGAAGAAGCAAGTGAGGAGCACACATGGGTCCTTTCCATTACTATGAATATGCATGTGAACTTGGGAGTGACACTTGGTTGATCTAGGTTGCAATTTCATTGAAACAATTTGGGATTAAAACTTTAAGGGAGGTGTCTTTGCACCATAAACCCCCCTTTTTACACACATTGTCACAATGAATACTATAGCCTTTAGTTTCCATTGCTTAGATTCTATTGTATTCAATCCTTGGATGATGTGATAAAATTCAATAGATTCAAAACTTTCTAGTGGTTTTTGGACTCTTACTAATATTCCTTTTAGTTGTGATTCACGGGGAGGGATTTAGATATCATATGATTAATGATCAATATTGAATACCCTAAGATTGTGATCCATTTGAATCACATTTGCTTGACCATCATTAACCCTTGCCACATTACAAAATCTTTAAATTGATTGTTTTATGTGTTACCTAATCCCCAATTATAAGAGGAATTTAGTTTTCCTTCTAGGTTCAAGATTACCCCTACACTTGCTCAATCATCACTATCATCATAAAACAATATTGTTTTTAGCTATAATTTTGTATTTTAGAACTTTAATCATAAAAATATTAAAAATGAATCCATTTATATATTGTTAAGTCAAATTAGTTATCCATTAAATTTTAAAAAGATAAAGGATTATATATATTTATATATATATGTACTTATTTTAAATATAAAAGTATTATTTTATTTCTTTTCCTTGGAAAAGCATAATTTTATTAATAAAAATAAAATTACATTCTATAAAATACACTTTCCGTGTATTTATAGTATGTTGAGCTTGTATCTCAGGATCACATGTAAGAAGCTCAAAATATCTCTGATCAAAATTCCTTATAGGATGATGAGAGATCAACTAACAAGCCATAAACTGTCTTGTATATCAAGCATAAATAAATTGTGTAATCGGGAGCCAACAAAAAGATAAAAGTCACTGAAACATACGTGGATATAAAATAGGTCACAAATACAAAGAAGGAATTGAGCTAAGTGTGATTCATAAGAGGGCCCATCCCCTCCATAAAAGGTCTATGATAAAACTCATAGTGCTCCCCATTGTGAACCTTGGTGATTATCCATTGCCCAATATCCAGATGTAAAGCTTCTTTAGATAACCTTCAGCTTCCGCATTGCATTCCCTATACACATAGTGGCATGAACAAACGTCAAAAGTCTCCATGATGCACAATACTTCATCATAAAGGGAAAGTAGAATCAAATTATGGCATTGTTGAACATGATTTATCTAATTAATAACATTCATGGAATCCCCAAAGATCTAAATGGAAGAGATGGCTTTTTGCCAACAAATAGTAAGAGAATCTTTAGGGACATAAGTTCAACATAGTTATTTATTCCCGACCCCAAGCCCATCTTTATCTTATAATAGTGGTTTACATAGAGAAGGATAATTGCTCCTCCTCCACAAACCTATTATTTTCCTGAGAAACCTCATCAAAAAAAGCCCAAGGATTTGATCTGTCTACCTATTCATCTTGAATGATACGAATCACAGGCCCCCTTTTTTCTTGTGAAAAGTGGACCAAAATACTAAGGCCCTGGGAAACGGTCTTAAAAGGGGTTGAGGGATTGTCTTGAAATATTGATTTATTTTTGGCAAGATAGATACCCTAGCTAACAATTAAAGGAAGATCCTTTACCTTTCGAAAAGCAAGATTTTCACTTGAGCTCTTCTAACCTTCATTCATCACGGTTCCCTACCAATTGCATCATATGCTTAGTTTCAATGAGCATTTTTCCATACTAAGGGAAGTAGATGAAAAGATGGGATACTGATTCCTCACTTGTTTTACATAGAGGGCACCATCTCGACCCCTCTAGTTGCCTCTGTTACATTGCGTTCTAGGTGGGAACTTTATTTTCCAACAAACACCACATAAAGATGCATGCCTTTAATGGACATTTCACTTTCCAAATCATTTTCCACCACCACTTAAAGCCTTTGTTTAACATGACTACATTTAACTAGAAATAAGCCAATTTTGGAAAAAGTATTATTTTATATTTATAAAAAGTATTTTAAAAAATTGGAGTTTTCATAAATATAGGATTTTGATTCAAAAAATTGACACACGTGTAAATTTTAAATTAGATAATTATTTAAAAAATATTTAAAATTTTGATAGAATTGTTAATAATTTGAATAAATTAAAAAATATTCTTTTACAATGCACATATTTTAAATTATAATATAATTCTATTTATTTAAAAAAAACTAGAATTGGAAGAAATTCCATTTTAAGATCTAGAATTGGAAAAAATTCCATTTTACCCAAAATTAAGCCACTCTTACATATAAATCCTTTTGTGTTAGAAAAAGAGTTACCTCTTATATAAAAAACAAGAGCTGCGTGCAGCTTAGTCCCCGCCTTTAATAATTTGAAATTAAAAAAAAAAAAAAAAATTAAATAATAAATAAATGTTAATATTTTTTTTAAATATTGATAAATAAACTAAATTTTGTTGAGATTTCCTATTCATAAACAAAATGAACATTGACAAATAATTTGTAGTAACTACATAGACAAACTTCACAATAATTTATTAATTTGTCAAACAAGAGTTTATATATGTCAAGATCATCTTTATCTCACAAAACAAATTCCGATATTAATGCATATTTTTGTCTTTAAAAAATTTCCTAAAAATCATGCTTAAGACATTTGCACAAGGATCCTATACTACTTTACAATTTGATTCTATACTATCTATGAATTCAATTCTCCATATAGCTTCCCACTTCAAGTAATTTTGACTTTAATTTGAACACCACTTAAAACAAATAAACTACAACCCAATTTATTGATTTGCATGCTAGCTTCACATAAGTTTTCTACATTATTTTAAGTTAATATGCCTTAAAAATAAAAATCTCTTGGTAGTTATTTTCCTTCCTAAACTTCCATGGTGAACTTAAAAAACTCCCATTGATTGTGCTTCCATGGTGAACTTCAAAAACTCCCAATGATTGTGCTTCCATGGTGAACTTCAAAAACTCCCAATGATTGTGGAATGGTATACAAATTCAAGAATCCTTAGTGCTTGGGAGCAAGAATGTAATTGATAGAATTGACAATGGCTCATGTAGCAACATCCATTCTAATACAAAGCGTGTGGACATAGTGCCAGGTCGAAGAGCCCATGATGAAGGCATCTCCATATAAATAGAGGCAAAAGGACATGAGCATGCTCTTGTCATAATCAATTTGAGGTGGAGGAAGATAGATCCACAACTACAAGTATGGATCCCCAAAAAATTCTTTGTTCTAGGATAGTTTATTGGAACATCCATTGTAAACATAAAGTCTTTATCTCACATTGAAGGTTTATAGCATCCATAGGAAGAATCGAAAAGTTGTGGCATTAACTCACATCAAATGAAATATAAAAGATTGTTATTTGCTCTAAACAATTTTAGATATATTTGTCAATCTATAAGATATCAACAACCAACCTAATGATTAAATGTTTTCTTTATATTTGAACTTTGATAAACAAACAATTGGCATAAGTTCAATGAAGTGATTAATTTTCTCTCTATATTTATAACTTAAAAAAATAATTAACATAGAATGAAGTAAAAAGATTGACATATTAAATATTATATCAATATATATTTCTAAAAATTAGCTTCCAAAATGAAAAATAAGCTTGAAAAACATTTCAATCATTTAGTGCCAGGAACAAGTGTCCAAAGCATGTAATGTATATTTTTTTCTTGGTTTTCTAGTTTAACTTATCTTTGTAAACCTCTATCTTATATGTATCAAGTACTTCAAGCAACTTGCAAAGGAATTCAGCCACATGTAGATATTATACCATGGGTGTTTCAAAAGACTTGTAAAAGAGTTGTTTCCAATAGCATTTTGTTAAAGTTTATGTTAACAAACCCTCTAAAAATTGAAATGGTAGTATTTTGTTGAATTTTCAGTTGGTTGTTAAAGTTTGTGTTAACAAACCCTCTAAAAATTGAAATGGTAGTATTTTGTTGAATTTTCAGTTGGTAAGTATATTTTCCTACACTATTTAAAAGAATCCTATTTAAATATGTGTGATCATGTACATTTCTTAGCTTATTAAGCGGTCCTTGTTTTTTTCAGTGTCATGGTCGTGTAGCATCAAGCATGCTTTCTAAAATATAGTAATATCATTTAGATGGAATTTCCGTTCTAGTATATCCCCTACTTTTACTAATATTTTTACATACATCTTAACTTTGGAGCTCACCTAGTTCATTTTGCAGCATTAGTTTGACAAAGTATTAACTCATTGAAACTCATCCATTTCATTTTATAGATTTTTATACATCTATCATGTTTTGCAAAGTGAAATTATCTTTCACAACATGATTTGGTAATTTACTTTACGGTAAATATGTATTTAGTACTAGAATTATATAATTATATCTAATCTCAACTCTTCAGATGCCTTCCCACTTCAAGCAACTTTGGTTTTAATTTGTACAACACCCAAAATAGATAAATTGTAACCCTATTTCCTAATTTACATGCTAATTTCACATATTTTTTTACATTATGTTAACTTAATATGACTCAACCATATATATCCTGGCAATTAATACTAAAGGAAGAAACTTTGGAACATATTACACTTCCTAAAATTTCATGGTCAACAATTTCAAAAATCAAAATATATTAAAATTATAGGCTTGGGAGACCAGATTTCTACAGAAGCTTGAAAACATGAGAAAATTTTTATGTAGTTGGTTGCATAAGTACCTCCTTATGGAAATTATGTTAACATTTTCCTATTGGGAAGCTTCCTCATTTGTGTCAATTGTTACTTTTGGTGCCTGTATGCTGATTGGGTGCCTTTAACAACAAGTAGAGTTCTTTATGCTCTTGCGACTTTTAGAATACTTCATGGGCCTATATATAATCTTCCAGAATAGATATCTAAAATTTCCCAAACTAAAGTGTCTTTAGACCGTTTTTCTATATTTCTGCAAGAAGAGTTGCAATCCGATTTAATAGAACATGTATCCAAAGATAAAACTGATATTGCAATTGAGATTCGACAAGGAGAATTCTCTTGGGACCCTCTTTTTCTAGTTCAACTCTAAGAGCATCGAAATTCATGTAGACAGAGGTATGACAGTTGAAATTTGTGGAACTGTGGATTGTGGAAAGTTGAGCCCCATAGCCTCCATACTAGGGGAAATACCGAAAATTTCTGGCACGGTAAGGGTGAGTGGCACAAAAGTTTATGTTGATCAATCTCCATGGATACAAAGTGGGAACATTGAAGAAAATATTCTCTTTAGGAAAGGTTCTAATTATGAGTGTGCACTTGATGCTTGTGCTTTGAAGAAAAACCTTGAATTGTTCCCTATCATGACCAAAAAGGGAGAAAGACGCATTAATTTGAGTGGTGGCCAAAAGCAAAGAATACAACTTGCATGGGAAATATACCAAGAATCATGCGGATATCTACCTCCTTGACGATGCTTCCAGTGTCGTTGATGCAAAAACATGCAATCATATTTTTCAGGTAAATATTTTAAGCAGATTAGAATACCCTTTTATAAAGGCATTGTTGTTGCTGCAACCTGATCCCCAAAATTTGTGAAAATTATTTGGGCCCCTCCTTTTCTCTTAAGAGAGTGTTTAGAAGTCAAGTCTTTTTTAAAGCCTTTTCATACTTTTCTTTTCTCAAAAGATCATGTAAATGAAGCCTATTTTCAGTAAGTAAAACTCATTATTCTCAGCCGAAACGACAGCTCAACTCGTCGAGACGAGCCGCAATGCTTGGTTTCCCTTTTTGAGTTTGGAATTTTTTGTTTGTTTCGGCGTGATTCATCCAGAGGAGCCGAAACAGTCAGATGAACTTGGTCAAGCCTGCCAAAACACCGCGCCTTTGACTTTTCTAACTTTCGTTTCGGCAACACTCACCGAGTCAAGCTGACACGGTCAACAATTTGTTTTTGAAAACCCTTGTTTCGGCAGAACTCGCTGAGTCCACCCGAAATAGTCGGCTCTTCTCTCTCAGAACCACCAAAGTGCCAAAGCGATGTAACTTGTTTCCTTTTAGCACAGTTTTTCTCCAAGGTCGTCTTTTGTTTTGAAGCCACGATGTGTTTTGGTCGAACTCGCAAGTCATGCTAAAACCATTGCCTGTGGTCAGTGAAAACCATCGATGAGCGGTAGAATCCCCCTTTCCAACACAACACATCGAAGGAACTCGAGCTTAGTCATCGAAACAGTCGCAAAGAAAGTTTTTGTCACATGCAAACCAGCCAAAGAAGCTAAGATCGCAAGGTAAATTATCTTGCACCGATACTTGTTAAGTTACACTGAAACTATTGGCAACCTGGTGTCACTGGCGGTGAAGATTTATTGTTGACAACACCGTTGTATGCTAGGCCCCACCACCTTAAAACGATGTTTTATTTCCACCACCAACCCTGTAAAATCGATTAGAATCCCAAGCGTGTGGAGGGTTTTATATATAGGAGTTGGGGTTTTATTTATTTGCTTATTGTTTAACTTTGGAAAAACATCGTTCGAACCACTGTGCATCCATCACTCACGAAGCACCAGGTGCCCAAATGCCATTGAAGCTTTAGAGCCACTTAGTAGTCAACGGGTGGGAAACTTTCCCCTACTGGTCAGTTTTGTTGTGTTGTTTCTTTGGGTTTGGTTTATTTCACTTGTTTGTATGTTGGTTTCCCCTCAGAACCTTCCCGTCAATGTCACCCTCGTTGCGGCCATCTTGAACCCCTTGTGAAACGACGCTCTGGGCCAGCCTTTTCACCTCCCGTTGACGGTCCCACTCTGTTAAACCAATTGTGCATAGAAGACCTCAATCACTTGTGAAACTTTGGAAACCCCAGTAGCCTTGTTGCCTTGTCCGCAAGCTCAAGCCCTATTTCCCATCCTCAGCGAACTAACCAGATGCGTCCTAGAACTGTCCAACATATTTTAAGATGATCCAGATCAACGTAGTGGGCTGTATCTTGTTTACACTCGATTGGTTCTTTTTGTTTACCTGCAGGTGTTTATGTTTATCGTGTTCCTTTAAACAAACACGAAAACTCCGAATATCATCATAGATTTGTTCTCTCAAGCTTGCTTGTCAGCAACTAGTTGTCTCACTATTAATTTGATAGGAAAAATGTTTTTTATTATTATTTTGCATGCATCCTACTGTTGGCCTATGTAGTGGTAAAACATAGCATGATTTTTAACAAGTATAACAATGTTGTTGTTCAAGCTCTGCATACCTCTTAGTTTTTGCTCGAGGATTTGTTATGTAATTTCTGCTTATGCATGGACTTGTTCTACCAGGTCTTGATACAATTCCAAAAGGAGTCAAGAAGAAGTCCAAGGTATCCGAACATGGGTCAAAGGTCGAGGTCATTCTAGAAACTAGGGTAGAAACCTTATATGAAGACACCAAGCCAATTAAAGGCGTTTCCCCTGAATTCAAGTGGTGGGAACTATATCAGATGATAAGAGACCAAAATTTTCCTGGGCAGTCTTGGAAGAGATGTTCTTATACCAAAACATCAGAAAGTATGGCATTGCGAAAGTGACCATGCACTCGAAACTTTTCCCTTGTTCAGAAGTCATTGGGTGGATTCTATCATAGGCTGACTCCGTATCACGGATTCTATCTGGTAACATGGGAGAGGTATTTTCCTCGTTCCACTTGGCCCATATATTAGAATCCTACAAGTTACCACACACTCAAGTCCTATTGAATGATGCCTGGATCGAAAGCCTCAACATGGATACCTTCGAGTTTGTAACATCCCCAAATTTCACAAAAAATTAAAATTTTCTAAGTAGCATTGAATGCTTACATTTGTTATGCAGAAGTATAATTAATGATAATTTACTTATATAAATGTCAACCTGATTTTGTATTATGACGACACCTTCTTCAATAGTTGTCAATGTTATAAACATGTTACGCCAATTACATGTTATATTTGTCATAATGTCTCTACTGCTTGTGAATGATTAAATGCATGTATTTATGTTGCCACATATTGTTGGATGTTTGAACTACTATGTTTGTTTTCTGAATAATTATGTTTACTTCTTTAAATGTATAAACATCGTCAATTAACTATGGTACTGTTTTATTCATACATACTAACTATTTGATTTTATTTTTGATGAAGGGGTCCTAAGGGCACCCTGAGGCTTACTTGTCTATTTAGATAACACTCTTAAAATTCTGTCATAGATCACAGGTAAAAGCAATATTATTGACCGAAGCATTATCGATGTATGTAAAAATGTCATTGTTATAATTCCTTTAGCCTCTGATGTTAATTACAAAAGTATAGAGAACTTAACTTGTTCAAGGGTAAGATCTACCTTAGCTTTGATCATACGTAACTCAAGATTGTCTTATAAATTTATTTATGTTTTCCATAGAGTTTAAACTTCATATTCAAACATCATGCTTATGCCATCTTTGTTTTAATTGTTTTATGGTATGAGTTTAATTGTATTCGATTATCAACTATAGCCTTTTTAATGGTAATACTACGACCATGGCTTCTCAACTTGTATTGTGAAGACATGTAACAAAACCTAACTTTATGTTATAAGCTATGTGATTTTAAACTAAATGCAATTATGACTATACTATAGAATATATGCATAGTATGGTGCTCGAAATTCTCTAAGTGGATCTATACAATATGTGCTATGACTCCTTGCATAGACATACTTCACGTTGTAAGCATAGTGAATACCATAAATTAATCCTCGGTGGATCTATGCGTTGGTAGGCACACGTGCATCCGATAGCTATAGCACTTAAATGTTATTAAATGTGTTTTGGGTGGAATGCCTGTTGGCAATACTCATGGCATGGATCCACGTGAAGATTCTTGGTTTTTTGTGTTAAACCCTAGCTAGGTTTTGAACTACCTCGACGAGACATTAACCCAGATCATTCATTTTGCAATGAAGGTGGGAGTAGAGGCCGACAAGCTCTCAAGTTTTTTAGGGTTTGTACACAATGGTTGAAGTTTCCTCCCGGGGTTCGATACTGAGACCTGTAACCTGTAGCAGGTTAAATGAGCCCGAGTCTTTTACAGAGGTGTTAACCTTACTGGATTCGAAGGTGAATCTTTGCACCACTAGTGTTGATGTTGAAAGATTAATCCAACGCATACGTGCTCAGGCATGCTAAAGAGATGCATGTAATGTCATAATCGACCCTTTGTGCTTCACCGAGTGTTTAACAATGATGTTGTTTAAAATAAAAGTCTCATTCATTTCAAGGTTTAACCAGTGTTATGTTGATGTCCTTGATAGGTTACTTCCTCGGCATTTGTTTTTAAGGTTGGCCCGGAAGGGATAAGAAATTCTTTAGCCTTGGTAATCCTTAGTGATTCCCTATGGCCATTCTATTTGCACTTGGAAGATTTGTGGTGAAGCTTGGCACTGATGTTGGTCTTAGTTTGGTTAGCCGAAGCTTTGGTTTAACTTATAATTTAGTTTTACAGTTGGTTGTAATTTTATAAGCCGTATGGAAATTTGGTATAGGGAGGATTGAACCCTCGACCTTGACTTGCATTGGTTTCTCAATGCTTCCTTTTGTTATAGTACATGTAGAAAATTTTATGGATAAATATGTATGTTTTTTGCAAGATCAAAGTATAGTTCGAAATACAAACTTTAGAGAGTTTACTCTCGTCATTTTCGTTATTTTTTGCAATGAATAAATTTTGATATAAGCTATCTGGTCTTAGGGAAAGGCCTAGTTGTGATGTTTAATTTTTAAGATTTGTTTCAAAATTGGCCGTAAGGCTGGGTTAAAAACCCTACCAGAACTGCATACCATGTTTAAGATTTGCTTGTGGAAACCCTAAGGGTTTCGAACCCCGAACATGTTATGCATTTAAGATTTATTTGATAGCTTATAAAATTATTATGTGGATAGGGTGAGTCAAGACTCAACCCTGCACACCCACACTTTAGAAAGCTTGCAAAGGTTATGTTTATAATTTTACAAAGGTATGGACCGGTTTGGGTGAACCTTAATGGGTATCGAACCTTGGTCTTGTACGAAATTCTTGTGTTGAAAAGAATAAAATTTTATTTACAGTATTACTAGCTGTGGATTATGCATAGGGTTTTCAACCCTGGAAAGGTCGATAGACTATTTAGAGTTACTATTTGCTTAGTATTTCTTAGTATATTTTAAATTAAATGGTAATTCTTTTGAATGTGCATTATGTTGCAGTATGTTTGAGGATCTTTGTGTAAAAGTTTAAATCGTTAACATACGGTGACTCATTACATGTTACATAATGTGCGATGAAGAAAATAGATACAAGTTTATATGTGTATTCCTAAAATAGTTATAGCTTCGATTTGTTTATGACTTTCACTACTATTAGGGTTTTTCAACATCAATTGTTTATAATAATTAAGATTCGGTTTCTATTTGAGAATGTTTCTGCAATCAAATAAAGGTTATTTGTTTACTGGTATAAAGGGTTTATGCTATATTTAACTTAGGTTTTAAGATAAGAGATTGATTAGCAGACTGTTATTTCTGCACTATGCCAAGTGCTACTATGAAGCATTAACTGTATGAGAGAATACTGAAATTTGATCTAGTTAATATTATTTAAAGAGCAGGTTTTACATCATGCTTTCATAAACTAGTAGGATTATTTTTAATATACAATCTGTTCATAGAGAAAATTATATAAATGTAAACTATTCATTGACAATTCTATTACTAAGCTTTGCACAAAATCTAGGTTTTTAAATTAGAGTTCTGTTATGATTTACTAAAATTAACACAGAAATGTTATACAAAAAAGAAACAAATCTTATCTATGATATTCAATCATTTGAATCTATCTATAATTTTGACTTCTTCTGTACTGGAGTATGGCAGTTTAAGTGTGTGGAAAAATATAAAGAAGTGTTTCTATTCTATCTTACATCATTTAAATTTGAACTCTAACTATCCATTCAACATTTAAAACTAGTAGATGAAAGGGTTTCAGAATTAGGTAGATAAAATATAACATTTAAATCAGTTAATGAATACCTAAGATTAAATAGAAACTAATAACATTTCTGCATTCATTTCTCTAGTAAATGAATTTTTTTATAGAAAGTAAAGAAGATAACACAAATGGAACCTGGTAACTGTAGAAGAGACAAACAACCAAAGGAGCTCATTCCACCCAACCTTTTCCCGAAGACAGCCAAGTTACTTTCTTTAGGACCCCCGATCCTATTCACTGAACCACCAGGATGAAGATGCTGTGTGGAGAATGAAATAAATTCCTTTGCAACTCAGTAGTAGTACTTGACGGTAATACTTCTTCCTTTAGCAATATTGAATTCAGCAATGTGGTTGCACTAGTTCAGAATGCATTATTAACTCAGTCAATCACTTCTAGCCTTCCCCTCATTGAGTCTCTTGTGCTCTCTTGTCTTTCTCATTAAGAAATTTTTACAAGGTGAGAACTGAACAACCTCTTGTTAAATTCAATGGGTAGATAAAGAATGCCTAGGTCTTTGGCCAGTTTTCTTAAGTTAATGAGCCACCTGATCAGTTCCACTTTCTTGGGGAACATGACCATAAAAATATGGAGGTTTCCCCTTGCAACAGCTAGAAGTGAGTTGAGGATGCTTCCAAGTGTCAGTTGCTCTCCACACCAGTCCATTCCTCCTAGTGGTTCAGTGTACACTCATTCAATAGTATCCTTTGGATATTTGTCTCCTCTTTTATTTATAAATAATAAAATATTCAGAGTAATTAATTACAATCATCCTTGACCCCACTTGGTCAATAAACATAAAACTTTACAATAACATAAAACATAATGTTTTTCTGACAACATAAAATGTTAATAATTTGGGTATGTGACAAACACTCCCTCTTAAATTCAACATCGTCCTTGATGTTGCTTTATTCATCATCCTCTAATTCTTCCTGGAACAGATTTGGATATGCCACCCTCATATTACTTTCCAAATCCTAGGTTGCTTCATCTGGACTAAGGTGCTTCCATTGCATCTTTACCTATCCAATGGTATGATTACGAAGCAAAAATTCCCTCTTGTCGAGGATACAATCTGGTTCCACCAGAAAATCTCATTCTGGTTCCACCTGTACATCATTCCAATTAATCACACGAGTAGCATCATGCACATACTTTTTCAAAAGAGAGATATGAAATACATTATGCACTTTAAAATTTGGTGGTAAAGCCAACTGATATGCCACTAGTCCTACCCTGAACAGTATTTCAAAAGGTCCGCACTACCTTGGTTCTAGTTTTGCACAACTTCCTAACTTTAAGGAGCTCTTTTTTGGGTTTACCTTGAGCAAAACATGTTCACCAACCTAAAACTCTTTCTGAGTTCTTTTGAGATCTGCATGGATTTTCTTTCTATCTTGTGAATTGGATTACTCCAGGAAATAGGAGTGTTACACTTTCTACCATACAAAATTTCAAATGGACCGTGGTTTGCTGAAGCTTGGTAGTGGTTATTATAAGGAAACTCAACAAGATGCAAATATTCCTCCCATTTACCTGGCTGATCTCTAAAATACATTCTTAACATATCTTTGAGAATTTAATTGACTCTTTCTGTCTACCCGTCCATTTGCGGATGGAATGATGTGCTGAAATTTAAAGTAGAATCTAAACCTTTAAATAAAGACTTCCAGAAATTTCCTGTAAACTTAGAGTCCTTATCAGAAATTATAACTTTTGGAATCCCATGCAAAGAAAAATTTGTTTCATAAAAATTTCAGCAATGTTAGCAGCCTTGTAGGTTGTTTTAATAGGTATGAAATGGGCTTCTTTACTAAGCTTATCCACAACTACCATTATGGAATCATTCTCTTTCTGATTTTTAGGTAAACCAGTTATAAAATCAATACTAATTATTTCTCATTTTCAATACGGAATAAGTAGTGGCTACAACAGTCCTGCTGGGTATTGATGTTCAGCGTTTATTTGCTGACATTCCATACACCTAGAAATATATTCAACTACATCATTTTTCATACTTGGCCAAAATTAATCCTTCCTCAACATTGTTATCATCTTTTGGTAACCAGGATGCCCTGAGTATGGAATTTTATGTAATCCATTTAAAATCAGTAACTTAATTTCAACAACATTAGGCACATAAAGTCTGTTTTTATACAACATTAATCCTCTTTCATCAATTCTGAAATCTATTATTAAATTTTCAGCATTATCTTCAACAACCTTTTCATGTAATTTTTGATATTTTTCATCCATTCTGATTCCTTCCTTAATCTGATTTTCTAGATCAGTTTTATAAGTACTGATTGCTGAAACAAAATTTAGCCTAGTATTTTTGCTTAAGGCATCAACAACTTTATTTTCTCTACCTTTAATGTGATGAATCTCAAATCATACTCTCTAAGGAAAGCTAGCCACCTAGCTTACCTTGCCTTCATATTTGGTTGATCCAACAAATATTTGAAACCTTTATTATCTGTCATTAACGTAAATTTTCTTCCAATTAAGTGATGACGCCACATCCTTAATGCATGTATTACGGCGGCTAAATCTAAATCATAAGTTGCATAGTTCTTCTCATGAATATTTAACTTTCTAGACTCATAGGCAATCACATGACCTTCTTGTGTTAAGACTCCGCCAAGTCCATCATTGCATGCATCAGTGCATACAATGAAATCCTTGTTTGGGTCTGCAATTTTTATGATAGGTGTGGTTGTTAACAGTTCTTTTAATTTCTTAAAAATTTCTTCACATTTTTTATCCCAGATAAATTTTTTAGCTTTCTTTTGTAAAGAGGTTATAGGATTCACTATTCGAGAGAATCCTTCTATGAATTTATGATAGTAACCTGTAATTCCCATAAAATATCGTACACCAGTTACGTCTTTAGGGGCAAGCCATTCATTAATTTCTTTTATCTTGTTCGGGTCTACTACGATTCCATCCTTGGATATCACATGCCCTAGGTACTGTATTTTATCTTTAAAGAAATCACATTTGCTGAACTTATCGTAAAGTTGGTGTTCTCTTAACACTTGTAAAATTATTTTTAAGTGTTCGTCATGCTCTTTTTTAGTCTTAGAATAAATTAGAATGTCGTCAATGAAAACAATTACAAACTTATCTAAGTACTTATGTAAAACATTATTCATAAGACACATGAAAACTGTTGGGGCATTGGTTAGCCCAAAAGGCATAACCATTAACTCGTAGTGCCTGTAACGGGTTCTAAAAGAAGTCTTAAAGATGTCCTCATCTTTAATTCTGACTTGATGGTACCCCGAACTCAAGTATATCTTAGAAAATACCTTCACTTCGCGTAGTTGATCAAACAAATCATCAATGAGAGGTAAAGGATATATGTTCTTTATGGTCATTTTATTTAACTGACAATAATCTATGCATAGACGCATAGTTCCGTCCTTCTTTTTAACAAAAATGACAGGTGCTCCCCATGGAGACAAACTTGGACTTATATAATTTTTATCAATCAGTTCCTTAAGCTGTGATTTAAGTTCATTAAGTTCTAGAGTGCTAATTCTATAAGGAGCCTTTGAGTTTGGTACCACTCCCGGTACTAACTCAATGATGAAATCTAGTTCTCTTTTCGGAGGTAGTCCTGGAATTTCTTCCGAAAATACGTCAAAAAATTCCTTTAGAATGGGTATGTCTTCCAGCTTTAACTTATCTTCCTTATTTGATTGTTCGTCATTAATTACATTTACAGCAAACAACTTACACCCTTTACGAACAGCCTTTTTAATTTGCAAGGCAAAAATTTGTCTAACAGAAGTCTTTCTAAGAATTCCTTTTACTATTATAGTTTCACATTTTTCATTCAAACAAGTAAAAGTCTTATCAAAAAAATTTAATATTACCCTATGTTTTTTCAACCAATCCATTCCAATCAGAACATCGTAAGAGCCTAAAGGTAACACATTTAGCTTAACATGAATCCTAAACTAATTCATCAGTAATTCACACTCTTTTAAATAATCAGTCACTTTTATTTTAATTCCAGTAGCTAGTTGAACCAACCATGACCTTTCAAACTTGTCTAGTTTCAGATTGCAACATTTAACTAAATCAGGTGACACATAGCTAAGACTTGCTCCCGGATCAATTAAAATATAAATAGGTTTATCTTTCAGCATACCTTCTACTTCAACCATGGAATTTTGATGATCAACTTGTTTGTTTTCCAAGGCTGCATTGATTTTGGGCATTTCTCATGCTAAGTCACCAACAATAGTCTCCTCTTGTACTATGTGTATGTTGTTGACAGTCCTCTTTTTGAGCAAGAAATTTGATGCATAGTGAGGTCCCTGCCAGTCCCAACATTTAACAGGTTCTTTCTGATCCTTGTTTTTAACAAAATTTTTAGGTGAATCACTGTTTCTTGCAGCTGTAAATTTTGACTGCATATTACCTATTGAATTAGTCCCTTGAAATTTTCTGTTGGAATAATTACATGAATTATTATTCCCAAAGTTGCAATTAAAAGAAAACTGCTTTTTCCTTTGTTCAAAATTATTAGGCCTTTTTACCTTCCAGTTTGGTATGCGTTCTCTTTTCTTGTTCTGTTCATAACAAATATTTGCTTTTCTCATGGCCTCTTCAAGATTTCGAGGACCATCATACTCAATCATGTCCTTTATATGAGATGGCAAACAACTCAGAAAACTTTGTACCTTAGGCTTTTCTTCGGTGATGTAAGGCGCATACCTTAATAAATTTAAAAAATTGCTGCTTAATTCCCTCATATCCATGGAACCTAACTTTAACTCATAAAAATCTTTAGCTCGTTCCTCATAATATTGTTCTGACATAAACTTTCTTTTAAAATATTTCTTAAAATTACTCCAATTTAGACTTTTCTCTTTTAAACCTTTTACTCATTTAAGATCTTGCCACCAAATGTCTGCTTTTCCAATCAAATTATATATTGTCATTTTAGTTTTTAAATGACTTGAGTAATTGTAAATTTGAAAGTACTTATTCATATCAGACAACCATGCTTCGGCTGTTTCACTCTTTTCTGTTTCTCCATTAAAAGTTGGTGGTTTGATCTTTTTAAACTCGCCAGAAATTTCTTCGTATGGTTTGTACTTCTTCTTTTTAGTGTAGCAGTCACTTTCACTGCTATCATTGGTATACTTATGCTTTTTCCTGCGTGCTTTTTCATAAAATTCAGAAGATGAGCTGCTATGATAATTAGTAAATTTTAACTTTTTATCCTTACGTTGGTAGGACATGGTTCCTGATTCAGAATTATTTTCGGTTCTTTTATCCTTATCATTGTTATTAAATTTATCCAATAGGATTTGATTTAGCTCCTCCTGAGCTTTCAGAATTCGTTCATTTTCTTCCTTAACAGTTTTTATCTCTATTTTTAAATATTTTACTGTCCGTAGGAATTCAGATGAATTATCGTTCAATTCAACAAATAAATTTTCCGCATTAATGTGTCATTGTTCATTATTATGAGACATGTCCTCAGCCGACTCTTCTCGTCCTTCCATACATGCAATCTAAATTTATAAAGTGTTGAACAAAAAAATAAAATAAAAATCAGTAGTTGAAATTCTTTTTTTTTTTAATTTTAAATTGCGAGAGTTGAGCCACTTCAGGCCTAGTATTTGAACTTACGCTCTGATACCACATGTAACATCCACAAATTTCACAAAAAATTAAAATTTTCTACGTAGCATTGAATGCTTACATTTGTTATGCGGAAGTATAATTAATGATAATTTACTTATTTAAACGTCAACTTGATTTTGTATTATGACGACACCTTCTTCAATAGTCGTCAATGTTATAAACATGTTACGTCAATTACATGCTATATTTGTTGTAATGTCTCTATTGCTTGTAAATGATTAAAATCATGTATTTATGTTACCACACACTGTCAAATGGTTTAAATACTATGTTTGTTTTCTGAATAATCATGTTTACTTTTTTAAATGTATAAACATCGTCAATTAACTATGGTACTATTTTATTCATACTTACTAACTGTTTGATTTTCTTTTTGATGAAGGGGTCCTAAGGGCACCCCGAGGCTTACTTAGCTATTTATCTAATGCTCTTACACTTCTGTCGTAGATCATAGGTAAGAGCAAGATTATTGACCGAAGACATATGTAAAAATGACTTTGTTATAATTCCTTTAGCTTTCAATGTTAATTACAAAAGTATAGAGAACTTAACTTGTTCAAGGGTAAGATCTACCTTAGCTTCGATCATACGTAACTCAATATCGTCTTATAAATTTATTTATGTTTTCCATAGAGTTTAAAATTCATGTTCAAACATCATGCTTATGCCATCTTTGTTTTAATTGTTTTATGGTCTGAGTTTAATTGTATTCAATTATCAACTATAGCCTTTTTAATGGTAATACTATGACCATGGCTTCTCAACTTGTAATGTGAAGACATGTAACAAGACCTAACTTTATGTTATAAGCTATGTTCCTTTAAACTAAATGCAATTATTATTATACTATAGAATATATGCATAGTATGGCACTCGAAATGCTCTAAGTGGATCTATACACTATGTGTTATGACTCCTTGCATAGACATACTTCACATTGTAAGCATAGTGAAGATCATAAATTAATCCTCGGTGGATCTCTACGTTGGCAGGAACACATGCATCCGGTAGCTATAGCACTTAAATGTAATTTAATGTGTTTTGGGTGGAATGCCTATTGGAAATCCTCGTGGCAAGGCTCCACGTGAAGATTCTTGGTTTTTTGTGTTAAACCCTATCTTGGTTTTGAACTACCTCGACGAGACATTAACCTGGATCATTCATTTTGCAATGAAGGTGGGAGGAGAGGCCGACAGGCTCTCGAGTTTTTAGAGTTTGTACAAAATGGTTGAAGTTTCCTCCCGGGGTTTGATACTAAGACCTGTAACCTGTAGTAGGTTAAATGATCCCGAGTCTTTTACAGAGGTGTTAACCTTATTGGATTCGATGATGAATCTTTGCACCACCAGTGTTGATGCTTGAAGCTTAATCCAATGCATACATGATCATGCATGCTAAAGAGATGCAGGTAATGTCATAATCGACCCTTTGTGCTTCGTCGAGTGTTTTAACATTGACGTTGTTTAAAGTAAAAGTCTGAGTCATTTCAAGGTTTAACCAGTGTTATGTTGATGTCCTTGACAGGTTACTTCCTGTAACATCCCAAAAAATTGTAAAATTTAAAAATTTTGATAATACCCAATAAATATGATATTAACTATGTGGAAGTAATTATCTGTTTGTTTTATTTAGCATTACTAAAACATCTTACTGTTGTTTAACGATAGTTTGTTAAGATTTCTATTTTACAAATGACTATTTCCATTGTACTTAACTAATCATGTCTTCTTCTGATAATGAAGGGGTCTTTTGACACCCGGGGCTTACTTAGATGCAATGCTAAAGTCATTTATCTTGATGCGGGTTCACAGGTAAGAGTAAATTCCAGTCATTGAAGTTATTTTGTGATCTACCAGCATTTAAAATAACAGCTATATTTTTAATTGAAGATTATTCAGGTAAGATCTTTATTTCTAAAGTTCCTTCTATAGGAAGGTAAAATGACCTATTCCCAATTCTATCATAAGTTACTATAAGTGTCGGAACTGTAAAAAGAATAGAAGCAAAATGAACATACAGTAATGTAAGCTTGTATGTTACCAATTACACAAGAGTTAGTGTAAAACTCTACATTCAAGTATGTCCTAATATATTTTATCCATGAGTTGTTACAACTATAATGACAATAAATTTTATACAATTTAATTGTCGTGTATGAGTCAAAGGACAAAATATGACGATACAATTTCTAAAGTCATATTAACATTTGTCGTTTTATAAGCACATAGTGATAACACCTAAACTATGCAGTCAACCTAAGTTAGATTATCCTATAAAATAGCCAATAATACTAATATTGCAATTGTATCCAGTGGATATAGAAATTATAGTGATGTATAGTGTACAATTTCAGTATTTAAATGTTTTGAATATCAACATTATAATCAACTAGATGCATGGCATTCTAAACCCTATTCTATGAATCCAAAAGAATTAATATTAGTATTGGTCTAGAGTTAGGATCATGAACCAAAAACATGTCTATGTACAATGACCTTTCCTATGACTCTAGCATAAGACATTTTTACTATACCTATCAACATTGCTATAATCATTAATTTGATCCAAGATTACAACCATATACTATTTATTGAGATTCTAACTATAATTTGAAGAATAATGCAATAATAATCAAATGTAAAGCATAGGGTTGTGAGGTTATATCATTCTATTCATATTTACAAATTTATGACATTAATTCGAGGGTATCCAAAACATTGTTACAATAATCAACAGGTATCAAATAATTGAAATGTTAACAAGGTTTAAATGAGGATGCTTGTAATAACTATGGTACTATGCAAACAAATGGAGTTCCAACACATATGCTAAGGTTATGTAATCATTGTTGGAATGTACAGGTTGACAAGCATTATAGCTTTAATGGAATTAATTGAGTTTTAAAGTGAGTGGCTCGGTGTCGTCCTAGCTGGCTCAGGGCACGTGATCATCACTTGGGTAATGTGCTTCCACACAAGTGGAGAGAGTTAACTCCTTCCCTACCAAAACCCTAGTATTCATTGTTGTTCTTCTTGTTTTGGGGTGTGAGGCCGACAGACCATGAAATCTAAGGGTTTGAGGAGTTCGCTTGGGGTTTGGAACCCACGACCTCTGTGTTAATTTAATAGTGAAATTTGAACTTGGAAGTGATAGTTTGGTAGTTACTGTTCAGGTTCCTCAGGATTGGAAATGTTGTTTTAGTGTTGACGGAGCCTAAACATGGCCTGTAGAGTGTTGGAGTGTATGTTCAGAGATTGTGGTGTTTATTCAGTTTTTAAGGTGCTCGCTCAGGATTCGAGACTAGAAACTTCAAGACTTGTTTTAAACTGAGTGTTCTAAATGTGAGTGTAGGGTTCAAATCTAAGCCCTTGGGGTCTGTTGTAATGGTGATACTGTACAATGCTAATAGGGGTCTTTCAAAGTGAAAATTTAGGTTTTCAAAAGTTAATTTGAAGCTGTAACCTCGGCATTGTAGAATAATGGTGTTTTTCCATACTTTGTGAAAAATAGCTGCGAAGTAGGGTTCAAGATATTCATTGTGTTTCCTCAGGCTTGGAACTCACGACTTCAGTGCAGTCCAGAAGAAAAACAATTACCAATCTTTGCAAGGGTTTCAGACTTCAATTTTAAACAACGATTCCAGTTTGCATCTCTATCCAAAACTGAAGGTGAGACTTTGATGTAATACTTCAAGGATAACTTGTATGTTTTTAAACTTTCCAACAATACGTTCACTAACAACATTTTCCATAAATGTAAATGCAGGGTCTAAGATGGATTTACGGCCTTGCTCATTGTGGATGAAGGATGCCGAGGACTCCATTGTCCTGGTAAGTCTTGGGTTCATCTACAACCCTGGACTTGTCATAATTTGACATGTTATGCTTCAGTAACTAGGTTAAATCGTAGACAGTAATGTATGGTTCTTATGGTTCCAAGGCTATAAGCTTGTGTGAAAAAAGTATGTTTAAGCAATGTCCACTTTGCCATCGTACAGTGTACAAGTTTTGTGTTAATGTTTTGAAAGTCATTGGACTTGGAAAATAAACATAGTTCTGGTTAACATAAACACTGTGTTGTCTTATATAAAAAAACAATATTGTTGTTATTATGGCTACTGATTTCGATGCTTAGTCTGTTAAAAGATGCATCCATAAGTTTTTAGCATCGATTTAAATTTGACAAGTAAGATATCCAGAATGTTTGTCCTTCATTTTAGATTAGGGTTTGAACGAGTGTCTGTGTAATGTTGAAGAAGGGTCGAAAGCCAAATACTCAACTATTCTTGTATCTAAAGTTTTTAAATGGCAAGTTTTCATTCTATGTTGAAATGAGTCTCGACAGGGTTGGCTAGAATGCTTATAACAATTTTCAAAAAGGAAAATGTTTATTTTTATAGCTGTTAAAAGAAAATCTAGAGAGAAAGAAAATACGATGTTTAAAAACAGAGTTAGGGTTTGTAATGTATTAATTTCTGAGGCTATTACAATAAACAAATGATATATGAAATCAAACAGGAAACTCATGCAGAATTTAAGTATGTATGAAGTTCAGAAAACTATAAGTTCATTAATTCTTGCAACTATGAAAAGTACCTTGGAAATACTATTACTTGGACCACATGATAAGTATGATTTTAATTAGCATTTGTTTGCTATCTTAGATTTATGGGGATAAGAGGAAATATAAGATTATGTAAAAATTAGGCTATGTTTTTCTTTCAATGAAGGAATCCAATATCACTATCTATGCTTATACAGTAAATTCTTACTCTATTTAGATGTAGGACAGAATGGTAAACAATTCACTTACTATAATTATTATCCAATCAAATGGCAATCTGCCTATCTCTCATCTATTATTTGATTTGCTTCTCTATACTATAGTACAATGCAAATAACATCATGTGGAAAAATATAGAGATGGTTTCGAATCAATAATTTACAGACTTCATCATGCAACTATGGAACATAAATCAGAAATAAAATAAATTCTTTTATAAAACAGAGTTTAATAAATCCTACTAGACAGGATATTGAACTGTAAACAAAATAGGAAATAGCAAAACCTGGTTAATCTGTAGGGAAAAAAACAGCCCAAGGAGCCTGTTCCACCCAACCAATTCCTGAAGACAACCAAGTTACTTGCCTTAGGACCCCCAAGCCTATTCACTGAACCACCAAGAGGAAGAAACTTACAAGCTTAGGACGTTAACTTGCAGTAGTAATAGTTATCCAGTCTTAAAGACTTAGCAGTCAAAGGGACCTGCACCAGCACCTCTGGTTCTTCTTCTCAGAATAATTTGTAGACTTACAATGCACTCACATAGCCTCCCTATTCAAATCTCTCAATCATCACCTGATGCACATGAGGAATATTTCTGTAGAAAATATTGTGGAAGAGCTACCTGCTCAATTCGAATTTTCCTTATGTAGGCTGCCTAGGCCTTTTCAGTTGTTAACTGGTCATTAAATGAGCTGCTTGCTCACTCCCTCCGCCTGGGGTATAATGCCACATTTGTAGGGGTAGTTGTCCCATAACCAACAGCTAGTGGTGAAGTGCAATTGCTACCATATGTCCCATGCCTTCTAATAGCTTCCATTCCTCCTAGTGGGTCAGTGAACACTCATTTAACAGTTCCCTTGGGTGTTTGTCTCCTACTTTAATTTATTAAATAATAATAATTCAGTAATTCCATTCATCCTTGACCAAACTTGGTCATAATTACAAAACTTTGTAATTAAAATTTAACATAAAGTATTTTTCCAATAAAATAATAATTTCAGAAATTGGGTAGGTGACACTTCTTTGGCATTTGTTTTTAAGGTTGTCTCGAAAGGGATAAGAGCTTCTTTGGCCCTGGTAAGCCTCGGTGAATCCCTATGGGCATTCTATTTGCACTTTGAAGATTTATGGTGAAGCTTGGCACTGATGTCGGTCTTAGTTTTGTTAGCTGAAGCTTTGGTTTAACTTATAATTTGGTTTTACAGTTGGTTGTAATTTTATAAGCCATATGGAAATTTGGTACAGGGAGGGTTGAACCCTCGACCTTGACTTGCGTTGGTTTCTCAACGCTTTCTTTCGTTACAGTACATGTATAAATTTTTATGGATAAATATATATGGTTTTTGCAAGATCAAAGTATAGTTCGAAATACAAACTTTAGAGAGTTTACTCTCAGCATTTTCGTTATCTTTGGCAATGAATAAATTTTGATATAAGCTATCTAGGTTTAGGGCAAGGCCCATCTCTATTGGAAATGGTTGTGATGTTTAATTTTTAAGATTTGTTTCAAACATTGGCCATAAGTCTGGGTTAAAAACCCTACCATAACTGCTTTCCATGTTTAAGATTTGCGTGTGGAAACACTAAGGGTTTCTAACCCCGAACCTGTTATGCATTTAAGATTTATTTGATAGCTTATAAAATTATTATGTGGATAGGGTGAGTCGAGACTCAACCCTACACACCTGTGCTTTAGAAATTTTGCAAAGGTTATGTTTATAATTTTACAAAGGTATGGACCAGTTTGGGTGAACCTTAATGGGTATCGAACCCTGGTCTTGTACTAAATTCTTGTGTTGAAAAGACTACAATGTTATTTACAGTATTACCAATCGTGGATTATGCATAGGGTTTTCAACCCTGGAAAGGTCGATAGACTATTTAGAGTTACTATTTGCTTAGTATTTCTTAGTATGTTTTAAATTAAATGGTAATTCTTTTGAATGTGCATTATGTTGCAGTATGTTTGACGATCATTCTCTGTGTAAAAGTTTAAATGGTTATCATACAGTGAATCATTACATGTTACATAATGTGTGATGAAGAAAATAGATACAAGTTTACATGTGTGTTCCTATAATACTTATAACTTCGATTTGTTTATGCAATTAACCTGTATCGTGACTTTCACTACCGTTAGGGTTTTTCAACATAAATTGTTTATAATAATTAAGATTCGGTTTCTATTTGAGAAGGTTTTCTGCAATCAAATAAAGGTTATTTGCTTATTGGTATAAAGGGTTTATGCTATAATTTAACTTAGGTTTCAAGATAAGTAAGAGATTGATTAGCAGACTGTTATTTCTGTACTATGCGAAGTGCTACTATGAAGCATTAACTATATGAGAGAATACTAAAATTTGATCTAGTTTATGTTATTTAAAGAGCAGGTTTTACATCAAGCTTTCGTAAACCAGTAGGATTATTTTTAATATACAATCTGTTCATAGAGAAAATTATATAAATGTAAACTATTCATTGACAATTGTATTACTGAGCTCTGCACAAAATCTAGGTTTTTAAATTAGAGTTATGTTATGATTTACTGAAATTAACACAGAAATGTTATACAGAAAATAAACAAATTTGATCTATGATATTCAATCATTCGAATCTATCTATAATTTTGACTTCTTATGTACTAGAGTACGACACTTTAAGTGTGTGGATAAATACAGAGAAGTGTTTCTATTCTATCTTTCATCATTTAAATTTGAAATCTAACTATCCATTCAACATTTAAAACTAGCAGATGAAAGGGTTTCAGAATTAGGTAGATAAAATAGAACATTTAAATCATTTAATGAATACCTAAGATTAAATAGAAACTAATAATATGTATACATTCATTTCTCTAGTAAATGCAATTTTTGACAGAAAGTAAGGAAGATAACACAAATGGAACCTAGTAACTATAGAAGAGAGAAACAGCCAAAGGATCCTGTTCCACCCAACGTTTTCCTAAATGCAGCCAAGTTACTTTCCTTAGGACCCCTGAGCCTATTCACTGAACCACCAGGACGAAGATGCTATGTGGAGAATGGAATAAATTCCTTTCCAACTCAGCAGTAGTACTTGACAGTAATACTTCTGCCTTTGGAAATATTGAACTCAGCAATGTGGCTGCACTAGTTCATAATGTAGTCTTGATTCGCTCAATCACTTATAGCCTTCCCCTCATTGAATCTCTTGTGCTCTCTTGTCTTTCTCTTTCAGAAATTTTCACAAGGTAAGAACTGAACAGCCTCCTGCTGCATTTGATGGGTAGATAAAGCATGGCTAGGTCTTTGGTCAGTTTTCTTTAGTTAATGAGCCACTTGCTCAGTTCCACTTTCTTAGCGAACATGGCCATAAAAATAGGGAAGTTGCCCCTTGCAACAGCTAGAAGTGAGTTGAGGATGCTTCCAAGTGTCAGTTTTCTCTCCACCCAAGTCCATTCCTCGTAGTGGGTCAGTGAACACCCATTCAATAGTCTCCTTTGGATATTTGTCTCCTCTTTTATTTATAAATAATAAAATATTCAGAGTAATTAATTACAGTCATCCTTGACCCCAATTGGTCAATAAACATATAACTTTACAATAACATAAAACATAATGTTTTTCTGACATAATTTGGGTATGTGACAAAGTTTTCCAAAAATTTATTGATAATAGGCAAGCAACTGAGGCAAAAGGAGAGTGGAGAGTATGAAAACCAAGCACCAAGGCACCCTTTCAGACTCATAGCCCTAATGCTGAGCAGAATTTTCGGCAAAGCAGATGGAACTATCTATAAACTGAGTTGGTTACCTTTAATCCACCATGTGGCTTTCAATGGTATAATTTTCAATTGGGCAGACATCATCTCAGATAGTCTGTCATCAGCAATAGCTGCTGCCCAGGGAGGACTCGCTCAGAAAAAAATAGAATTCTACATGTCATCATACCTGGTAGATTGCATTTTGTCAAGGAATCCCTTTCCAAATTTAGTCTGCATCTAGAAAAAGGCTGACCCCCCAATTTATACTGCTTATCAGATCCCGTGGGCTCAAAAGTACAAGAGGTCTTACAAGGCAATATGTGAAGAATTTATCATGCATCTGTACGAACTGATTTTCAATAGAGATCCAAAATTCATGTCTGAGAACGCCATGGAAGTCATAGAAGAATATGGTGATTATTATCTTTCAGAGGAAGGAACCTACCTTAGAACGTATGATGGTTCCAAACCACCATCTCTCTTGCCCAGATATGCAACCAACTATGTGTTCCACAAGGAAGTGGTAAGGCAAGTTTTTATAGATGGGATCGGCGGCTTCCTGAATAGACTGAAAAATGCCTCTTTCCCACCATTGTCCTTCTACATTGGAGCATATAAGTTCTCTAAAGTTAAATCAGCTGAAGCCTTTATTAAAGAGTTGGGAGATTTCCACTTTAGTGAAAATATTCTTACAAAGAATGATAGTCTCAACAAAGTTGCAGACCATTGTATAGAAATCAAAGTGCATTTTGAATATGCAAACTATTTTGATAAAGACAAAGAAATTTTCAGAAGAGCCAGCAATATGACTTAACTCAGTAAGATATTTCACCACAAGAGTGGAGCCAGTTCTAGCTCCACTGCCACCCAAGCTACTAAACACGAAGAATTACAAAGGCTAAAAGAAGAGGCTGAGAAGTTTCAGAGAGAAGTAGCGGAAAGAAAGAAGAAGGAAGAGGCTGAGAAATTCCAGGAAGAAGAAGCTCAAAGGATCCGAGAAGAAGAAGCTAAAAGGATAAAAAAAGAAGAAGCTGACAAGCTACAAGTGTAACATCCCCTTCTATTGCTACTATGCAAGGAAGGAAACATGACCAACCTACCAGGCCTATTGGCAATCTTAGACCCATTCATTACTAAGAAATTCATAAAAAAAATTAAAAACTTCTGTGTGCAAATACATAATCAATATATACACAGCGAAAATAAACGCAATCAATCTGCAAACTGAAATGCATCAGCATATTTATCTCGAGCAAATGATAAATCAACAGGAAAAGAATCCACCCCATTCTCATGCTATGCACAAACTTCGTATCAATTCCATTAACATGAACAGTTATCATTCTGAATTAACACAGTGCAAGAAACAGAATGCATATAACTTAAATAACAGAGATTTGCACACACACAAATAGCAATGCATAACATATATATCACTGCATAGGATAAATTCAACATCTAGAGACTCAATCTCGTTCCAATGCCATGCATAGATCCCATATTAGGATAATCATTTCATTTCATCAAACAGGGACAATTAACATATTGCAGAACACAAAATGCATATAATTTAAATCACAGAGATAACACTTATCTTGAAGATGAAGCAGTCCAAACAACTGGCTATGTGAGAGTAACGTTCTACCCAACCATAGACCTCTGTCCAGCTTGTATTCTTTCAGCTGAGAGATCACCCCTGAGCTGGGTTGTGTATCTACTAAGGAGGAACTAGATGGGCTCACTCACAGTCATGGTTTCACTCAACAGCTATGCTAAGCCAACACACAGCTGGGTTTATCAAGTATACAAAAGACAAATGAAGAGGATGATAATTCAGTGAGCTCAACAATAGAGCTATAGACATCTCAAGCTAAATTCAAGCAATCCAACCCTCTGTTCAAACATCCACACTTGGATTTCTCACCGACCTGTCAATGAATAACTCAATCCCGTCAATGGTTTTCTGGGATGCAAAAACTAGGTTTTCCTATGGATTTCAAGGTAGCCAATACTCCCAATTTCACCCCAAGGTTGATATCTATGGATCCCCCATTGGTTTTCACTGTCCAATACCAAATATGGGCATTTTTGGCTCTTCAAAACGTGGGTTCTTGCAAAGTTGCGATTTCTAGTTTTTCTCCTTGTTGGCAATTCGTTTTTGGGTGAAAAATGATGCTGGTAACTTCCACAATGGAATGGGGATGAGGAAGAAGCAATCCCCATGAGTTAGAGTGACTTGTGGTACAAGAAAATAGAGCCCATACCTGCAAATATGAATTTATGGGCTGCCCATGCTCCATTAAAGCCATGGACTGTTTTCTTCAACCACTTCCTTACAACAGAATTAAATGTCAGTAAGGAAAGTCAAATGGGTTCTCAAGGTGACATATGGCATCTTATGGTTTAATCCCACAGCCCCCTCACCACTCCCTAGTGGATACACATGGCCCCTTCTCATTCGTTGCCTCCATAGCTAGTTTTGGTATTTTATTGCATGATGTTTATTTACATCATTTTTACAATGTTCCATGGCTAAATAGCACATGGGTATCATAATGTCTAATACTTGCCTTTAAATAAAATTTGAGCTTCCACTAGCGGGGCCTTGGCCTTGAGCTCCATGCTAGGAAAACATACATCACATATATACAATATTTACATTAAAATCTAGTATATCCTAAGGGTTAAAATGGGGTATTATAGCAAGAAATGAGAGAGAGGGAAAAGAGGGAAGCAGTTGAGCAGCATAATAAAGTAGAAGAAAGCCGAAGTGAGGATAAGTCCAAGAAGGATGTGGAAGTAGGAAGCCCAAGCATGTAGACCATGGACATAGACTCCGCCCAAGTATCTCAAGAAATAATTGCGAGAAGCCACTTCCCTATATGAGAGCTCTCGCTCATTCCTTTTACTCCATCAAAGAACCACATTGTGGCTCAACTGGACAAGATTGTCGTCAACAAGAAAAGAAAAGCTATTTTGAGGAAGATGGAGAAAATAATGAAGATGGCCTCCTAACCAGACATTGTCATTACACAGGAGAGCACCGTCATACAAGGAATGCAAAATGACCCCAGGTTTGTAGCATCCATCAACGTAGCTTCCACCCAAGCAAATGAAGACAACATTCACAAATTAATGAATGATGTTGAAGTGGGCAAACAGAAGGTGTGCAAGTTAAAGATTAATCTGATAAAGGAGAGAGTAGATGGAGAAAACTAGAAGAAGAAATATGATGCCCTCCTGTCCGAACAAGGAAGAATAACAAGTGAGTGTCAAAATCTAGATGAACTAAAGGAAGTGTTGATGGTGCAACTAATGATACTTGAGGGAGAGAAGAATGACATTGAAGCCTGAGCTGCTCAGTTAGAATCTGATCAGGTAGCTGCCAACCAACAAGTTGAAGAACTAAAGGCTAGACTAGAAGAAGTGAACAGGGAAAAGGAATTGGTGTCAGAGGAACTAGAACTTGCAAGAGGTAGGAATCAAGACCTAACCCCGTTCCATGAGAAAGCATGTGATATACTGAGGAAAAATCATAAGTCACTATAGCTGATCACATAGGAGGTTTGTAAGATGAAGAGAATGATTGGAAGGATGAAATTAATTGAGGCTGATGCACTAAGACTCAAGAAAAAGTATGTGCACCACTTGGAGGAAATTAATAGACAACTTGAATGGAGAAAAGGAAAATCATGATTCCCAAGGAACCTACCTCTCAAGTCCGCAGAGGATTCAGAGCTGGATTTAGGATACCTTGAGCTTTGTAGAAACTGTGGTACAAAAATAATTAGTGAAATCCAGAAAACCATCGAGAAATGTACTGACCTCTACTTAAAGACCTGGGAAACCCATGAGAAACGCTATATGGTTTCACCTCAAACCATAGATGATTTTCCTGACAAAGATCAGCGTTTGTCAGAGCTACAGGGCGACCTGAATTCAAAAATAGAATACCTAAAGAAGATAGATGTCCTGACACCAGAAGACCTCCATCGATGTATTGGGAAAGCTTCTATTCATGCTTATTTTCTAGAGGATAGTGCTTAGGCGACAATAGTAGGATTAGCAAACATTAAAACAGAAATGTATAGGCATGAGATCTCACTAAAAATGATGGTTTCTGCGTGGGGCAATTTTATTATATGAGAAGCTGGCATATGGACCAGTTACATGGCTGAGGTGGAAAATACAGCTGAGGTGGAAAGACCAGTTGAAAGTTAATTTTGTTTTTATTGTAAATTCTTAAAGACAGTTAGAGGCTGGTTTTTTGTATAAACATAAAATAACTGGAAACTAATTTTGTTTTATATGGGCACTAGAAGACAAAATTTTGGGAATCCAAAGGGTTAGGGTATGAGAGGAGACAAATCTTGTAAAGTTATAAATAGAGGAATATAATAAAATGAAAGGACTTTTGGCAGGTGAAAGGACTAATTTGTCTTGTACGTGAACTACTTTGCTACATTTATAAAGAAAGCTCCATTTTCCTAGGAAATGCTAGCACTGCGTTTTGCTTGGGAATGTGTTGGATGTCTGTTGAATTATTTCTGCACCATTCATGCATATACTGTGGGATCATTCCTAACTATTCTGAATTAATTCTTTGTTATAAATGATTTCATTTCCTGTATAGACATTGATGTATTAAATGAGTAATGGAATGCTTTAATCACATCAGAGCTATCTCTGTTATCTTTTACATTCTGTTGTAAATTTATCTACATAATTGAACAGCTAACTCTGAATTTTATTAGGTATATTTCCAACATATTACTCATATTTCATATTTTCTCCCTGCACTGATAGATTAATTAGGTTAGATAGTTTTAGATTAGTTTTTCTTTAATCACATGCATTTAGATAGGACACTTGCATATCATCTTTAAATATAAAATACATAAATGGTGGATTGGGCCGCAACCGGTGAAAACTCAACTTTAAATCACATACGGTAGTCGGGCCGTTAACCGGACGGATTCCCGACACCAAACGACGAGAGATCTAATAGGGATTGATTATCAGGAAGAATCCCTTGCGGATTGGTGCCACGAATTCCAGGGCATCAACAGTTTTTGGCTTTAGAAGGAAAGCCACCAGTGCATTGCTGGCAGAGGAGACCCATTCATTAGAATAAATTCCCCTGAAGACCCATTTGAAACAGCTATCCCAAACAATTTTGTTCTGGAATCACAAGATCAAGAAAATCCAAACCCTGAAGGTGAACATCAAGAAGATCCCAATCCTTAAATTGAACATCAAGAACCATTGTATGCTGTCTCTTTTGAAGAAGTACAAAACTTCAGAAGACATACCTGTTCTTATGTTAGAATGCTTGGAGGGTTAAACGTAATTCCCTTATTACCCAGAAGAAGAGCTCCTAGGAAAGAAACACAGTTCATTAGAGATTCAATTCTTGTTGAGAATTTAGAAGAATTATTGGATCTATGTTTACAGGAAATCATAAAACCTCTCTGTGAGATCAGACCCGAAACTCCTATGAATCAAGAAGAACCACATACTCCACCACATACTCCACCGCATTCTCCACCACGATCACCACCACATTCTCCACCAAGAGTTATGGTTGTACCTGCGTGGAGAGCCAGAGGGGCGCTCAATTTAGTTGTACCTTTCCATGATCTTCCCAAAAATCCGGAAAAGGTATTACCTAAGTACAATCCTAGAAAAGGTATTTATGATGAAGATCACCTTAAGAGTTTCTATTTGGATTTGAATCTTCTCAATGTAGAACATGAAGACGTAGTCTGCAGACTTTTCCCCTATACTTTTGAACCTAAAGTATCTTCTTGGTATTATAGTTTGCAAGCTCATTCAATAGCAAATTGAGAAGATTTTGAAAAATGTTTCTTAAGTAAATATGGAAATCAAATAACAGTCACTACACTCATGAAAGAATTGTTGTCCATGAGGATGGACAAGAAAGAAAAGGTTCAAGAATTTAATCAAAGATTTATTACTTCATTAAATAATTGTAGTGATGCCACAAGACCCGCTGAAGAATCTTTAGTTGAATATTATACCACAGCACTCAATCCACCCATAGCAATGTTTTTTAAAAGAACAAAGCAAACTACATCGATAGAAAACTTCCAAGAAGCCAAGAAGGTAGAAGTTGAAGCGGATAGTATTGCTAAGAATTCCATTGAGCTAGAGACAAAACCAACAACCGGCAAGAAATCCATGTTGTTAACCAGACCCAAGGAAGAATCATCCAATGAATAAGAAAACGTAGTCAAAATGATGCAGAAGCTATCCAATAAAATCGTAGATCTGGAAATGGATAAGGCAGCCAACACATCTAGGAAACCATTCAAACCTTTCTACAAGAAAAGGGATGAAAGTGTGTAGCCTCTTCCGCCTACAAACAATTCTGTTGTTTTAAATCTAAATGAATTAGGCATGAATCATTTCTGTACTTTTCACCAAGAACATCACTATGAAAAGAGCTGTCCGCAGTGGATAAACTCGATGAGTTTGGTTATGAACCAATTGTTAGATGCACAGGTAACAGACCAAGAAGATCCTCAGGAAGAGAAATTTTTTGAACAAGAAGAATCCGCTCCTGATACCACAATGGTCTTATGGGAATGGGCACCCACTCAGGAATCTTCAGAAGAAGCTCACACTGATGAACCTCAAATCTCATCAATCAACATCACTACTAGGAGCAAGGGCCTGGTTCTTGATCAAACCCTCAATGTCCCTAAAACTAAGGTTGCAAGAGAAATAACAAAGCAGCACATAACTATCATTCCACCACAACCTAAGGAAAATCCAACAATGACAAAAGAATCAAACCCAGAAATAAATAAACAGCCAAAGGTTACAACAACAAAAAACAAAAAATCATGGAAAAGGCTCAAAAGAGTATGACATGGGGATACGACACTATTGAAGATATCAAGAAAGCGAAAGAAAATATCTCTATATTTGAAATGTGTAGTCTTCCCCAGCAAGGGAAGAAATTGCTAGAATCTTTTGACTCACAGCCTAGCACTTCAGTAGAAAACACCGAGGAAAATCATGAGATAAATGAAGCTAGCATTGGCGGGAAATCTAGATCTCAAACTTTACCTTTTATGTTGACCTTTGAAATTTTTAATCATAATGTACACAACTGTTTGGTAGATTCTGGGGCTTCTTCAAATTTTATGCCATTATCAATCTGTAAGAAAACTAATGGAAAACCAATACCATCCCCATCTCAGATCATACAGTTAGATAGGACTATTGTTAAAGTAATTGGAGAAATGAAAGATGTACTTATTAGATTGTCAGCAGATCCTAGAGTGCACCAATTTATTGATATCATGGTGGTAGATATAACCGAGGCTTATGGTTTAATATTCAGTAGGGACTGTTCTACGAAACTGAATGGTTACTTTGAAACAGACTGATCTCACTTATGGTTGCCATACCAAAAAAAGCAAAATCAAATCAAAATATTGATAGAGCCCCACATGAAACAAAATGTAACTCAGTTGGAAGAAAAGAATGAGGATGTAGATTTTTCATCTTCGGCCTTGGGAAATTATTTTGTAGAGATTGAACTTGGGAATTATCAATCAACGATGTTAACCATAAATCAAACAAGTAGTCTTATCTCCTTCATTTTTCTAAGACTAGTGATATTGATCGTAACATAGTAGGATTAGTCACTGACTTAGATGGTAGTGAGACTACTTAATTAAAAAAGAAAACATATTTTGGGTTCTATAATTTGACGGTTCTAAAACCCAAGAAGGATCCATAGCCGGTTGTGTTTTCATCGATCCTGAAACCAACAAACATTTTTTATCTTGTAGACTAGAGTTTGAATGCACAAATAACACAGCTGAGTATGAAGCTCTAGTTCAAGGGTTAAAGAAGCCTATTAGTTTGAATGTAAAAAACTTAAAATCCTTCGGTGACTCAGAGATAGTTGTCAGACAAATAAGAGATACGATTCATTGTATTTCACTGCATTTAAAAGGCTTCAGTCTAAAGTTTGGGATTTGATTTCGTGTTTTGATGCTTTCAATATAAATTATGTTCCTAGATTACATAATACTATAGCTGACTTGTTAGCTACTTCTGCTTCCATATTAGTGCCTACTAATAACAAATGCTCTATTGAATTAATTTTCAGGCCATCTGTACATGATAACATTACAAATATTAGAGTATTTGATGATGATGATCAAATTATTAGCTTCCTAACAAATGAATATTTCTTACCATGAGCTATAATCGACGAAGAGAAGGATGATTTGGATTTGCAAAGAAAATATGTGGTTAAAGGAAACTTCCTGCCAAAAGGAGCAATGACTCTTGAAGGATTGTTTGATCTATAGAGAAAATGCAAGAGGCCAACAAATGTTAAAACTAACAACTCCTCCATGCAGCATGAATTGGTAAACCTGGGGAGAGAAGCTAAGCCAAAATTTGTCAATCTTGGTAAATGTTGCTCGTCAGGTGAAAGAGATAAGTTCATCAAATTGTTTCAGCAATATAAAGATGTTTTTGCATGGACTTATGAAGACCCGAAAACATATGATACTCGCATCATACAACACATAATACCAATGAATCCAGGTGTGAATCCATTCCAACAGCAATTGCGAAGAATGCATCCGATGCTTGAACCATTGATTCGAAAAGAATTGAAGAAGTTGTTAGATGCTAAAATCATTTTTAAAGTTCGACATTCCGAATGGGTTGCTAATCTAGTCCCCGTGCGAAAGAAGTCGGGAGAGATAATACTGTGTGTGGATTTTCGGAACTTGAACAAAGCTTCTAATAAGGACAACTACCTTGTGCCTTCGATGGAACAAATTTTACAGATGGTTTCGGGATCAAAACTTTTTTCCCTACTAGACGGTTTCTCTGGATATAATCAAGTACTAGTAGTCGGTCCTCTTCCACTACTAGTACTTGATTATATCCAGAGAAACCGTCTAGTAGGGAAAAAAGTTTTGATCCCGAAACCATCTGTAAAATTTGTTCCATCGAAGGCACAAGGTAGTTGTCCTTATTAGAAGCTTTGTTCAAGTTCCGAAAATCCACACACAGTATTATCTCTCCCGACTTCTTTCGCACGGGGACTAGATTAGCAACCCATTCGGAATGTCGAACTTTAAAAATGATTTTAGCATCTAACAACTTCTTCAATTCTTTCCGAATCAATGGTTCAAGCATCGGATGCATTCTTCGCAATTGCTGTTGGAATGGATTCACACCAGGATTCATTGGTATTATGTGTTGTATGATGCGAGTATCATATGTTTTTAGGTCTTCATAAGTCCATGCAAAAACATCTTTATATTGTTGAAACAATTTGATGAACTTATCTCTTTCGCCTGACGAGCAACATTTACGAAGATTGACAAATTTTGGCTTAGCTTCTCTCCCCAGGTTTACCAATTCATGCTGCATGGAGGAGCTGTTAGTTTCAACATTTGTTGGCCTCTTGCATTTTCTCTATAGATCAAACAATCCTTCAAGAGTCATTGCTCCTTTTGGCAGTAGTTTCCTTTAACCACATATTTTCTTTGCAAATCCAAATCATCCTTCTCTTCGTCGATTATAGCTCATGGGAAGAAATATTCATTTGTTAGGAAGCTAATAATCTGATCATCATCATCAAATACTCTAATATTTGTAATGTTATCAGGTACAGATGGCCCTTTCAAACTCATAGCCCTAATGCTGAGTAGAATTTTCAGCAAAGCAGATGGAACTATCTATAAACTGAGTTGGATACCTTTAATCCACCCTATGGCTTTCAATGGTACAATTTTTAATTGGGCGGACATCATCTTAGGTAGTCTATCATCAGCAATAGCTGCTTCCCAAGGAGGACTGGCTCATAAAAATGCAGAATTCTACATGTCATCATACCTAGTAGATTGCATTTTGTCAAGGCATCCCTTCCCAAATTTAAGCTGCATATGGAACAAGGCCGATCCCCCAATTTATACTGCTTATAAGATCCTGTGGGTGCAGAAGTACAAGAGGTCTTACAAGGCCGTATGTGAAGAATTTATCATGCATTTGTACGAACTGATTTTCAATAGAGAGCCAAACTGCCTTTCTGATAACACCATGGAAGTCATAGAGGAATATGGTGATTATTATCTTTCATAGGAAGGCACCTACCTTAGAATGTAAGGTGGTTCCAAACCACCATCTCTCTTGCCCAGATATGCAACTGACTATGTGGTCCATAAGGAAGTGGTAAGGAAATTTTTTATAGATGGGATCGGTGACTTCCTGAATAGACTGAAAAAGGCCTCTTTCCCACCATTTCCCTTCTACATTGGGGTATATAACTTCTCTAAAGTTAAATCAGTTGAAGCCTTTATTCAAGAGTTGGGATATTTCCTCTTTGGTGAAAAGAGTTTTACAAAGAATAATAGTCTCAACAAAGTTGCAGACCATTGTACAGAAATCAAAGTGCATTTTGAATATGCCAACTACTTTGATAAAGACGAAGATATTTTCAGAAGAGACAACAATATGATTGAACTTAGTAAGCGCTTTCACCCCAAGAGCAGAGCCAGTTCTAGATCAATTGTTGCCCAAGCTACTAAATAGGAAGAATTACAAAGGCTAAAAGAAGAGGTCGAGAAGTTCCAGAGAGAAGCAACAGAAAGAAAGAAAAAGAAATAGGTCGAGAAATTTCAGGAAGAAGAAGCTCAGAGGATCCGAGAAGAAGAAGATGAAAGGATAAAAAAAGAAGAAGCTGACAAGCTGCAAGAAATGAGAGAGAGGGCAAAGAGGGAAGTAGTTGAGCAGCAAAAGAAAGCAGAAGAAAGCCAAAGAAGAGGAGAAGTCCAAGAAGGCTGTGGAAGCAGGAAGCCCAAGCATGTAGACCATGGACATAGACTCCGCCCAAGTATCTCAAGAAATAACCACGGGAAGCCACTTCCCTATAGGAGAGCTCCCACTCATTCCTTTTACTCCATCAAAGAACCACATTGTGGCTCAACTGGACAAGATTATCTTTGACAAGAAAAGAAAAGCTATTGTGAGGAAGACAAAGAAAAGAATGAAGATGGCCTCCCAACCAAACATTGCCATTACACAGGAGAGCACTATCATACAAGGAATGCAGAATGACCCCGGGTTCGTAGCATCCATCAACGTAGCTTCCACCCAAGCAAATGAAGACAACATTCACAAATGATGAATGATGTTGAAGTGGGAAAACAGAAGGTGCGCAAGTTAAAGCTTAATATGATAAAGGAGCGAGCAGATGGAGAAATGTGGAAGAAGAAATATGATTCCCTTCTATCGAAACAAGGAAGAATAACAAGCGAGTGTCAAAATCTAGATGATCTAAAGGAAACATTGACGGTGCAGCTAATGATATTTGAGGGAGAGAAGAATGACATTGAAGCCCGAGCTGCTTAGTTAGAATCTGTCAAGTTGAAGAACTAAAGGCTGGACTGGAAGAAGTGAACAAGGAAAAGGAATTGGTGTTAGAGGAAGGAATTAGGACCTAACCCCATTCTGTGAGCAAGCATGTGATATATTGAGGAAAAATCATCAGTAACTAGAGCTGATCACGGAGGGGGTTTGTAAGATGAAGAGAATGATTGAAAGGATGAAATTAATTGAGGCTGATGCACTAAGACTCAAGAAAAAGTATGTGCACCACTCGGAGGAAATTAATAGATAGCTTGAATGGACAAAAGGAAAATCAGGATTCCCAGGGAACCTACCTCTCAAGTATGTAGAGTATTTAGAGATGGATTTAGGAGTCCTTGAGGTTTGTAGAGACTGTGGTACAAAATTAATTAATGTAATCCAGAAAACCATTGGGAAATGTACCAACCTCTACTGAAATACCCGAGAAACCCATGAGAAATGCCATTTGGTTTTACCTCAAACCATAGATGATTTCCCTAACAAAGATCAACGTTTGTCAGAGCTGCAGGGCGACCTGAATTTAGGAATAGAATAACTAAAGAAGATAGATGTCCTGACACCAAAAGACCTCCACCAGTTTATTGGGAAAGCTACTATTCATGCTTATTTTCTAGAGGATAGTGCTCAGGCGACAACATTAAAACATTAAAAACATAACTGTATATTCATGATATCTTAGTAAAAATTATGGTTTCTATGCGGGGAAATTTTATTACATGAGAAGTTGGCATGTGGACCAATTACATTGCTGAGGTGGAAAAGACAGCTAAAGTGGACAAGCCAGCTGAAGTGGAAAGACCAGCTGGAAGTGAATTTTGTTTTTATTGTAAATTCTTAAAGACAACTAGAGGCTGATTTTTTGTATAAACATAGAATAGCTGGAAACTTATTTTGTTTTATATGGGCACTAGAAGACAAACTTTTGGGAATCCCTAGGGTTAGGGTATGAGAGGAGACAAATCTTTTAAAGTTATAAATAGAGGAATAGAATATAATGGAAGGACTTTTGGCAGGTGAAAGGATTGATTTGTTTTGTACATGAATTACTTTGCTACATTTATAAAGAAAGCTCCATTTTCCTAAGAAAATCTAGAATTGCGTTTTGCTTGGGAATGTGTTGGATGTCTGTTGAATTATTTCTGCACCATTCACGCATATACTGTGAGATTGTTCCTAACTATTCTGAATTAATTCTTTGTTATGAATGCTTTCATTTCATGTGCAGAAATTTATGTGTTAAATGAGTAATGGAATGCTTTAATCACATCAGAGCTATCTCTGTTATCTTTTACATTCTGCTGTAAATGTATCTACATAATTGAACAACTAACTATGAAGTTTCTTAGGTATATTTCCAGCATATTACTCATATTTCAGATTTGCTCCCTGCAGGGATAGATTAATTAGCTTAGATAGTTTTAGGTCAGTTTTGCTTTAATCACATGCATTTAGATAGGGAACTTACATATCATCTTTAAATATAAAATACATAAATGGTGGATCAGGCCACAACCAGTGAAAACTCAACTTTAAATCACATGCAGTAGTTGGGTCGTTAATCGGACAGATTCCCCACACCAAACAGTGAGCGATCTAATTGGGATTGCTTATCGGGGAGAATCCCTTGCTGATTGGTGTCGTGAATTCCGAGGCATCAATGAGCGTCTAATGTAAGATTGCTTATAAGCATCCTCTTTAGACCCCTCAGATAATGAACCTTTTTTTGTTATGTCTTCTTGGTGTTCTAAGTATGAATACTATATTGTATGAAAGATCTCATTCTTGTAAGTTGAAGTGTTTAACAGGCATTTTATATAAATAAATATTTCTATACCATTTTGGAAAATGGCACACAAAAGAATCAAGGCTTGAGAATCTGTTGACTTATTGCTAAATTATCTCCTGACTTATTGAGAATATGTAGAAGCATTCTACTACTTTTTAAAAAACAATGACTATGATGTTACTCACACATTTATTTGGTGCACTAAATAAACACTCTCCTATAGCATCTCCTTCAATCAAAACCATCCTCCATAGCTACTAGAAACTAGAAATTCTAGTCCAAGATATGTAAGACATAAAAAATATATCGATATATTTTAAATGTGATCTCTCAGTTTTCTCGTATATGTCCTCGTAAATAATTTTAAAAACATTAATTTCAACAATATACTAAACAGAACCTTTAACACAATATATGAATGAATTATTTACCTGGTCTTCTCCCAAATGGTTCAAACTCCATTTCCCATTGCGCATCTTTTTCTTTGTTTTCATTATTTAAATATAAAGGAGTTGCAAATGGATTGACCAAACCCACAGGCATGTATTACTCATTATAAGATGAATATAAATGTACATAGGCAAAAGCCATGGTAGTCCTCTCAACACCAATCATAATTAAACATACCATTAACATAACCTTAGCAATACCAACACAATATATCAAAACAAACAACCAACTATTTGAGAATCCTCTTATGAACAAAACACTCTGCAACATAGTAGCTAGTATGTTTGCACAATGCAAGGCTAAAATATACAATCTATTACAATATCTCTAGACATATGTTATTCATCAATAAAGACACAATCTATATCTTAATATGCATGCCATCATTTGCATGACAACATTATTCTACATTAAATACGCAATCTTTCTCTGCATATCCATTTCATCACGACTTTAGGAGCCGACAACTTCTTCCCAATACCACCACCAAGGCTGCCACCATAACTTCCAAGACCTGCCAAGCCACCACCTATACCACCACCACTACCTTCACCCAATCCACCCCCATCTCCGAGGCCAGACCCTCCTCCAAATCCAGCACCAGTTCCCACACCTCCACCACCACCGTCGATGCTGCCACCACCCAGACCCAAACCCCCGGAGAAACCAGCTCTAGCACCCAGATGGGATCGCCCAACCAAACCACTACTTCCACCCAGGCCAGAACCTAAAACATTAACAATGTAATATTGAGAATGATAAAATACAAAGCATCACAAGAAAACAAAGCAACAAAATTAAATTTAAAAAACTTTAGATAAAACCATGTTGAGGATATTACTATATATTCTTATGAAACCATAAATAATAAGATGTGAAAAATAGAAGTAAGAAGGGAAAACTATTAAATAAAGATCATATGCCATTTAGCAAAATTCTAATACTGGATTGGGGAGGAATTCTGCATAAAATAATAAAATAGAATACAATCATTAAGAAAAACAACTATCCGAGTTTGTTTTAAGTGTTGAGCACAATAATTTTTAATACGCATATTCATAAACCAAAAGTTGCATAGACTTGTGTGGATAGCTAAGGGACCATGCACATAGATGAAACTAGAGATAACAAAATCATTTCCATTTTGGATGATAGGACTACAAAGCTGCCCTTCTTCCATACTGGAGGACTATATGTAAAGACAAATTGCTTGCTGACTCAAATCCTCTGCAGAATGCACTACTATGTTAAATTATGTTGCAATTACAGAAACAAACTCGTGGGATGGGATGGATAAAAATATCAAGCCCTTTCATAAATGAGATGGAATACTAGAGCAATAAAATAATGTATTGATAAGCAAACCATGAAGATACTACTAGCACTCTCTGCTATCTACCAAATCCAAATATCTAGTTTTTCAAAGAGTCAAATTGTTCACTTGTTCATTACCAGGGCTCCTCGGTCTCGTCGGTGAGAGGGAAGCTAGAGACTTATAGTACCCTTCACGCTCAAACTCCAATCAAGCACTGGATGAAGGTTCCATAACTCCATTGAAGGAGTGTGGAAATCAACAAACATAGCAAGTGAAGGTTCCAGAACCCATTGAAGGAGTATGGTAGGACACAAACATACCAAGTGAAATTAAACACAAAATCTTCGATGAGAACATTAGAAAGCAATGAAGGTTCTATAACCCAATCCAAGATAGCTGATTTCAAACAAAATACAATGTATAAGCCTACAATGACAAAGCCATTGGGCTTCCCTATGCACAAAGGACTTAAAATACATATAGTAACACAATATTTAGCTTGTCAATTGGGTCTAGCTTGAGTGGTTGTGGGATGGAGTGTTATATTCCCCACCCAGGTTCTATTCTTGTAAGTGACCTCAAAAATAAGATAAATTATTTATTTATTTATTTAAAGCTAACATGAAGAAGCAACCCAAGATCAATTTTTGTTTATTTATTTAAATTGTTGGTTTTGACGGGCCTTGTTGTACATAGAAACCTAAGATCAAACCCTACATGGTAGTTGGATGAGATACTTAAAATCCATCCATGCTAAAGGTTGGTGTGGACCAGGTCGGGTGCAATCCCCGACTGATTTTGATGGCTTAGATGCCCCTGGGTCACGATTTCTTAGACCATAGGCCAGTCCCGCAAGCCAGAGACAAACTAGTAAACAAAAAAAAACATGAATAATACAGGAGTCCTTGAAACAAAAACTCTATATTCTCTCAGATATCCAATTCATCACATAAGACTTTAAATTCGAATTCTATCAGGCCACTCTTGGCATAAGTTTAAATCCAATTTTAACATGCCTACAGTTACAATGTAACTCAACCAATCATACTTCGGAATTCAAAAAGAAAACAAAAAATTCTAAATTCTAAAATGTACTTCATAAAACAATTTTCTGATAATCTGTTTCAGCTTCTTTATTTTAATTCATTCAATACTTTGAAGTTTGACAATACCAAGGCCAAGTAGAGCCATTTTTTTATATAATGTTTTTTAACATAAGCCAATTTTATTGTCCACTTATCATTAGAAGCATGCACAAAATTCAAATTCGTGTTTTGTGACCTAGAAACTAATTCCAAAGGACCTGAAAGGTCACCATGAGCTTGACAGTTGATCAAGTCGGAGTGGTGATATCCCCCCATCCAGGGTTCAATTAAACCCAAGAGTGTGACATGTTTAGACCCCTGAAAAAGTGGAGGCCATCATGGACACATAAGCAAGCTGGGCATGGCAATGGAAAAATTTCCTATCCATAGTGCTCATTAGGCTCCAACACAATAAGAGCCCAACTATTATGATATCAAATAAGAAACACCTTTGAGTTTGAAAAAATCCCATTTCACATGGATAACACCTTCCTCATATTGCCTTATTCAATGGATGTTTATTATGGCATTGGAATGTGACAATGTCTCAAACAATGTAAGAATAGATTTAGTATATCCTAGGAGAGAGATACTATTCAACTAAATTAAATGTTTAGGGCCCAATAATGAGTATGCTTGAATAAAAGGACAATTATTAGGTATAGGGGATAAGTTAGGTCTAAGTTAGGCAATACTTACTTTCACAATTGCCAGCTTTTATCTATCGATGTTTAGGTACAGAACAAAGTTTAACTCAGTTGTCATATATTGACCAACCATTGCTGCTCGGGTTGTAGCAAATCGTCCAAGACTGGAAAATGATCCTCAAATTTGCATGTATCATTCTACTTAATAATATCATGGTATTCAACGCCATAATAGAAAGCATCATATCTAAGTGGTTTGCTATTTTCTTTTCAATATCTAAAACTTTTTTACCACTTTTTCCTCCACTTCTTTTTCTTCTCTTCCACCTTAATGACTTTTTCACTACTCTTTTTTTTCCATAAGCAAATTTTCCATTTGTGTTGATCTTTATGTTGATCAACAAACACTACAAAAGATCAATAGCATTGCAAAGTTCCGACCAAGGGAATGTACCGTAAAGCCCATTTGGCAAGTTATCGCAATAGTTACTTGTTAGCTTTTTGTTTTCTGCTTGATCTCTTCTCTATCATTCTCCTAATTGATTGGATACAAAAAATGTCTCTACAGGGAAAATAAATTGGTTCTTGACCTCCTTAAGGAGCAACATATTTTTAATTGCTTAAACCATTCAGCATAGAACGAAGAATAAAAGCAGTCCACAAATTTTGGCAAACTGCTATGCAAAAACACAAGATGATTTGTAGCACTCGTCTTCTTAAGCAATTATTTTTTTTTTTTTTAACATCGAAAGGTATGCCGAATACATCCCTTTGTCATGACTACGTTCTTGACATTTAAAACATACTTAAATAAATCCATCACCTATACAGTTCAAGTTCACATATTAACAACTAATATTATTTATCAAAAGACATAGTAAGACATTAACAACTTTCATTGCAAGCAAACAATAAAGTGCCAAATAACCAATTCCATTAATTATCCTAGCAAATTACTATTGAGCACTGAAGACAAATATATATACACCATTATCAACAATTACATAACATGCATGAATTAATCTCATTACTATTTAGAAGTAAATCTTATCTTAAGAAAGTCTCAGTTGAATACTTCAAGTACATGTATACAAAATACTCAATCTTTCTCTTCAATTAATTTCACCATACTTATTCTAACTAATTCAATAATGAATCGTGAATAAGTAAATTTATGCCATTGTTAACTCTAGTCCCAAGACCTTGCCGTAAAGTAATAAGCAATATCCTATGCTAACATCCACATCGACCTACCATAATGTCTATTGAGCTGAATCAATCTCTAACAATCATCAAAAGCTAACTTTCATTATAATACAATAAACATTGAAGTGTTTAAATTTCATTGCTTTCCAATAATCCTTTAAATGGTTAGCTTTCATATTAAATCTTAAAATACTATTTTTTTTTAACTACTTTACAACACACATAGAAATGATAACATCATTAATTTTATAATGACCATCAAATGCTAACCTTCGATGTTTTCACTATGCACATTATAAAGCTAACTTTCATTATTTTATAATAAACATTAATGTAGAATTTCACTATTTTTACTATATATGCTAAAATGTTGACTTTCATTATTTATGCAACAAACGTTAACATACCAACTTTCACTACGACAGATATCATTAGTTAAACATCAATGACTTCGCTAGATTAACAATGGCTTCACAATAATAGAGATTCAACTTCCTTTACACTGACCGTAACCATAACAGACTTTCATCACCTTTCACTGTCAAAGTAATATCTAGCTATATGTTATTACCTTACTACATCACACAATGATTTGGACACTTATATAGTTCGACATTATCTAATTAAACCAACAGAATATTTACAAGAGAAAAATATAGCGATTGTTAATGCAGGAAACGTGCAATCCAGATCTTCATTTCGGTAGGGTCCCTCAATCACTGCACACTCGCCGTGATTCCCGCTTGACGGAGTAATTACAACTTGCTGTTTAGTCGCCATGATCCATGCCAAGCAAGAAATTCTTTGATCACCATTTTCGACGTGGCCTGTAACTTGACTGTAAAAAATTGCAGGAATTTAACCCGCCTAAAGTCATGGTTGTTCTTAAATTAAATGAGTTGTGGCTGGAGGCTTTCAGTTACATGACTATAAATGCTAAGCTTGGATTTCTAAAGGAAAGGTGTGACATTTTGTTGCACACACCCTGCTGAACTGTCAGTCAATAAGATTGGCACAATTTAATGTTAATAACATACCCGTTGATCCAGTTTTATAATTAAATGTACATTCGAATTGAAAACAACTAAACGTACTGAAATCAAAAGAGGATTTGTATTCGCTAGTCTCGTTCTTAAATTACATGACAGTCAATTGGGGGTTTACTATCATCCTACATCACGAATCTGGATCTAACCCTTGCCAACAAACTATAATAGATTTACATAGCGACTCAGCTCTCGAATATTTACATAGCAACTTGGGGACAGATTTCAATGACTCCGTTAAACGAGGACTTGAAATTAAAGAGAAGATTGAGTTTTTGCAATGTTAAGTGTAAGTCAAGCAGGCATTCGTCTACCGTTGGGTTTACACACTAGATATCCATCAGAACCCATGTCTTAAGCACTGGAAGCCTATGATCAAGATCAAACCAGGAGATCGAGCACTGTCATTACAGAGGCAGAGTCGATCCGGTTGAACAATCGTTACTAGACATTTAAGCATGAATTACCAAAATATAAGCAATCCCCATACATCGACATCTACAACATGAATTACCAAAATATAAGCAATCCCCATACATCGACATCTACAATGAGCTTTTAGAGACAGAGTTTAGTAAGTCTACTGCTAGATCGAGTGATCTATCTTAACATGCAAACTATAATCAACCTGAGCATTATAAGTTCAGAATCGAATTGAATCAGTTTCAGATTTATTAACATACTGAGTACAATCTAAAGTACGGTGGAGCATTCTTAGGTTTGAATTTATATAAAAGAAAATAATCTATTCCCGATCAAACCAATTGATACGATTCTTTCTGCCACTGTAGAAGTTAGGGGATGAGTACTATGATTAAGACACAGTCTCGATCTACACCTATTCCTGAAATTAAAAGTATTTAAATCGCTCCGCAATATATAAGACCGATCTCTGTATTAAAATCCAATTACTAAGAATTCAAAGTAGAAAGCCAGTTGGCCGATCATTAGTAATAAAACGCAGAGTTCTTTCATATAAAAGTTGATCTATGTTTAAGTAAAGCAAACACTGCAATGGAGGTACAGAGTCGTTTTAAATCGCATCAATAGTTTTTGAATGGTAAAATAAGACCGGATCTTAACATCTAAACCCAAAATTCGTAGTATTCTTTCAGGATCAACCTTTTAAATCAGATCTCAACACTACACGCTACTGTCAGAAATAAAACGAATGACTGTAAAGAAAATATTCTCGTTTGGGATACTTCATGGCCAATCCTCATTTAGATTCTTAACTAAGCTTTCTATGATATAAAATACAACCAGAATACTTAGCTTGAAATTGCAGTATATACAAATAAAGAGATCTTAAAACAAATTTATGTTTAAACTTATTTACATAACACAGAATTACCTCTCCCGTGGCCGCTTGTAAATGTTCCTTTGGTAGCGCCGAAACTGTTCTTCGCGGTCTCCGTGACTGTATTCTTTGACCGTTCACCAATGGACACCTCAGTTAACCTCCCAACCTTTTCGAGAGTACTATCCTTCCTCTCGAACCCCCGAGTAGTACGGGTCGTAGAGTTCACACACACAAAATCTCAGAAATCCAGCTTGGGATTCCCCTCCCACCAAGATTTCTCACCAAACCCTATATAGCAGCAAGTCTTGAGGTAATTTAGAAATTACGACAATCATCCAGCTTCTGGGTCCCTTACCCATTCCCCAAGCTTTCCTTATAAAGGAAAATATCATGCGACACATGTCGCTTCATGCATAATTAATTATTTCATTAATTATTTAAATAAATACAACTCACCCATCCAAGTGTCAGTTTCTCTAGGAGATGCACCAATATCCCTAAGTTTGCTTATGTCTGTCCCCCAGATATTTTAATTACCTCCCAGATTTTAGTTGACTAGGTGTCCAAGCTTAGGATTCTACTTTGCTCCTAACTAATGGTTTATTATTATTTTAAATGCTCAAAAATAATAATTCATGTGCAAATGCCTAAAATATTATTATGCATTTTCTAAGTAATGATCTAGGGTTAATTTTATAATTTTTTATCCAGTTAAGTTTTATCAATCAATTTCACTAGGATACCGGTGCCGTACTGTTGGGCTTTCCCCATTGATTAATTTCGATTTCCCGACATGACACCACTCCGTCGGGTCCAGTCATCTGTGGTTTCCGTTCCTCGGCAAGGTACCGCATCGTTGGGTCCTTGCATTTATTATTTCCGTTCTCGACAGGGTACCTCACCATCGGGCCCTTTTGCTCTCCTCCTTCCATTTTGACTTGCGGGAACTTCATGTAGGGATTTTAGGAATCGTTACCATCCATCCTCCGTCTACATGCTATTAGGGACTATGTAATGCCCGCCTCAGCACTTATGTTTGATTTTGGTTATTTTGGACTTATGATTGATTATATTATTTGAGACCTACGATTGATTGACTATTTGAGGGCACTGGTTTGAAGTGACCCGGAGTTATAAAACTTGGACCATGAATGATTGCTTTAAACCTTATATGTGAAATGAAAATGGTTAGAAAAATGATGATTCATTTATACTCGACTGATTGAGAAAATGAAAATGATGAACATGAAATTACTTGAAATGAAAAATAATGATTTGTTCATACTCGACTGACTGAGAAAATGAAAATGATGAATGTTGAAATGTTTATTAGTGCAGCGCTACTAATATGTGTTTGAGTGTGTGTGCAGTGGCAGCTAAGACGATTTACCGACTGACGCACAATGGAAATATGGGGGTCGTAAGAATAGAAAGAACACTTAGGAGTACGGCGACTGACTGTCAACCCTGAACTAGTAATCCACACACGGGTGAAGCCGTTTTAGCTCACCCGGGGAAGCTTATACCATACGGGCAAGACCACAACGATTTGGTCGCGTACGATGAGTTGAGGGGCGCACAATAAGGAGAGCCTTATCCCTCAACATCCCTTAGTCTCCAAGGAGCGTAGTTGAGAGATTGCGGTAACGACTTCCGATCACTACGCAGTACTCCCCATAAGAAGAAATAAAGATACTGTCGGGAGGGCCCACCAAAGAGGTACCTAGACGAAAGAAGAATGAAAAAAGAAAACTACTCATACATACATAATTAAATAAAATACATATGGAAGTTATAGAGAATTTAATAATAAATTATTTCAATATTCTATTATTATTATTATCATGGTGTCGTGTTAGCCTTGATGCATGGGATTGAAAGCTTTGGTGGGCCATAACCCACAGTTGTAATTACTTTTGTTTTGTTTGTCAGAATCTTTGCTTTCAGTAAAAGTTGTGTCGGTTTGGGTCCCCATATGTCACTGACCACTAAGAGACGAGATAGTAATCATGACAGTCCTTGTGATTGCCCTGAATCTTTGCTTTTGACCGACGTTTGCCGGTCCTTCCTGCTGTTATGGTTGAGAAAGGAATGTGAAAGTTAGAAAAGTTATTGTTCTCTTCTTTGATAAATTAATGGAAATATATATTAGAAGTATTTCAAAAAGAATTTTTTTTTTTTATGGAATAAAGAATTATTTTAAATATCTCCTTATTACTATAAAATAAAAGGAAAACACTGTAATTAGAATAAATAATTATTTTGAATAAAATATTTTATTTAGAATTAAAAGTATATATATATTTATGCATATATATATTAATCTTTTAAATCTCTCAAAAATCAAAAAAAAGATTCAGATGCTATTTCTTTAAAAGAAACAAATTCTATTATAAAGTTTTTATTATTTAAAAGAATATTAAATAAATAAAAACAACTAGTTACAAAAAGATATGGAGTAAATTAATTAAGAATTAAAATAGAAGTAGAACTCTCCTACACCTAACTCCCACTGATCTAGGGAATTAGGTGCACCTTGAAGACATTGAGACACATGTATTTGAGAATATTGTTAATTAAAATATTAAATTAAATTAAATAATGTGCATGGACAGACACGACACATGGCACAGGAGCTTTTCCTATTTAAAGAGGGAGGAGAAAGAGAGAGGGATCTCTTGCTCCCTAATGCTGGATGGTCATCATAATCTCGGATTATGTTATGATCATTGGAGTTGGGATTAGCCGTAACGAGGATTGGGAGATCCTTTTGGGAGGCTTTTTGAATGTGTTCTTACGACCCCAAGAGCTCGAGGGTTCGAGGTGAAGAAGAGTAACCTCGATATGGTAGGGTGGTCAACCGAGGGGCTATCGGTAGTTTTGTCAAGTGGACTGGAGAGCAGATTCAGCTCCAACTACAACGGACTTGGACCTCGAATTCGGTGATCTAAAACAGGGTCATTATTTCCAGTCAATTTCTGTCAGTATTTGGAATTAAAATTGCAGTTTTTTTTATGTATGAATCGATCATAGTTTTGTAAAAATGCATAGAACTCTGTCTTTTATTAGAAATCGATCCCACACGACTTAAGAAATCGATCCAAAACTTTTAATCCTGCTTTTGTTAGAAATTTAATTCTAGATCTGAAATTGAGAAATCGATCTCAGTTTCTTTTATTCTTCTTTGTTGAAAGGTTAAACTCCAGATCTATCAAAAGCCGATTGGGTTTCATTTTAATTTAAACATTCAGACCGAAATCCTTGCAATTATGTGAACTTACCTTACTCTGTTTATCTTTTTAAATACTCTGTATTTGAGTTTTAAAGTATTCATTTTTTTTTATCTGCCAAAACGCCCAGATCCAATGAAAGTCTACCCTGTGCGAATTCCTTTTAGCATCTTCGTGTATAGTTCATGTTAGGTCTTAGTATATTTACATCAAGATATATACGCGTGTGCAGATATATAGTTTCGATGGTGTGCTGTTTGTTTAAAAATGAGTCCTATTTTAGAAAAGTGTTTCCGAGATCCATATTTTTTTTAATGGCATTCAATTCGATGGGTGTATTTTTTTAAAAAAAATTCAGAGTCTTGAATTCAGATCTCAGTGATTGATTAAATTCTCTGAGTAATCCGGAAATTGATGGTAGTTCAAAACGAGCGATCGTGCATAATTTCCAGTATCCCAATCGATAGCAAATTCCAGTGATAACGCTTGCAGATCTGGCGATTGGGCGTTTTTCCAGCATTATAAAAAAAATGCATTTGACCATTAATTATGCAGAGAACCCAATCTGAAATTGTGGTTATTGGAAGTCGAGATCGAGATCCGGCTTGATACCTTTCGCCCTCCGTATGAGCTCCACTTTTTGATAACAATTGTGTTCCCTGCTGATGAGTTACTGATTGTGGATTTCTGTTCGCTCATCGCTGTGTATGGATTGCTGTGTAATCATCACAGCGTTGATTTGTATAAAATTAGGACGACTCTGTCCATCAATGACAGAGCTCGACCCTCAAGAGATATGGTGTGGTATTATATTTTAATGATGAAATCGCATTCCTGATTTATCATCCCTCAAATCTTTGTTTACCTTAATTAACTTTTGATTTTCTGTCGGTAGATAGAGCATTGAAATCTCAAGCATAAACCGCTGCCATAGACAGAGTTTGTAATCTTTGCATATTTTAAATACCATTCGATCTCGGACCCTCGGTATATAGATAGAGCAATGGCTCCCATGTGTAGACCGTTTCAACAGACAGAGTGCTCTCATCTCAGTAAATTTTGTTTCTTACCTAAATCACCATTGCTGATAGTGGTTGAAACAATATGTTGTTTTCAGTCTCAAACACTTGTGGACAGAGTTATGATTTCTGTCAGATTGGATCTTCGGACAATCTCCTTTCGTTCAAGTTTGCATTTGATACACTGTACATGTTTATAGAAACACGATCTGCTTAATCTTAACTTGATACAACATTTTCCAGTAGCTAAACCTCTCTTTAAGTTTTTCGATTTGATGAATAGCCCAGGCATATGTATGAAATCAATTTCTATTTCATTTTCTGTGTTGAAAAGCAATTTCTGAGAGCTATGGATTTGGATCTCTGTATATTTTAGAGGGCGTAGTTGGTTTAATAATTATACTCGAAACTCTGTTTTACCCAGAAAACCAAGTTATAATGCTATAACGTTAGATCTCTGCACATTTTATATGGCACGGTCATTCATTAACTTCAGTCGAAACCTTAATTCTTACAATGTCTATAATTTTTATTCATTAATTTAAATTTGAAGGACATAAATATTAACTATATATATATATATATATAGTCCAATGGTATATATATATTTATATGTTGAGCACTCTTAAATTTGAATTATTATTAGTATTGTTATAGATACGTATATATATAATTATGTGTGTTTTAATTTATTAAAAAGGGTAACCTTTATCAAGTTGAGTAGTGGGATTTATGAAGATACTAGATTTACATATTTATGTTACACGTAAGTTTTGCTTTTAAGACTTATACTTCCCTTGATCTAGAACGTCTAAATAGATTATTTGGCACATAATATAAAGGTAAGAATTATACCTAGTTAATGTGTAGAACATGCAATCGCTCTAAAGAGCACTTGTAAGAAAAAAAAATAAAAAAAATTCACTTGCTCATCTTGACAGACACTACAAAATAATGGCGCTGAGGAGTGAGTTCGTTATCACTGCGCGCCCCCCAACTTGTACGTGACCAGTTCCGTCGTGGACCACCTCGTATGCCCTCACGCATTCCTCTTGAGCAAGCGGATCATTGCTTATCTGCCCATGCGTGGTATTCCGTCGGAAGTCAACATCGTCGTCGCTCCCCCTGTGTGTGATTTACCCGTACTCTACGACCCTTCTTATTCCTTTGTGTGTTTGTCGGTGAACCGTTTCACCTGTCGCTACACACATTTCTCACAAACAAATTATTAGTAGTACTGTCCTCAATAATCATCATTTTATTCATAAATATGCTACTTCGTTAAGCATTCATAATTCATTCAAACATTTACTCATTCATCAAATTAAATATGCATTTCGTTGCTAAACTTTCTTCATTCTCATCATATATTTGTTGTTTTAGCTAGTCGTTAAGCGTCATTCAAAAACATATTTTTCATAAGCATAGTTAATCGTTAAACACATTTAGTCATTCATTTACATCTATTGTTCCAATATACATACTCAAAATAAGATTAAAAGTTATTTTATTAATGTTTTGAATGGTCGGGTCACTCAAAAGGTGCCCTCAATGTCTACAAAAGTCTAGGGGCACTACATACGCCCCTACTTATTTAGAACTTCGTCCCAAAGTTCAGAATAGAAAAGAAAAACTATGACGCATCTCAGTTGCATCCTCCCAAGTCGCAGAGCTAGGACTATAGTTGTCCCACTACACTTTGACTTGATCAATCACACAATGCCTAAGCTGCCGTGTTCGCTGGTCCAAAATCTGGATCGGCTTGGCCATCATGGCCCCGTCGTCCGTTATCTGCACATTGCTCAAATCAATGACATGTGAAGTATCGGGAACATAGTGGCGTAATACAGAAACATGAAAAACATTATGAATTCTACTCAAAGATGACGACAAGTCAAGACGATAGGAAACCGGTCCTATCCGTTCCAAAATCCTAAAGGGTCCTACAAACGTAGGTGACAACTTGGCTCCCTTGCCAAACTTTATAGAGCTCTTATGTGGTTTCACCCGTAGGAATACCCTATCCCCAATATTCTAGTTCCAATATGTCCTATGCGCATCTGCATAGCTCTTCTGTCGATCCTGTGCTTCCTTCAGTCGAGCACGAATTGTGACCATCTGATCTTCCATCTCGTGTATCACCTCAAGACCAGGTAATGTCCTATCCTCCAGCCTATCCCAACTTATGGGAGTCCTACAAGGTCTCCCATAAAGAAATTCAAATAGTGTCATCTGAATAGAACTCTGATAGCTGTTGTTGTATGCAAATTCTACTAAGGGTAGATATTCTTCCCACTTCTTTTGTTGATCCATTACATACATTCTTAGCATGTCCTCTAACACCTGGTTTACCCTTTCTGTTTGTCCGTCCGTCTTAGAGTGGTAGGCGGTGCTAAAGTTAAGTTGAGTACCAAGAGCCTCTTGAAAGCTCATCCAAAACCTCCCAATAAATACTGATCCTCTATCCGAAATCATCTTCTTTGGAATTCCATGTAGTCTCACTATCTCATTGATAAAAACTCTAGCTATCTCTGGAGCTTGATACGTGTTCTTAATTGGTAGGAAATGTGCATTCTTGGTGAGAGTGTCAACGACCAAAAAAATTGTGTCATGTCTTCTATTGGTTAGTGGTAAAACAACTATGAAATCCATTGAAATAGCCTCCCACTTTGATTCCGGAATTGCATGCGGTTGCAACAATCCAGTCGGGTGTCGATGTTCAGCTTTTACCATCTGGCACTCCATACACTTTGCCACAAAACTTACTACATCCCTCTTCATACCATGCCAAAAGAACAAGGGTTTCAAATCTGCGTACGTCTTCTTTATTCCAGGATGTTCTCTATAAATTGCTCTATGAGCCTCAGACAGTATTAATCCTCGAATTTCTTCATTATCAAGAACATACATGTGATGGTGATATCATAATAAACCATCCATGTCTAAAGAGTAGCCCTCAAACTTGGGTATCCTCATCTGCTCATTCTCCAACTCAGCTTTTACTTCATTATACCAAGTGTCCTCCTACTGTAGTGTTAGGATGTTTTCTCTTAAGTTGGTATTCATTGGTATGACGGAGAATATCCTAGGTCTACAACTATGTGCCTCAGCTGCCTTGTTTAAGGTCCCCTTTACATAAGTAATGTCGAAGTCATACTCATTGAGTAACTCCGACCATCTTCTCTGCCTTGAATTTAGGTTGCTTTGAGTGAAGATGTGTTGTAACCCACAATGGTCAGTCTTCAACTCAAATTTTCTCCCCACCAAATAGTGTCTCCATAACCTCAAGGCATGCATTACTGCAGTCATCTCCATATCATGGGTTACATAGTTCTCTTCGTGCGGCCTAAGTCTTCTGGACGTGTACGCAATTACTCTCCCATCTTGCATCAATACACAACCAACACCATCCTTTGAAGCATCCGTATACACCAGGAAATGTTTATCCATATCGGGGACTCTTAAGATTGGTGCTGTAGTCAGCAGTTATTTTAACTTAGCGAAGGCCTCTTTGCATTTCTCAGTCCAAATGAAAGGACAGTTCTTCTTTTGTAATTTAGTAATAGGTCCCGCTACTCTAGAGAAGCCTTCCACAAAACGTCTATAATACCCTGCAAGCCCCATAAAGATTCATACCTCATGTACGTTGGTAGGTACTGGCCAGTCCCAAATGGCTTCAATCTTAGCTAGATCCATAGCTATCCATTAACCGAATATGATGTGTCCAAGGTAATGAATTTCTTTCTGGAAGAATGAACAGTTTGATAATTTTCCATATAGATGGTTTTCTCTTAAACATTGTAAAACTATCCTCAGGTGTTCCTCATGTTCTTCCAGCGTCTTTGAATAAATTAGGATGGTGTCCAAGAACACTTGTATAAACTTGTCAAGGTGCTGATGAAACACACTGTTCATTAGGTTCATAAATACACTGAGTGCATTTGTTAAGACGAAAGGTACTATGACAAACTCATAGTGCCCAAACCTGGTTTTAAAGGCTGTCTTAGGAATATCTTCGTCCTTGATCCTCAACTGGTGGTACCTCGACCTTAGGTCAATTTTCGAGAATACCATCGCACCCTTCATCTGGTCTAAGAGGTCGTCTATCCTAGGTAGGAGATACTGATTTCTTATGGTCGCCTTGTTCAGTTGACGGTAGTCAATGCACAAGCGCCAAGATCCATCCTTCTTCTTTACAAAAATCACAGGTGCTCCCCATGGGGACACACTAGGTCTAATCAGCCCTAAATCCAACAACTCTTGAAGTTGGATTTGGAATTCCTGTAACTCCGGTACTGACATTCGATATGGTGTTCTAGCTATAGGTTCGGTTCCAGGTTTCAGTTCTATGGTCAAATCCAGTTCACGCTGTGGTGGTAAGCCGGGTAAAGCATCAGGAAACACATCCATGTACTCCGAGAACAAGAGGTGGTTAATCATTTCCACCTTATCTCCTTCCTTGTTCATTGCAATCACCGCATAAAGTTGACACCCTTTCCTCATGCTCTTCTTTAGTTGCATGGCCGATATCATTCTCAATGAAACCTTCTTTTTCTTCCCAGTTAACATTATCTTGTATCCTTCATCGTCGATGAAAGTTAGCTCCTTACTTCGGCATTCCATCACTGCCGAGTGTGCTTCGAGCCAATCCATCCCCATGATTAGATCGTAAGCGCCCAATTCTGTAACATAAAAGGATATTCTAGAGGCACATACTCCTAAGTCGACTTCACAGTCTTCTACCTTAAGACCCACACTCTGGACACTACCGGATGCCATCTCGACAGTATCGAAATCATCTTGACTTACTACCATCATTTTATTATTTTCTAATACTTTTAAGGAAATAAAACTTTTAGTAGCTCCAAGGTCTATAAGCAATGAAAATACATTACCATGTATTTTACCTGTGGTTTCGAGAACAGTGGACTGATGATCAGCTTGACGGTTGTTGATGGCTGCATGTATACGATGCGCTCGTCCTAAATCGGCTACAGTAGTCTTTCGTGGTGCTAGAGTTCTTTGGTTTCCCCGGTCCTATCGAGGATATTCGTTTTGGAAGTTTGGTCCCCCACACCTCCAACATCCAGCTTTGGGCCCTCTTGTGTTGTTTCTAGCAGGTGCATTGTTTCTCCTCGGTCCAAACTGCGCCAATTTTGCAAATGGCTTTGCATGATCATTCCGCGGTGGCGGTTGGTATGGTGTTATGTCGTCTCTGTTAGACCCTCCGTCGAAAGGTCTCCTTCCAAAATTATTATTACCATATAGATGTTTGGGTGTATGCAAGGGTTGACTTCCTCGGTCAGTACTTGTGAAGTTCTTATTCTGTAGTATCTTACCGGGAAGCTCTTCCTCAACTATGAGAGCTTTCTAGACTGCATCATGTAAAGTAGAAGGTGTCAAAATACGAACCTTGTCTCGGATAATTGGGTTCAATCCATAGATGAACTTATTGACCTTCAATTTCTCCGTAGAAACATGGGGTGCATATCTCAATAACTCCATATAACGGATCTCGTACTCTTGTACTGTCCATAGTCCTTCCTTCAGTGCATGGAAATCATTCAGCTGTCACTCGATGAATTCATCAGATAAGTAGTGCTGACGGAAGTGTTCATCGAACAATTCTCAAGATATTTCTTCAAGTTCCAGACCTAATTGAGGTCACAAGGTCTTCCACCAGAGGAGGGTTTCCCCCTTCAGCTGCAATAACGCCATCCGTACTTTCATTATGGATGTGTAGTACCTCAATGAAAATCACATGGCCATGTTATCCAGCCATGCCTCCACTACAGCTCCCTTAGTGGAACCCCACAATTTAGGAAAATTCACCTTTTCCAACTCTTGGTGTATGTTGACCAGAGGTGGCATCTGCGGTACAGCAGTAACTTGAGAACCGACGTTCTCACGGTCAAGTCGCATCATCAATGCTTCAGTCATGCAGTGATAATTTCTCATCATCGTCATAAACTCTCCCACAGGCAGGTTAATGGTTTCCTCAGCTCTCAGAGGGTTATCCACAGGGGTTGTTGGGGTTGACGGGCGTGCAGCTCATCCTCATCCCCTTCCGACTCTTCCCCTACGAGTTCTTTGATCCATGACAAAATTTGCAATGATGGTAAAATAAATTTCATTAGTCAACAAAACATCATAAGATTGTTAATGCAGGAAACGTGCAATCCAGATCTTCATTTCAGTAGGGTCCCTCAATCACTGCACACTCGCCGTGATTCCCGCTTGACGAAGTAATTACAACTTGTTGTTTAGTCGCCGTGATCCATGCCAAGCAAGAAATTCGTTGATCACCATTTTCGACGTGGCTTGTAACTTGACAGTAAAAAGTTGCAGGAATTTAACCCGCCTAAAGTCATGGTTGATCTTAAATTAAATGAGTTGTGGCTGGAGGCTTTTGGTTACATGACTATAAATGCTAAGCTTGGATTTCTAAAGGAAAGGTGTGACATTCTATTGCACACACCCTGTTGAACTGTCAATCGATAAGATTGGCACAATTTAATGTTAATACCAATTGATCCAGTTTTATAATTAAATGTACATTTGAATTGAAAACAACTGAACGTACTGAAATCAAAAGAGGAGTTGTATTCGCTAGTCTCGTTCTTAAATTACATGACAGTCAATTGGGGGTTTACTATCATCCTACATCACGAATCTGGATCTAACCCTTTCCAACAAACTATAATAGATTTACATAGCAACTCAGCTCTCGAATATTTACATAGAAACTTGGGGCAAGATTTCAATGACTTCATTAAACGAGGACTTGAAATTAAAGATCCCTTTTTCATGAATACATCCCTTTGACCAGAGGTGGCGTCTGCGGTACAGCAGTAACTTGAGAACCAACGTTCTCACAGTCAAGTCGCATCATCAATGCTTCAGTCATCCGGTGATAATTTCTCATCATCGTCATAACCTCGCCCGCAGGTAGGTTAATGGTTTCCTCGGCTCTTAGAGGGTTATCCACAGGGGTTGTTGGGGTTAACGGGCGTGCAGCTCATCCTCATCCCCTTCCGACTCTTCCCCTGCGAGTTCTTTGATCCATGACGAAATTTGCAATGATGGTAAAATAAATTTCATTAGTCAACAAAACATCATAAGATTTTTAACGTGGAATTTATCTAGGTCCGATCTAAGTTCGACCTCGCTTTGATACCAAATGTAGGCCTTGTCTTCTTAAGCAATTTTTTTTTTTTTTTTTAACATCGAAAGGTATGCCGAATACATCCCTTTGTCATGAATACGTTCTTGTCATTTAAAACATGCTTAAATAAATCATTAGCCTATACAATTCAAGTTCACATATTAACAACTAATATTATTTATCAAAAGACATAGTAAGACATTAACAACTTTCATTTAAAGCAAACAATAAAGTGCCAAATCAACAATTGCATTAATTATCCTAGCAAATTACTATTGAGCAATGAAGACAAATATATATACGCCATTATCAACAATTACATAACATGCATGAATTAATGTCATTACTGTTTAGAAGTAAATCTTATCTTAAGAAAGTCTCAGTTGAATACTTCAAGTACATGTATACAAAATACTCAATCTTTCTCTTCAATTAATTTCACCATACTTATTCTAACTAATTCAATCATGAACCATGAATATGTAAATCTATGCCACTGTTAACTCTAGTCCCAAGACCTTGCCTTACAGTAATAAGCAATATCCTATGCTAACATCCACATCTACCTACCATAATGTCTATTGAGTTTAATCAATCTCTAATAATCATCAAAAGCTAACTTTCATTATAATACAATAAACATTGAAGTGTTTAAATTTCATTGCTTTCCAATAATCCTTTAAATGGTTAGCTTTCATATTAAATCTTAAACTACTTTTTATTTTTAACTACTTTACAACACACATAGAAATGCTAACATCATTAATTTTATAATGACCATCAAATGCTAACCTTTGATGTTTTCACTATGCACATTATAAAGCTAACTTTCATTATTTTATAATAAACATTAATGTAGAATTTCACTATTTTTATGATATATGCTAAAATGTTGACTTTCATTATTTATGCAACAAACGTAACATACCAATTTTCACTACGACAGATATCATTAGTTAAACATCAATGACTTCGCTAGATTAACAATGGCTTCACAATAATAGAGATTTGACTTCCTTTACACTGAACGTAACCATAACAGACTTTCATTACCTTTCACTGTCAAAGTAATATCTAGCTATACGTTATTACCTTACTACATCACACGATGATTTGGACACTTATATAGTTTGACATTATCTAATTACGCCAACAGAATATTTACAAGAGAAAAATATAGCGATTGTTAATGCAGGAAACGTGCAATCCAGATCTTCATTTCAGTAGGTTCCCTCAATCACTGCACACTCGCCGTGATTCCCGCTTGATGGAGTAATTACAACTTGTTGTTTAGTCGCCGTGATCCATGCCATGCAAGAAATTCGTTGATCATCATTTTCGACATGGCCTGTAACTTGACTGTAAAAAGTTGCAGGAATTTAACCCGCCTAAAGTCATGGTTGTTCTTAAATTAAATGAGTTGTGGCTGGAGGCTTTCGATTACATGACTATAAATGCTAAGCTTGGATTTCTAAAGGAAAGGTGTGACATTCTGTTGCACACACCCTGCTGAACTGTCGGTCGATAAGATTGGCACAATTTAATGTTAATAACAAACCCGTTGATCCAGTTTTATAATTAAATGTACATTCGAATTGAAAACAACTAAACGTACTGAAATCAAAAGAGGAGTTGTATTCGCTAGTCTCGTTCTTAAATTACATGACAGTCAATTGGGGGTTTACTATCATCCTACATCACGAATATGGATCTAACCCTTGCCAACAAACTATAATAGATTTACATAGCAACTCAGTTCTCGAATATTTACATAGCAACTTGGGGACGGATTTCAATGACTCCGTTAAACGAGGACTTGAAATTAAAGAGAAGATCGAGTTTTTGCAATGTTAAGTGTAAGTCAAGCAGGCGTTTGTCTACCGTTGGGTTTACACACTAGATATCCGTCAAAACCCAAGTCTTAAGCACTGGAAGCCTATGATAAAGATCAAACCGGGAGATTGAGCACTGTCATTATAGAGGCAGAGTCGATCCGGTTGAACAATCGTTACTAGACATTTAAGCATGAATTACCGAAAAATAAGAAATCCCCATACATCGACATCTACAATGAGCTTTTAGAGATAGGGTTTCGTAAGTCTACTGCCAGATCGAGTGATCTATCTTAACATGCAAACTATAATCAACCTGAGCATTATAAGTTCACAATCGAATTGAATCAGTTTTAGATTTATTAACACACTGAGTACAATCTAAAGTACGGTGGAGCATTCTCAGGTTTGAATTTATATAAAAGAAAATAATCTATTCCCAATCAAACCAATTGATACGGTTCTTTCTGCGACTGTAGAAGTTAGGGGATGAGTACTGTCATTAAGACACAATCTCGATCTACACCTATTCCTGAAATTAAAAGTATTTAAATCGATCCGCAATATATAAGACCGATCTCTGTATTAAAAGCCAATTACTAAGAATTCAAAGTAGAAAGCCATTCGGCCAATCATTAGTAATAAAATGCAGAGTTCCTTCATATAAAAGTTGATCTACGTTTAAGTAAAGCGAACACTGCAATGGAGGTACAGAGTCGTTTTAAATCGCATCAATGGTTTTTGAATGGTAAAATAAGACCGGATCTTAACATCTAAACCCAAAATTTGTAGTATTCTTTCAGGATCAACCTTTTAAATCAAATCTCAACACTACACGCTACTGTTAGAAATAAAACGAATGACTGTAAAGAAAATATTCTCGTTTGGGATACCTCATGGCCAATCCTCATTTAGATTCTTAACTAAGCTTTCTATGATATAAAATACAACCAGAATACTTAGCTTCAAATTGCAGTATATACAAATAAAGAGATCTTAAAACAAATTTCTTTTTAAACTTATTTACATAACATAGAATTACCTCTCCCGTGGCCGCTTGTAAATGTTCCTTTGGTAACGCCCAAATTGTTCTTCATGGTCTCCCTGACTGTATTCTTTGACCGTTCACTGATGGACACCTCGGTTAACCTCCCAACCTTTTCAAGAGTACTCTCCTTCCTCTCGAACCCCCGAGTAGTTCGGGTCATAGAGTTCACACACACAAAATCTTAGAAATCTAGCTTGGGATTCCCCTCCCACCAGGATTTCTCGCCAAACCCTGTATAGCAGCAAGTCTTGAGGTAATTTAGAAATTACGACAATCATCCAGCTTCTGGGTCCCTTACCCATTCCCCAAACCTTCCTTATAAAGGAAAATCTCATGCGACACATGTCGCTTCATGCATAATTAATTATTTCATTAATTATTTAAATAAATACAACTCACCCATCCAAGTGTCAGTTTCTCTAGGATATGCACCAACATCCCTAAGTTTTCTCATGTCTGTCCCCCAGATATTTTAATTACCTCCCAGATTTTAGTTGACTAGGTGTCCAAGCTTAGGATTCTACTTTGCTCCTAACTAATGGTTTATTATTATTTTAAATGCTCAAAAATAATAATTCTATGCAAATGCCTTAAATATTCTTATGTATTTTCTAAGTAATGATCTAGGGTTAATTTTATAAGTTTTTATGCAGTTAAGTTTTATCAATCAATTTCACTAGGATACCGATGCCGCGCCATTGGGCTTTCCCCGTTCCTTAATTTCGATTTCCCAACATGGCACCACTCGGTCGGGTCCAGTCATCCGTGGTTTCCGTTCCTCGGCAAGGTACCGCATCGTTGGGTCCTTGTGTCAATTCTTTCCGTTCTCGACAGGGTACCTCACCGTCGGGCCCTTCTACTATCCTCCTTCCATTTTGACTTGCGAGAACTTCATGTAGGGATTTCAGGAATCATTACCATCCATCCTCCGTCTACATGCTATTAGGGACTAATGGCACTGAGGAGTGAGTCCATTCTCACTGCACGCCCCCCAACTCGTACGTGACCAGCTCCGTCGTGGCCCACCTCGTACGCCCTCATGCATTCCTCTTGAGCAAGCGGATTAGTGCTTATCTACCTATGCATGGTATTCCGTCGGAAGTCGAAATCGTCGCCGCTCCACCTGTGTGTGATTTACTCGTACTCTACAACCCTTCTTATTCCTTTGTGTGTCCGTTGGTGAACCGTTTCACCTGTTGCTACACACATTTCTCACAAACAAATTATTAGTAGTACTGTTCTCAATAATCATCATTTTATTCATAAATATGCTACTTCATTAAGCATTCATAATTCATTCAAACATTTACTCATTCATCAAATTAAATATGCATTTCGTCGCTCAACTTTCTTTGTTCTCATCATATATTTGTTGTTTTAGCTAGTCGTTAAGCATCATTCAAAAACATATTTTTCATAAGCATAGTTAATCGTTAAACACATTTAGTCATTCATTTACATCTACTATTCCGATATACATACTCAAAATAAGATTAAAAGTTATTTTATTAATGTTTCGAATGGTCGGGTCACTCAACAGGTGCCCTCAATGTCTACAAAAGTCTAGGGGCACTACATGATTATTTCTTGGAAGAAGAAAATACCTTTCTTGGTTAATATTGGATGAATAATGAAGAACATGACAAGTCCAAAAATTAGACACTGAGCTATATGATGAAAAATATCTACATATTCAACTAGATAAAGTGCCTAAACTAGTAGAGGGCCATTCATATGTTGTCGAGCATGATCTTATTTTGAACATTTCCTTGTAATTGACATTAAATTTTAATATTTATATATATGGATGGTGAAATGTCAAGCATTCCAATAATGTTTTTTATATTGAGCTTGTTATGACGATGTCGATTAGTGCACTGAATTGATATTTTTCTATATAAACTTTCTGGTTCGAATCAACTTTTACACCATTTATTGTATTTGTTTTGTTTATTGTGTTTATTATATACTTCATGTCCATACTAACAACATTTACTTCTATGTGTTGTGAGCTTGCTGAAAAATGATAAATTACCATGCAATTTGAAGCATTCAAGGGAATATATTAAGCATGAAATGACAATTGATAAATTGATCCATAAGAAAAGAATCAAGAACAATATTAAGAGACAATGCAAAAAATCAACCATCATATGTCATATGTTGTGAGATTCCGACTGTGACAAGAATACCAGTCAGGAAGCATGAAACAAAACATTTTTCCACAATGGGTGATCCATAAAAAAGAGAAAACTAGCATAAACAAATTAGGAGAAAGGGTAAATCAGGTGATCAAATACATTATTTACAACAAAAATAAAAAGTGAAAAGGGCATAATTGATGGAAAACCTAGTGACGTTCCCTTGCTCCTTGGAAATACTAAATCTCCCCCCCAGATAATTCATACCATTAACATTGAAATCCTCATAAAGAGCTAGAACATCAAATCTCCAAAATAGGGCCAACATGCATTCCCTAGTATTGATATCCACATTGTGAACTTGGTTTCAAATGATAAGTTACCATCTCATTTAAAGCATACAGGGGAATATATGAGGCATGAATTGACAATTGATAAATTTATCCATGAGAAAATACTCAAGAACAATATTCTGAGTCCTGACATGATACCAAAAATCAACCATCAGATGTCAGACGCCTTAAGAAACTAACTGTGACAAGAATAGCAGTCAGGGAGTGTATGAGAAAATAATTTTCCACCATGGGTGATCCATAAAGAAATAAGACATGTGTAGACAAATTAGGAGCAAGGATAAATCAAGTGATCAAAGTACATTATTTCCTACAAAACTAAAAAGTGAAAGGGAATAATAATAATTGATGGAAAGCATAATGAATTTCTCTTACTCTTTTTAAATACTAAATCTTACCCGTACATAATACATTCCATTAACACTAAAATCCTCACAAAGAGATGGAACACGGAATCCCCAAAATAGAGACCGAATGCATTCCCTAGTACCCATATCCATATTATGACAAGTTACGAGTAACCTTAAAACTTAAATAGGCCAAGGTAAACTTCCATCAAGAAGCATTTCAACAATCAGCAGAAGATATTATGGCCACTTCCAATACATCTAGGAGATATCATCCATCTCTAATTCTGATATCCACATGGATATGGACCTGAAACATCTTGTTTACGGATGTTTGAACTCTGGATTATAGCATACTGGTTCATTTTATTTCTACATGTTTTGGACATTCAAAGTTGTCTGGTAGAAATATGAACAAATTCATTTTGAAAAAACCTATTCTCTGAGGCGAAGGAAGAAAATTTATGGAGTAATTCCTATACAGTGTTCTATAAATCTAGACAACAAATATGTAGTTGTCAATGTCATTAATTAGACTGGAAATCAAGCAAAGCATGTTTTCTACTTTATCTTGATATTTTGTAAACGTAGTGGAACATGCACATTGGCGAATACTTATGCATGGTGAGTAATGCAAAGGTGTCTTGAGTCAAACTGCTACCCATGAATCACAATAATAAGTTATCCATATGAGAGGTTAGAAAGGGATTCATCAAATATCATTAAGTATTTTATCAATTTGGTATAGTTTTGATTATGCCAAAGGATCTTAACAATAAGACATGCATAGAATGTATAATTTGTTTTGTGAATTCTTTCATAGTGAACTAGTGTTCACAAAAAAGAAAGGACGTGGATCAAAGGCAGGAGCCCCATATTGGAAAAAACTAAAAATAAAAAAAGCAATAACAAGACTTATATTCAAAAATGATTTAGCAAAATTGGTCAAGAAAAATAAACGATCATTGTCCAGCCATGTCTTGAAATGATCTGCTTATTCATTCAAAAAACCATACTAGAAAAAGTTGAAAAAACACAATAACAAGTATTTTATTCAAAAAGGATTTAGCAAAATAGTAATCATGAAAAGTAAATAGTCCTTCTCCAACCATGACTTGAAATGATCTGCTTATTCATTTAATATATAGGCTTCCATGAAATTCCAGCAACATGTAGAAAGACATTAGTGTTTTCAAAACTTGCTTATTGATGGATTTCTTGATGTTGACAACTACAACAACCTAGCATATGCAACAAATGCCCTACATTCATTCATCCAAAATAAGTTACAGAGTCTAGCTCTATGTTGCATGGAAGCTACCCCCCCCCCTTCCGTCCCCGCTCTCGAAACTCGCTTCTAAAGGAAGCATCTAGGAAGCGCGCTTCCTAAACACTCTCGTATGGGAGCATTTTTAGGAAGCTCACTTCCTTGCAAAGAAAAACACGCTCCCTATGTACCTTGATTTTGCTGGTGTTGATTGTTCAGATTGATGTTGGTGGCCTCAAAACTAGTTTTTGAAGAATCCCTAGTTTATAGCCTATTTATTGATGTCCTTTGGTTCAGATATGGATTGCACTCGGTGCTATTTTGGTTGTATGCACTCTTACTTGCTATATACATGAGAAAATTTGCATATTTGTGTATAATGGTTTGAATTATGATGGATGCACATGGTTTTGTTGACATATTCATCAAAATATATAAAAATATATATTATATAAAAAATGCTTCCAAACCATAAGCTTGTGAAAATTTCGCTTTTCGATCCCGCTTCTTGCTTTCACTCCCACTCCCAAGTAACCTAGGTCTAGGTAGGTGTTTGTTATTGAAACTCAAAGTAAGAAACATTGCTGACTACAAGAATTTATTAATTGTTCTTCCACAGTTCCCATCATAAAAAAAATTAATTTTAATGCATAATCAACCATAAAAACTACTAAAATAAGCCAAGATTTATATATATATACATAAAGAGAGAGAGAGAGAGAGAGAGGGTGCATACCAAAACTAAGATGTCCAAATTTCAATGAAAGATCATTTTCTTAATCTATTTCCAACCTTGCATCAATTAGGGGTTGTGACAAAAGCACCTCCAATCAAAGAATTACATGGTCTCTCTATCCACCAGCCACACTCACACCACACAAAGATAATGGTAAGAACATCTAATGGAAGAAATTTGAAAGCGTGACTAGGAAATTAAAACATTGCACTGAGAGGTATTTCAAATTGATCACCCACACTATCCATCATAGAGCGAAAGACTATGATTTTTTCTGTAGAATTCCATTTCCTTCACTAATGATTCAATTTATATAATATATTATTTAAGTCCATGTTGAACACGTTGAAAAATTCATTGAGATGACAACGCATAAAAGGATTATCGATAATTAATGATAGGAGAAATCAGGGGACCTTAGAGAAAAAAATTTGTGCATGGCTTCGAATCTGGACAACAAGCTTGGTACCCAACATGCTTTGCAAGTGAAGCACAACACAGGGGCGATACATATGAAGCAAGGTATTAGAATTTAGGACACATAATTGATAAAACAAAAATTTCAGAGGGTGATTCCATGAAGATGGGTAACTCTTTTTGCCAAATATGACGGTGAAAAACGGAAATTTTACCCATGTATTAAATTGAAGCCCTCGAAACCCATACTTGCAAAATGAATTTTGACATGCGGTTGGAAAAATTAAATGTAGAGAATTATGTTGGATTTCCAATGATATTTTTTTTTGAAATATACCAATGTCATTTATCGTGTAGAATTTTCATTTAATGAGACATGTGTACTTAAAAATTTGAAGAGCAATTAACAAGTAATTTGTGTGTGTACACGATAATTTAATGCTAAGGTAATAATTTTAAAAAATGAAATATGTGAACATGATCTAGACAGAATGCACTAGGGCTTACATATTTTTCTTTTAATTTTTCTCAAAAAATTCTATTTATTATTATTTTTCGAAACTGACCAATGAATATTTCAGTCGCATTTTGCACACATGTGTGTGTGTGCTACGAAATATTTTGATTTTTTACATAATTTGCAAAACTCAAAATACCCTTTGAAGATGACGTGTTTATCTAGAGCTTGTGTATTTTTTCAAATTTTAGGATGTGTATCTTGAATGTTGTGGATTTATCTTTGAGCTCAATCAAAGTTGTCGGCAAGGTTTTTTAGGGCAAGTTTTAGTAGAAATTTAAAAACAAAAGACATATGAAGATAAAAATTCGTAAATTTTATGTATCTGGATAGATGATTCATTGACGAATCTAATGGTATCAATTTTGCTCATTAATGAGGCATTTAATGACATGGTTTAACTCTGTGGAAGGTAGACAAAACTTTCATTCTGTAGTGAAAAGGGCTCTCGACTGTTTTTTAAGCCCTCGATCGAAAGTTTAACAACACCTCGATCGAGAGTTTAACAACACCTCGATTGAGGCATGTTCAAGCCCTCGATAGAGGTATGTGCTCGATCGAGGGTTGGTATGTGTAAAAAAAATCTATAAATGAACACAGGTGAACCGTGAAAGAAGTTGGAAACAATTAATGTTTCCAACTACCCTTCCCTCGTAAAAATATCAACCAACTTGTATATATTCAACAAACAATTAATCAAAAACAATAATTTTAACTCATTGCTAGTTTTGTTTGCCATTAAAGCTTTGTCATTTTGATCTTGTTGAATTAGAGCTTTATCATTTTCATGTTTTTGAATTAGAGCTCATTAGACATATAATATTTATTTGTAAGCATATTTCAATATTTCAAACTAACATATTGTTTGTTTGTTATAACAATTTGAAGAAAAAATTGTTTGTTTTCATTGTAGATTGATGGGGAATAAAAAAAAAGGACAAAGAAAACATGCTAGACAACAAAATGACAATGAAGAGCGTGAGAAGAATACCCTGAGAACCCCAAATGAGACAACGAAAAACAAACTTGAGAGAAGAATAAGATTCACATTTGGTGCAACAAATTCCAATGGAGGACAACCAAGGTAAAATATTGAATTACATGCTATAATAATTTAAATATCATGCTACATAATTTACAAAATTAGTAACAATTTTCCAATAAATTTAACTAAATTTCCTAATTTAATTTGTTTCATATTTATTGTAATGATTATTCTTATTTATTTAATCAATTTGTTATTTAAATTTCAAAGTTTGCAACAATTTTATATTAAATGAACAATTTTTAAGTGGCTAACAAATGTTAAATTGGAACAATTTTCAAATGAAACATGCAAATTTAGATTATATTTTCATGTTCATACATGTACATATTTTTAACTATTTTCAAATTATTTTCAAAGTTGCTAACAATTTTCAAATTATGTTTCAAAGTTGCTAACAATTTTCAATTTTATTGTCCAACAATTTTCAAATGAAATGTACACTTAGATGCTATTTTCAAGTTAAAATGTATGTACATATTAACTCTTTTCAAATTTCTAAACTTTACTAACAATTTTCAATGTTACTAGAATAATTTTCAAATTAAATGTACTCTTGGACACTATTTTCATGTTAAATTCTACATATTTAACTAATTGCAATTTTTTAAATTACTAACAATTTCAAGTTAAATGTAATTTCAATTCTGTTTTGTTAAAAAATTCAATTTCAAACTTAAATGAATGAATATTTTGAAATAAACATGTTATGTAGTTAGTTAGAATTTATTCAATTTGAAAACAAATGAATGAATATTTTCATAGTTATGGTGGTTGGCAATATTTGCATAGTTATGATTGTTGGCAATATTTTCATAGTTATGAATATTTAAAAACAAATGAATGTTCAAAGAGCTATTTAATTATAATGTTTACTTTAAAAAAATTCATTTAAAGGTTTCATCTATCACATACTTTTATTTACATAATGTGACATATCACCATGATAAGATTAATGATTAGAGTCATATATTTTGTTAGGAAAAATTGGAAATAATTATTTGCAATGTTTTGCAACCTTGCATTGATATGTGAAGCATTATTGATAAAAAAAATCCTTAAATTGCAACTTATGATAAAAATTACAATTTCCATAATTGTTTACTGTTGAAATTGCAAAATCATCAATTAATGAAAATGTTATTTTGCATTAAAAATTATGAATTTCTCCTCAATCATATATTTGTTGGAATTGCCAAATTTTTTATTGTCATAATTGTTGGAATGTCAAAATTGGAATTTAAGTTGAAATTGCAATTTGAATTAAAGAAAATTCTTTAAATTTCAATATGTACTTATCTAAATTTCTTACAAAAAATGTGAATTTATTATCAACCACATGCTTATTGAAACTTGAAATTGTGACTTAGTAGTTGTCAAAATTGCAATTTATGCTCAATCTTTTGATTGTTGAATTTGTAATTGCCAAAGTTAAAATTTCTTAAAATTAAAATTGCAATTTAAATCAAAAATACCAAAATAGAACAAAGAAGCTCTAACCAATAGGAATTTTTACCATGAAGAATTGAACCCCTAAGGTAATATTTTATTATATTATTATCACTACAATGTTTTTGATTAAATATCGTATTCATCTTTAAATCAATGTTTTCTTCCCCACATTTGGAGTATAATAGGTATGTTATCATGGGTAAAAAATCGATCTTAATTTATTTCACGTATATACAACATGGGATGCATGATGTTGTCCTTGAAATTTTAGGGTAGAAGTGTTGTAATCATTTATTATTTGTGATGATTTGCAACTTGTATTTTAAATATTTATTTGTTTATTTATACCATAAAGTTAAAATAACATTTTTCTTGTAATGTAAAAGTAAAATGGACATAAATTGCATAAAGAAAATTTGCCCACAATTATATAATGTAATGACTATAAATGATATTAATTTTTATGCCCACAATAATTTTTATCAAGTTATTAATAATTATCTTGAGTTAAATATATATACTTGATTTTCAAACTTTACTAGCAATTATTAAACTAAATGTACAATTTCAAGTTGCATGTACATATTTAGTTATTTTGAAATTAAGTTACAAACAATTTTCTTGTTTTAATGTATTTTCAATACTTGTAAATTTTTCTCAAGTCACTAGCAATTTTCAATTTGTTAATTTACATGTATAACAAATTTCAACTTATTAGCAATTTTAAAGTTAAATGTACAAGTTACTACCAATTTCAAGTTACAAGCAATTTCAAATTTTACTAGCAATTTCAAACTTTACTTCTAGAACAATTCTCATGTTTAATTAAGTTAGCAATTTCAAGTTACTTGAGCAATTTCAAATTTCAAGTTACTAGCAATTTCAATTTTTACTTAGAACAATTCTCAAGCTAAATGTATTAGTTGGAAAATTCAATTCACATGCAATTTTCAATTTTTCAATATTTCAATTTCCACATCAAATTTCAAGTTACTAGCAATTTTAAAGTTCAATGCACAACTATCAAGTAACCATTTTTCAATTTTTTAATTTACATGTTATGTAGGGAGATATTATGGTCAGCCATCACATCATGGTGATCAAAAATCACATGACCCTATGCCCCCTCATGATTCTGATCAGCCATGACATGACACCTTTCCCTCTCACATTGAAAGTATAATTGGGAGTTGCAGTGGGGTTGGAAGGGGTGGAAATTTTTGAGAGGATTGTGTAGTTGTTTCTATACAAAAAGATATTGGGAAGTCGATCCCTGGTCGGAGAGTTAGAATCCACAGGCAGGCGGAGAATCCACATCCAAGAGTAGAGCTTTTGTTGAACAAATCTATGTCCCCGAGTGAATTTCTCATCACAATTATAACAAAGCCATTTTGCTCGACATGCGTGCATCTTTGTTTCAGACAAATGCTTGATAGGAGTTGGGCGAGGAGAAGGCATGATGGGAGGTCGTTGGGAACCCATATTTCTAAAGGGAACAAAGGTGGGTTTGGAGCGTTGTTGAGCTACGATCTTGTCTTCTGCCAACTTAGCCAACCCTAGGACTTCCATCATTGTGTTGAGACAAAACATTTTGACCTTTGAGCGGATTTCATCCTTGAGACCACTGATAAAACAACTCCTGTAGAATTCATCAGACAATCCTTCTATGTGATTGGCTAGTTTCTCAAATTATGTCTGATACTCTCTCACGGTACCAATTTGGTGAAGTTTAGTGAGTGCTAACATGAAGTCATCAAAAGCACTAGGACCAAATCGTGGCAAAAAGAGTTGGCAAAAATCTGTCCAGTTTGGCTCGAGATGAGCTTTGATGTACCAACGGTACCATTGAAGGGCTTCATGTTCCAAATGAAAGGATGCAAGTGGAACTTTCTAGACGTTAAAAGTATTATGCAAACTGAAATATTGTTCTGCTCGGTATATCCATCCAGTCGGATCAGTACTATTAAAGCGAGGAAAATTAAGCTTCGGCCCACGAAAATTGCTAGAACAAGAGAACTTGGTGGCTGCAAAAGATTCTGGCTGTTGGTTATTGTTCATGGCTGAATGTTGAAGATGGAGGCTGGAAAATTTTTCATCCAAAGCTTGAATTTTGGTTTGGATGGCTACAAGTGCTTCCTCCATGGTGTGTGCTCCTGCACGGGTGACAACCATAACTAGGGTTTTTTTTTTTTATGGAATTGGTAGAAAGACAAACAGAAGCTGATTTAGTAAAGGGAAATTTGGATTGGGGAAACAATCTGATGGGTAATTGGGGTTTGACTAGATTTTGGACGCTGTCGAAAGGACATGAAAGCAAAAAAGGGGGATTTCAGAAGCGGGGTGATAGAATGAGGCAGAGAGGGACAAAGAAGCAAAATTAGAAAATGAATGTTGTGGTAAAATTTGAAGGCGAACGGGTGAAAATCGAAGAAGTTATGGAAAACCCTAAAAATAGACAAATGTGAGATTTCGGTTGTTGGGAAGTGAAATTTGGGATAGGGTCCTCAGGAATGAAATATGCAGAATGGGATTGCAGGGGTGTCAGAGAAGTTTTAAGGGAAACAGAGTTAAAACAAGGGAGATATGACGAAAAAACATAATTTTATACTTTTTTTTTTCAGAAATGGATCTACAATGGTGCAGAAAGGATCGACAATAGAGAGATCTGAAAAATGACACCGAATGGACCGAAAACGGTTGGATCAGGAATGACTGTCAGAATAGATCTGGGACGACTTTTAGAATGGATCTGAAATGGCTGGATATGAGACAGCTTAGAATGGATATGAAACAGCATGGAAGTGATCGGCAATAGTTTAGCTGAAAATAGATATGGACCCCAGGTATGTTCGGCTTCCTAACAGTTCAGGTGTTTCACTCGGCCACCAATGTTGTCTGACAGCTTGTGTATTGGGGCAGTACCCCTCACTCCACGGCTCAGGTAAAATTGATAACCGCTTTGCCACAAACAACAACTCTTGGTTTACCTCACGGGTGGGAACTAGTCAATCAGGTAGGGGTCGTTGCCCTTTTCGTTGGCAGGTCCTCTCAATGGACCAGCTACTTTGGGGTTCCTATGGTACTCCTCACAATGAGTTTTAGGGCTTATGACCAAGTACTTCCCACAGTTAAGCGGATAGAGATTATTCCCAAATCCGAAGCTGCAACAGATGTGAAAAAAAATTGACAAAAATTTCACCCAGCGAGCCCAAGAAAGTGCTCTAATACCAGATGTGAAGAACCTGCAACAATTAATTAATAAGAATATGCGAAATAGCAGAAATGACAGAACTCAGAATCACTTTTACATTGATCGCGGGCCACTTCGAGGGGGCAACCTCCTTTGAGCAAGCTCAATACAAATAACTTCATGGTGCCTTCATAGGCCTCAACACACACTTATATACTAAGTCTAGGCGCCAATACTATGAGTCAAAACAATGGGCCAATACAAACTATGGATCAACAAAACTATGGGCGACTTACAAAGCATATGCGCCAACAAAAATAACACAAACTATGGATCAACAAATACTACAGGATGACTTACAAAGCATATGCATCCAACAACAATATACTAACAAAGTAAAGACATGGGTTCCTAAGATTTACATATGACAAACTGAATTCCATGCAAGTTCTTTTGGGATGTTTCCCTTGTAGATGTTAATAGATCCATGCCGTGGTATTGTGAGACCATCCTTGGTATAAGGGAATTACATTATGTTCGAAGTAAAGACATGGGTGACATATTTTCCATTGAAACAAGGAAGTATGCTTGTTTTTGCGATTTTTGCATTAATGCAAATGGATGCGGGCTTGATCATTGTTATATGTGAAACCATGGAAATATGTCTCTCTTAATCCAAAGGGCCCACATCCAATTCCAACATGGCAAGAGATGCACACGGAAGAGGCAATAGTCTCATTAGATTGTGATCGAGTTTCTGATATGGTTATGGAAGGTACAAGAGTCTTCATTAAATTAATTAGTTCATTATATATTACACAGATACAAATGTTGTAGAAATGCACGTAGGACATTTGAATAATATTTTTAATGTATCTTGCAGGTGATGTATTCGTTGTCATTGCACCCCCCCACAACCAAGAAAATGTGGCATACTATTTGATGCGATGCATGCAAATAAAAAGTAGGTTGGTGCGACCCTACCAATATGGGGACTTCACATACCAAACTGGAGACATGGTTCTAATGGGACACTTTTTTGAAAAAGTGAAAAAACAGGGTGATCATATTATTTACAGAGATTTTATGCCTAAATATATATCAGGTCAATACAGTCATTTGGTGGTGGTAGCTCGAATACAGCTAACAGAAATCAAGGTGAAGAGAGGGGAGCCAAAGAGATGGAAGATCACAGAAGCTGACCATGATTGTATTATGGAGACTTGCATTCCTATAACCCATTGGCCAGATGAATGAGATACATGTGTGCCACTTGCATCATTGGCATAGTTTTCATGTTGTCTTGTCTAATATTTTTTTGGAGATTTTTGTGGAGGTTCTTTTATAAATGTATTTTTGTATATGCTTTAATGTCAAGAATACAAATACTAGATGGTAGGCTTTTGTGAAATTTAGGTCATGGTGCTCCAATGTGAATACAGTTGAATGTATGGTCAGTTCTCCATGAACTTCATTAATAATAGTTTTATAGATATTTGTTTAGAAGCTTTAAAAACAATATTAAAGATATATATTTAAATAGTTGAATTGTAATGTGTAGACAATATAATGTAATTGTAAAATTTCAATTTTAAATTGTAATGTACATTCTAATTTTAAATTTTGATTTCAAATACAATTGTAATGTAATTGAGAATTTAAAACACATCTATATACAATGTGGAATTGTAAAATTTAAATTTTGAATTGTACAATGTATTCTAATTTTAAATTTTGATTTCAAATTTGCAAAATTTTATACATTATAATCCATTCATTGTATTTCGTCATCAATTACATTGTATTTCATTATCAATTATATAAAAGTATTATCAAATACCAATGTATTGAAAACAAAATTCATTCAACAATAATCAATTAGTTTTGTTATCAAGAACATATCAAAGTTAAGACCAATTTTTTTTGCCTCTCCTCATTCCATTTAATAAAAATATTGGAACTTGGTGCTACATGGAATATAACATAGGAGATAGAGGGTACAATTCAACTAAAGGGACTTACACATAATCTTTGAATATATTTTCATGCAAACAATACCCATTGTTGGCACAACTCACAAACATTCACTATAATTTCTAACCATCAAACCTCTCAATTTTTGGATTACATGCATCAAAAACCATCTTTATCATGCAGTTTTGCACGCATAGGCATGGAATCTCTTTGACAGAAATTAGTTAGTATTATATGGCCTTGCTTGCGTAAAAAAACCTCAATTATCAAACCAAAACACAACTTGTACATACCTTTGTTTTTTATAGACATAGATTACGTAATAATGAAAGTTGAAACGTAAACGTAATAATAACATGGAAACGTAATAAATTGTACATGCCTTCATATATGCAACTTACCTAGTTGGATCAAATGGTGCCATTATCTCATTTGTCATCAAAACATAAACCATATGAAATAGTTGTACAAGCATAGTTCTACCATAGTTGTACAAGAATCTGCTATCAACATATTTTCATTTCTTATATTAACTAGGTGGTTATGCCCATTGTCAAGAAAACAAACCATACTTTTATGACTTAGATTAGAGCACACACTTAAAAGAAAAGAAAACAAAGATTACCTACATACTATATAACTTGTAATTAGATAATTTTGTCTCAAGGGATATTCACACTCTCAATGGACAAAAACATTCTTATATACAACAACACATTGAATTTTCAATTGAAATTACACATTAAATTTTTCATGTAATTGAATTGGAATGTGGAAATTGTAAGTGAATCTTAATGTGTAGACAACATAATGCAAAATGTCAATGTCAATTTTCAATTTGAAATGTATTCTAATTTTAAATTTTGATTTCAAATACAATTGAAAATTTAAAATACATCTATAGACAATGTAAAATTGTAAATTTAAATTTTAGATTGTACAATGATTCTAATTTAAAAAAATTTATTTCAAATGCAATTGTAATGTAATTGAAATTGAACTTGTAAATGGAACAACACATTGAATTTTCAATTGAAATTACACATTAATTTGAGATTTTAATTTTAAATTGTAATTGAATTGGAATGTGTAAAATGTAATTGAATTGTAATGTGTAGACAACATAATGTAATTGTAATTTCAATTATTAGTTTCAAATGTATTCTAAATTTACATGTTGATTTCATCTATGCAATTGTAATGTAGTTGAAAATGAGCTTTATTAAATTGTAATTGAATTGGAATTGAAATTACACATTAAATTTGAAATTTTACATTATAATTGAATTGGAATTGTAATTTCAATTTTAAAATGTAATGTATGTATTCAATTCTAAATTTTGGAAGATGTTCTCTAATGTAGTTGAAATTTGCATTTTAAATTGAACTAAATTGTAACTACACATTAAATTTGCATTTGAAACGACAAAAACATAAATTTGTGACTGTAATAACTATATCCAGATCTAATATAAAAAACAATCGATGTCAAATCATATACAAAATACACATGAAGACATCAATATGATAAAATATATAAAATATCCAAAAGTCCATATCCAAAGTCCATATATGATAAAAGTCCATGTATAAATGATAGAAATCCATATTCAAAACATGATAACGTATATATAGATCATCCAAAACATGAAAATATATAAAATATGAAAAATATCCAAAACATGGAAATGTATAGATCATCAACTCATTGTCCACTACCACCATGAGGCCCTTGATCATTCCTCTGACTTCCCTCGTGTAGTAGACAGATGCTGGCTCTGAAACGGTAAACCATGAATGAATACATCCATATTTGTCAAGTCAATGGTGATATCTGGGATCTGGGTAGGAATATGGGTAGATGGCCCTTCATTAGGAACATGTACTCGAGCTGCATCCCAATCATATGTGAAATCCATTGCAGCATTGACACCCACCCGTAGTGACTCCTGTGTAATATGCCATTACATATAATAAGTTATATTTATTAAAAATTAAAACTACTTAACATAATTTAAGTTATAATTCAAAAATTGAAACATAAAGTACAAAATCAATTACTAAATGTGACTAAATAACATGAATTGGAACATAAATTAAAACTCACATCTGTGTCTCGAGCCAGCTCATGAGGACCTTCATTGTCCTCATGTCCATCATCAGGATCTACCCCCTTTCCTTTGCCCTGTACAATTTGAAATTCATTTGAAGTTAAAATCTAAAACATAAAATCTCGAAAATTAGAAATAAAACATAAATTATTTAAACTGGGAAATAATAACTCAAATTAAATTAGAACATAAATTATAACTTACCTCAACTAATACCACCCGCGGGTTGGGGACGAGTGGATGGACCAACCGATGGCTAATTAGCAAAGAGCTGATCCATGATGTGCTTCCCTGCATGGAGCAATAGAACACAACTCCCTTAAGTATTATTAACGATTCAATTTACGACATATAATATGATGTAACATGAAGAACATATATACATAATTGTACAAAAGTATACCTGTCTTGTAGCAATGGATCTACGATACAACTAAAAGTATGCAACTCGGGCTGACTGAGCATACCTCAGTAGGGCCTCGCCATCGAAACTCCTGAGCATGTCACTAGGTACATACTCTATCTCTGGCTCTGTAGGTGGAGGGGTGGTCTAGATGCCTCTCCATGTGCAGCAATAACAACAATGCCATGGAAGTGAACAATGAGTATGCAAGGTCAGCTCTAGCCTCTACAGCAAGCTGGGATGAGTGTGCCACATCCCCAACCTGATAACCATCCCGTCTGGAAACGGTACCAACCTGGAAAGGGGTGCATGAAGGCAGGGTCTCTTCGAGCTCCAAGTACGTTGGTAGGAGCATACCCTACTAGTGCCATAGAACTCGGACCCTGTGTTGGTGTAATATGGGTGCATGTCCAAAATGTCCAAAACAAACTCTACATAAACATGTTTTTCAAAGTACAACAGGACCTAGTCATGGTGGGGGAACATGCCCCATGCTCCGACGAACCTATCATATAGATGTGGTGCAGCGGCCTCCAACTTAAACTCCATGAGTCTAAGCGGTTGACCGGAAGGGTGGTCAGGTGGGATGTCGAACAAAGTACCCTTGACGTCATGCCCTCTTATGGCTACTTTGACATCCTCCCCATTTGTGGATCCCAATGACATCCCATCTCCTCCTATGGCATGAATGATGCCAAATGTCATTGAGAGGTCCCACCCTCTTGTAGAGGGCCAACATCTCATCAATTGCTGATAACATCATGGATAAAGATCGCCGTGTGGGAGAATCCTCCCTCAATGTGCACACACATGAGTTCACCCACTCTCACTGGGTAGTGATATCAGGGAGAGTGATCCATGCGACCTCATCGTCGTATGATCCCCTTGATGGGGCACCTGCGATCCAAACCAAAACACAAATGTTACTAAAGATATATATTATAACTTGCAACTAAAATTCAATGCATATATACTAAAAATTTACTGAAAATGTATCTAACCCAAAATATGCACCTGATGCACTTGATTCTTGTTGCCCATCCCCCACTTGGGTATCACCATGTATGTTGTCGAGATGAACGGACACACTAGCTCTAGTGGTGTTGGCACCAGCGCAGCCAACCCCGGCATGACCGCACTCAACGAACGAGAGTGCTGCCGATGGCCTCCCTCTTAGGAGACGTCAGATCCTCATCGTGCGTCGTGGAGCATGAAGTGATGAAGATCTCTCTTTAGAACTCTCTGCATCACATTTCAATTTCTAATTCTAATTCTCTTCAAATTTCACATTTAAAATTCAAATTTCAAATTTCGCATTTCAAATCCAAATTCAAATTTCAAATTAAATTCAAATTTCAAACTCTATTTCAAATTTCACAATTCAAATTCAAATTTCAATTTCAAATTCCAAGTTTCAATTTTGATTTGAATTCTAATTACATTTCCAATTCTCAATTTTCATTTCTCATTTCAATTTCAATTTTCGATTTTTCAATTCGAATTTCATTCAAAATTCAAATTTCAATTTCAATGAATTTCCAATATCAATATCATTTTCAATTTCAATTTCAAATTTACATTTCAATTATAGTTTCAATTTCCAATTTCAACTTCGATATCATTTTTACTAGCAACGCTAGCATCATAGTGGCCTAGGAATCAAATTTAGTTGTTCAACACTTGTTGCGACAACATACAAGTATGGATGGAGGGGAAATGGAATCAAGCCTAAGTCAACTAGGACTCGCTACATGTTTGAGTCTTGATAATCTACATTTTAAATTGAACCATACTAACCTATGTAAAGGTATGATGCATACTAACCTATTGCTTGATATTGTAATGTGATCCTACTTGATTATACATAATGATGAAAGTCTTCTTATGTAAAGGCATGATTGGTGAATGTGTAGTGTTATGTGTCTATGCATGGAATGGTTAGTAACAACATCGTAATCCTATGTGTTTATCATTGGGAGAGGGTTGGACTATGTGATAAAAAAATTCAGTTGTGTTCCATGTATATATAGGGTTATCACTCACAGGAGGTAATTGGACCAAGGTATCCCAAATGAATGGTTTATCTACCACCAAAAGGAATTGTTTTATTATCTAGAAATGTTTCTCATAATCGAGAATCAATTTGAATGAACAACCATGGGACCTATAAATCTCATAAGTTAGTACTAGTTGAGCAATCATGGACCTATGGGCCTCTACATTGGGCCCTAAAATAAGATTTTAGGAATCTAGGACTGGTCAATAGATATGGTCGACACACATGTCTTGTTGAAAATATTCTTAGCCTGTATGTGTAGGAATTAATGTCATTTTAAGGTTTGATTACTAGTGATGGGTTTACATTTAAAGTTGGATATGGATGGAAACATTCAGTTTTGTGCACTAGGGATGGGTTTTGGACCATGGTTCAGGAAGAAATTAAGGGAATGATACCCTAACATAAGATTATAGGGTAATGGGAAATCTTCAAGGCCATGAACCATAGAATAGATGTTTAAATTGGATCTTTGGAATAAAATTTGGATATCGGCACAATCGAGAGTTCTTAATAGTGGGATGGGTCTTAATTCCATAACTAGAGTCATAAGAGGAAGGAAGGAGGATTATGTAGGTGTCCTAGGGACTTTGGAATAACATTCAAGGGAAGAAAACATTAAGAGAAGAATAAAAACTCAAGTAGTCCTAGATAACATTGGTAAGAATTAAAATGTTGCACTACCTTACATTTAGTTTGATGTAAAATCACTCTCATCCATACTAGGCACACACTCCCTTCCTTTCAATCCACCTTCTGAGAGTCAGGATCCATATCCATGTCCTAAAAATGATCATGACTCTTGTTGAATTTTTTTCTACCACTTTCATCATTCTCTATCCAACTCTATACCCTTGATAAATTCATATCTATGCATATGCACATGACTAACTCCTTCCTTTTTCTAAGCAATGTTAAAAATTATAAATACTTTGAGGTTTATGTGGCAGAGGAATTATGCTAAGAACATGCACCACTAGTATGAACATAATTATGTCACATAAAGAAAATGGTGAGAAACATATAGTCTTGATCAATAGTGCACCCCTTTGGAAAATATTAAATTATATCAAATTCATGTGGTTTTGCTCTCTATTTTAACTTCTATGTCCCAAATTTCACCTAGTACTACTTTCATTAATATTATTAATCTCATTAATTTATTGTAGTTATCATTGATTGATATTTTATTATGGTTTATGTTTATATTTTTGAATCAATATTGTTATTAATTAAATATATAAAAAAATAATATTCTTTTAGTTTTTAAATTAATAAAGTTTTATATTATAAATATTAAAAATATTCAATTTCAAAAATATTAATAAATATTAAAAATATCCAATTTCAAAAATATTAATAAATATTAAAAATATAATAAATTATTAATTTTATTAATATTATTAATTTCATTAATATTATTAATCTCATTAATTATTGTAGTTATATTGATTAATATTTTATTATGGTTTATGTTTATATATTTGAATCAATATTATTATTAATTAATATTAAAAAAGTATTATTCTTTTAATTTTTAAATTAATAAAGTTTTATATTATAAATATTAAAAAATATTCGATTTCAAAAATATTAAAATATTCAATGTTAATGGTTTTTGTTAAATCGGCAACCTAATATGATTATTTTTTTTCAATCCTCTTGGCATTCTCAGAGGATTGAAAAAAAACAGGCAGCATTCCTGCTTGTCAAACACATTTTAAAATAAAACCGGTAGCATTTATGCCGGTTAACATAAAACAAAAAATATTATAATTTAAAAAAATAATAGAACATAATCAAAAAAATATTTTGAATGGTTTTTGCTTTGGTTTCAATGGTGTTTTTTAGTTTCAATGCTTTTTGGTTTGGTTTCGATGGTGGTTTTACTCCCTATGGTTTTTGGTTTCGATGGAGGTTTTAGTTTCAATATTTTTTGGTTTCGATGTTGGTTTTCGTTTTCAATGGTTACATTCACAATTGATAAAAACGAAATAAAATTTACGTTTTTAAACATCCATTTTTATATGCAAAACAAATCAAATTTAGAGCTTTTTTAAAACAAATAACAAACAAAAAAATGAAATTTGGGGATTTTTTTGAAAACGAACAACAAATAAAATTTTAGCTTTCTTTACATGGGTTGAAATCCACTTACCTTGTGGATTTGAAGCCATGGCGGAAGGAGGTGGACAGGGGCGTGCTTCCTGCTGTGGACGTGGGCCATGGGCCATGCTACGTGTTGTGTTAGACGAAGATGCTCTGTCTAGGGCTTTGGTGTCATCGTAATCGGAAGACAGTGCGTTATCAGTTTCGATCAGGGCCGGCCAACAAGCTGAGCCCTGTTTTTGTTTTTTTTTCTTGTCTCAAACCCTCGATTGAGCATAGCTCGATCGACGGTTGAACCAAGCCCTCTATTGAGAATTTTCTCGATCGATGGTTTAATGTAGCCCTCGATCGAGCTATTTAATACCCTCGATTGAGGTATTTTGAAGCCCTTAATTGAGGTATTTTCAAACCCTCGATCGAGCGTTTAAAACCTCGATCGAGGGCTTCAAAATACCTCGATCGAGGGTTCAGAAAATAATTTTTTTCGCTCCTGCACACCAAAAATGGTGAACCATCTTCATGCAATCACCATTGAAACCTTTGTTACAAGTTGTAGAAAAGAATCAACATCAAAATACACGAGTGCAAAACAAAGGGGAAACCAAGCAAATCAAAAGGGGAAGTTGTGCACATGTCAGACATCCTACTTCAACATAAATAAAAATGTTATAATTTAAGAGAAAAAAATTTATTTGTTTACCTTAATCCGTCACCATGCTGAACCATGCATCTTCAATGCTTCCAAAAAATTATGATGTTCTTCTTCAATCCATATTTCCCTCTACTTTGTGACAGTAAAAGGTTTTCTAATATATCAATCAAGAAGATAACTTATCCTTTGTCAGAACACAGTGTTGTGATTAATAGACATGTTTGACATTACTAAATGAGTTTCAGTCAAAAACTGTCAGCAAACAATTGCAACTTAATAAAAAATCCTTAAGGCTTTGGTGTAGAACATAGTCACAAAATATATTTGTAAAAATTTGCATGCACTGCAAGATACAGAAAAAATATGGTATTCTAAAGAGGTAAGGAAAGTACCCAAGAATATACATCCACATAATGTCAGCAAAAATGTCAAATCTGAAAAGCTTGTAAAAAGGCATCACAAGTTAAACTTAAGGTCAGGCATGAAAATGAACTTTAGTAAAAATTCAAAAAGTTAAATTTCCTTGCAATAAATATTGGCATGCCTACTTGTAGTCAATGCTTTAACTCAGTATTTATATGGTTTTTTGAATACTACTAGGAAACCAAACAAAAGTCCAGAATACAGATTTGTTTGGGAAACTTCTAGTATATTATGTGGCAAACAAGCTTCTTCAAGAATATAAAGCTGCAAAAGAACACAATGAAACAAAAAGAAAAGTTTCCAGTTTTCAAACTAGATACATGTTCACAAGGATGAAATTGAAAGGATTTCGACTTGTCTAAATATAATAATTTAAGAATGTCACACCAACAAAATCAATATCAATCATGTCAACCCTAATCATTTTTTATCTTTGTGCAACAATCTTGGTAAGTATCTTCAAAGGAGAATTAAACCTAATGGATCTAGTCTAAGACTGAAATCCAACCCTAATACCTATTAAGATGAATGTTACAAATGCTCGCACACAGGTCAATAACTAGAAATATTTCAAAAATAAAGTCAACAACTTACCTATTGTGGCTTTAATAGACTCTCAAATAAACATCATATCGCATGCAACTTTAGTTTAGCTTACAACCCACTTCTATATAGTTTTCCTTGCCTTGCCACTTAAGAGATAATAAATAGATCCTGAATAAGTTCCAATTGCAAGTGACATTAACATCACATAAAATTCATCGTTCATGTCTCTACATTCACATTGAAATTTGAAGCTTTAAGCAATATTTCCTTACCAACATCAATTTGAATGGATTTAGTTTCAAGGAAACAAAACTAAATAGACTTTATTAAAGATTTTAACTCAAATGGATGGCTTTTCAATTGAAGCAAACCCATTCTACAAGAAGAGTGGAGTGCATTTCCTTTGCACTCATACCTTTAATTCGGGAAATATCAGTAGGAAGTGGATGAGTCCTTGAATTCATGGGAAACAAAGTGCATGAGTTCATGAAGAATAATGTAGGGCTACAATCTGAAAGCTTGATATTGTTTATATCAGGCTATATAAGGAAGTTCAAATACATAATCTCACAATGATGAACTTAAACAAACCTAAATATTTATATCTTGAATCATAAGTAGAACGACAAAATCTTACCTTTGTGGTGAATTCGTCTCTTGACGATGCGACGTCGTCACTCAGAAATCAGATAGAAGGGGATTAGGACTTGCTTGGTTCGGAATAATGTACACCACTTCTTTGAATACCTTGCTAGCCTACGAGAGATTCAGTTCTTTCCCCCTGTGTAGAGGAGAAAAGCATTCACTATTAAAATTCGACAGTACAGACAGGTCTGTAACCTGATTCTTTCCCCCTGTACAAAGGAGAAAAGTATTCACTATTAAAATTCGACAGTATTCCCCCTGTACAAAGGAGAAAAGTAACCTGAATAAGTCTATGAAAATAGAATATTCTTAATAGGGTACAAGATCAGGAACATTTCGTTCGCCTAGAAAACGTGTTTTACAAGAAGAACGAAGAAAAAATACTTTAAATCAGAGATACCTGCAGAAATTCAAACTCAACCAAAAATTGTGCATTTAAATGGGAAAGACAAAACTAAATTACTTTTTGAAGGTGAAAATTGTTAAAACATTATTGGAAACTATATATGTCGAGGAAAATTTTCTACATTTAATAGATGTTTTTGTTGATTCAAACAAAAAACTATCTAAAATATCCGTTTTTTCAGACAGTCTGCAGAGAAAATTATCTAAGCGGAACAGTTGTGAATTTGAAGAAGGAAAAGGGCCAGAAAATTCTATTGAATAGAAAAGCTTTCAAGAATATTGCTTTGAACAGGAAAAGCTTCGTGAAAACCTTGTTTGTGTCGAAAAACATAAAAGAAGAAAATTTGGTGTCTAAAAAAACTCAATGACAGCTAAGAATCAGTTGTCAGATTAATCACTGATTGGTTTTAAATGTTTGCTGCAAATCGCAGACAATGTCAAATCACTGAAATATTTACATGTAGTTGGTATGTAATACAATGCATTGTATTTTTTTATTTTTTCAAATTTTAATTAATCTGGAACAATGATAAAAAAATGTCCCATCGATAATTATTATCCAATAGAAATTTAGAAAATAAGTAATAAAACAAGTTGGAAAATCATATTATCTTTGTTCACTTCAAAATAAATATAATGTTTTTCAATAAATTGATATTCAACTAATAGGAAAAGATGAAACATATAGTCTCTGCCTACGGCAGGGACTAAAAATTGACTAGGCATTGAATTTTGACACACGAGAAGCTATATTGTATACAGTGGCTAAGCATTGAATTTTGAGACACAAGTTTCATTATTATTTTGTGTATCACATTAGGGAGTGGATTCATTTCTGATTAAAAACTTTTCTTGACAGAGCTGAAACCCTGTGATCCTCGGAGGGTTGATTTACTAGATACAGAGTATTTCATCTCTGTGATTTTTGGGAGGGTTAATTTATTAGATACCTACTATTTTTATATTGTATTTTTTTATTCAAAGCTCTTTAATATCAAGCAACATAGTAAATAGTTGAAATTGTACTTTTTCCTACATTTTAAAATTATAGTCCTAACATAATTCATAACTTTCAAATCCATCCAAATAATCGAAACTGCCATTTAAATAACAAAAATTTTTAGATTTTAAAAATTATATTACCCGATTCATGCCAAAAATGTAGGGATTTAGTTGCTATATTAGAGTCTTCTCTCCCCAATTGGTTAATGGAAAATACAAAATTCCAACCCAAAGTCCAAACCAAAGACCTTTGATCAGACCCCATTACTTGCAGGAAGTGATGGATTTTGAAAGCGAAAATGACCATCATGGGCATTTTGACTGTCAATTACAGTTAATATATTTTGCTAACCGTTTACTGTGAGGGGTAGATTTTTCATTTAAACTTATTTTTGAAGAGTATTAAAATTTCTAAAACGTCATCATATTTCTATTATTTTTTAAGGATAACAAAATTTAGAAAACTTCATTATATTACAGTAGTATTAATATCTTGTATCTTATATTTAATTCCAACTTCCAACCATACTTTCACTAAATAAATAGAAACATATATTAAATTAGTATTATTTCCATCTTTCCATGCCTTTCCATTTTGGAAGCTGCATTGATTTTTAATATAAAAATAGAAAAAGAAAACTCATTTAATTCAATGGTTTCCATTATTTTTTATTTTTCTATTATTGCAATGAGCATCTACATACTACAAATTTCAGTGCTCAATGCTCATTGATTACATTTGCATGTTGTAACAACTAAATGACTTGGAAGTTGGGAGTGTCCAGCCAAAGGCTTTTAAGTTTGGACACATAATCTTGGAAAGCATCATCACATGTACTTCTTGCATGATTTTTCTGTGTTTTTTTTTATAATTTTAAATAACATCATTTATATGTAGACTAAATTATTTTTGTTGACATGATATTTCATCACTTCTCCAATATTTTCAGTCTTTTCAATTTCAATAATATATATAGAGTCATACATTGAATTGAAATGAAAATCTCATATATTTTGTTATGGTTCAATTTCAATGACTTCTACAATTGTAATGATTGCTAAAACAAGTTTTTGTTTGCTACATGGTTTTTTGCCACATATTTCTCTTAAAACATGTATAAATATAATATCTTTAGAGTGGGCATATTTGATTCAATTCAAATGTAATGGGACTTTTATCTCTTGAATTAGGTGATGCATATTTAAAATGACTTCATTGGTTGGTGGGATGAATGATTGTTTTGAAATTAATGCGGGCTCTGCTTATGATGTGAGGTAAATAATTGGATCTAGGCGAGGTTAAAGCATCCAGTTATTTACCTCACATCGGAAACACTAACAGAAGGAAGGGTTTAAGAACTAGTTGCAAAACCAAAGTCTACTTTGGATCTAGAGCTGAATTTAGCTAGTTAACGAATGCCATATACAAATGCGGTATGTATAAGCATCTAAGCCTGTTCGAGAGCCAAAGCTAGTAGAATTGAATTAGTCAAAATCAATTTCCATTATTTAATTGTTAAATTTTTTCCTTTCCAAAAACAAGGGTTAGAATTTGCTCCTACCCTTGCAGAAAAACATGCAAGTTAGTGATTTATAGATGTAATTTCAAGAATGAGCAATTGATAATATACATTATTAGAGGAATCAAAGAGTCGCCATCATAAATCCATTCACGGAATCCATATGGTTATTAACTCGATAAAAGAGAGGTTAAGACAATACATTTGTACATTTATTAAGTGGCTAAAGTAGTTTTGTTAGGATTGTTAAATAATAATAATTTTAACTCTATTAATCAAATTTTATTATATATTTTATTTAAAGAAACAAAAAACCCCTTTAAATCTGTATCGATGAATCCTTAAAATTTCTCTCTAATTTTGGTTGAATTTTTAAGAGAATTATACAAAGACCATATAGATGTTGACCTTTAATAAGAAACACATTAAAATCATTATTTAGAATGTATTTTTATATATATATATATATATATATATATATATATATATATATATATATATAAAATTGTTATCTGAATTAGCATGATACATCTAATTTTATTGGTTATTAGATAAAACTAAAAAAACTAATAATAACCAATAGAATTAGATGTATCATGCTAATTCAGATAACAATTATATATATATATATATATATATATATATATATATATATATATATATATAAATAATTGTTATATATATATATATATATATATATAATTGTTATATATATATATATATATAACAATTAAATATATATATTTAATTATATATATATATTTTTTCCAAAAGAAAAAAGCATATATATATATATATATATAACAATTATATATATATATATATATATATATATATATATATATATATATATATATATATAATTGTTATCTGAATTAGCATGATACATCTAATTTTGTTGTTTATTATTAGTTTTTTTAGTTTTGTATATATTGGTGTTATTTAGGGTATTTTTTAAGGATTCTAATAGTATACTTAAGTATAGTATTGTAGGCGATTATATTGTATTTAAAAAAACATGTATATAGATACAATTGGAGAAATTTCGCCCTTAAAAATTACCATGGTGTTATTATTAAATAGTTTCACAAACACAATGATATATATTTTATATACTTATTATAAATTATAAATATTTATATAAAATTTTGTTTAAAAAATAAAATGAATTAAAAATATTTATAAGATTTTTTTTTAAATATATATATTTTAATATAAAGAATAATATTCATATCTTTTTAAGAAAATATGGATGGAAAGGATGAAAGAGAGATCTGGTGCCTGAGCGGCTAAGGCTTCAAGCTCCAAGGAGGCACTTACAAATCCACAAGTGACAGAGGTTGCAATTGTGCAGAAGCAGGTAAGGCCTTAACCTTTTTCCAAAAGCTATTTTTAGCAACTGGTCTCAATGACTAAGGATTCCAAATCAAGAGCCTCGTATAGTCAGGAAATGGTCAATACAACATGTACTGCACCCCTGACAGCTGAGGCAGTCATGACAAAAATCGCTGGGAAGGGAGGATTTAGGTCAAGCAAGGGCCCGGACACGGCTTCCAAATCAATACAGATAGAGAATATTTCCAGTATGGAAACAATGAACTCCGGATCTGGAGGCTGCTTAGCAAAAAAAACAAGCATTCCTTAGTTCAGAATAGTTTCCACCACAGTAGCTGAAAGAATTCAATACATGCAAGACCATGCAGTGATAGGGAAATTTATGGGAATATGGCCCTCAGAGAGAGCTTTGATAGGTTGGATGAACAGCCGTTGGAAGACGAAAGGGAAAGTGGATCTCAAACAGGGGTCTAAAGAATTACTTACGGCTATCTTCGCCAACACAGAAGACCAAGAGAAGATCTTTGATTCTGGACCCTACTTTTTCAACTCTGCGGGACTACATATTCGTTTCTTGATAGAAAATTTCACCCCAGAAAAGGAAGATTTCAAAGATTCCCCGGTTTGGATAAGATTATATTCCCTTCCCACGGAATACTAGATCCAGGAGGTTTTTGAAGGAATAGGGAACACCTTGGGTAAATTCATACCAGTCTCGGAGATCACTAAAGCTAGGCGTTACACATCCTATGCTCACATTTTCATTTATATGGATGTCTCCCATGCCCTCCTGGAGGCCATCAATATCTGGCACAGAGACTCGGAATGGAAATAGACTCTTGATTATAAGAACATACCCTTTAGATGTCGCAAATGCCATGAGCATGGCCATCTATTCAGATACTACCCCCTAAATATCAAAGGAAAGGAAATAGGAACCGCATCCAAGCAAGATCCAGAAGGTTTCACTAAGGTGGGTGGAAAAAAGAAATTAGGGGACAAGAAAAAGCAACCTGTTGAAGAGACCACTACTCAGGGTCTGCTTGTCAGCAACAACTTTCAAGCTCTAGAAGTGGATAAAAAAACAGACTCTATCCCTTCAAAAGAACAAGCCAATTCAAAACCAACTGCATAAAGCACTCTGAACCCAGATATGCCAACACAGGAACTGAACAGTCGAACAGAAGCCAAAAAATAGAAAACAAAGGAGGATGAAGAATTAAAGATGTCAACAGAAGAAGAGGATCAAGAAAAAAAAGAGGATGAGCCAGAAGATCCGGATACAAAAATTCTATATGAAGTACTACAAGATTTAATCAACCACTATGGAGAGCTCACTTTAGGCAAACTATCTCCCATAGAAACAAAAAGACTACACAAAGACTTTCTGAGAGGAAAAAAGATATTCACCCAGGGACTAGTTACAAAGGAGGGCGCACCACCACTTGGCATCAAACAGGTCACTCTGAAAACAATAAAAAAACTATTAATGAAGTTAAAAAAAGGGTCGTAGAACCAATCACGACAAACTCAAGGAGACGGGAGAACAAATAGTAGACTCAGGTCAAGTGAACCCCCTATCTAATAAATACCTGATCTCCTCCTCCTCCCAACCTCAATCATGAAGATCATCTCCTGGAATATGAGAGGCCTCAATGGGAAAAGTAAACAAAGAATGCTTAAGCAGAGGCTTAACCAGGATAAGCCGCAAATTCTCATTATTCAAGAAACAAAATGCAACAAATATACTCTAACAAGAGCTCTAGCAAAATACAAAGTTATAACAGTGGATTCCATAGGGAAATCATGAGGGCTTGCAATATTATGGGAATCCAGCCTCATAATCTTTGAAGACTCCTTCGCAGCACAACGAGCCTTAACTATCAAATTTCGACCTATTGGTTCCTCCTCCTCTATCTTTCTGACTAACCTACTTGGAGCGAATACACCAGCAAACAAACTCCTCTTTATACAACTCCTAGAGGAAATGGGAAATCTTCTGAAGAATGATTTATGGATTTTGGGAGGAGATCTCAATATGATAATGGAGGAAAAAAAAAGGAGGAACTTGCGAGCTGGACAGAACTAGCCTGGCTCTCAAAGAAACCTTTGACCAACTCCATCTTATTGCCCTGGAAACACAGAATGGAATTCACACCTGGAACAACAGAAGAGGAGGAGAACACCAAGTTTCTTCTCGCCTTGATAGATTCTTAATATCATAACCACTCAGATTGGCAGGCCTACACCTAGTAGTTGAAATCCTCCCCTACCATGGATTTGATCATTGGCCCATACAACTCCAATGGACCACAGTGGAAGAAAAAGGGAAAACACCCTTCAGATTCGAAAAATTATGGCTCAATCACTCGGATTTCAAGGCCAACATTTCCCTTTGGTGGAAAGAGGCAATGATACAAAAGGGCTCAAAAATGTATAGACTACAACAAAAGCTAAAGAATATAAAGAACATGATAAAAAAATAGAATCATGACACTTTTGGAAATATCTTCTTGGAAAAAAAAAGAAACTGAGGAAAGATTGCATATCCTTCAACAGAAAGTAATTAAAGAAGGGTACTACAAGGAACTTCTCTCAAAAGAGCAAGAAATCAAAACCCAGCTCGAGAACAAAAGTCAAACATGAAGAAGTTCTTTGGAAACAGAAATCAAGAAATCAATGGTTGAAAGAAGGGGACAAGAACACCAGATTCTTTCACAACATCACTAATCAAAGGAGAAGTCAGAATAGAATTTTCAGTCTCCAAACTTCTCAGAACATCCAATTAACAGATTCCAAAGAAATCTCGTAGGAACTTATCAACTATTACAAAGAAATGTTCACAGAACCTGATGCCCATCGCACAGTTCAATAATAAAAATATCACTGATCACATTCCAAAGATAGTCACAGAGGAGAAAAAAACTACCTAATGCATCCTTTCACCTTTGAAGAGATCTCTGTAGTAGTCATGAGTATGACAAATGACAAAGCGTCAGGACCAGATGGATTCGCTTCCAATTTCTTCAAAGAATGTTGGGACACAGTTGGTAGAGAAGTCTGGGAAGTAGCAGAAGATTCAAGAAGATGGGCTGGCATCCTCCTAGATCTGAAATCTATCGTCCTCACCCTCATCCCCAAGGATGGACCTTGCCAAGAAGCAGGTAATTTCAAACCCATAGCCCTTTGTATTGTCATTTATAAAATAATCTCCAAGGCTATTGCTTCCAGGTTAAAGCCTTTGCTTCCACAAATCATTAACAAAACCCAATCGGGTTATGTCGAAGGAAGGAAAATTTTGGATGGAATTGTAACTGCAAATGAATTGATACACATTCTCAACTCTCAGAAAAAAAAAAAAAAAAAAAAAAAAGGCATGATACTCAAATTAGACATGTCTAAATCCTTCGACAAAATCACTTGGCAATTCATTTATGCTACCCTCAAAGCTTTTGGTTTCGGGGAAAATTAGATTAATTGGGTCATGTCCTTAATTTCCACCCCTTTCTTCTCCATCCTTGTTAATGGCATACCCTCAGATACCTTCAATTCCTCAAGAGGAATTAGGAAAGGAGACCCTTTGTCCCCCTTCCTCTTCATCATAATGACCAAAGGTTTGAGCCTTAGCATTGAAGGAGCAATCAAAGCCAAGAAAATTCATGGTATCAAGATGACCGACCTCTCCCCTATTCTTTCCCACCTTCAATTTGTAGACGACAATATGCTTATGGGTATTGCTACTACAAAAGAAGCCACAGCCATTAAAGAATTTATGGATACCTTCATGGAGGCTTTAGGTATGAGCATCAACTTCAACAAATCAGTCATTTACTTCTTCCATACCCCTTTAGCCACCCAACATCATATTTCCAAACTTCTTGGGTTCAACATCGGAACCCTTCCCTCAAAATTCCTAGGAGCACCTTTTTAGAAAAAGCATCCAAATGCTCCACTTGGGAGGAACTCCTAGGAAAACTGGAAAAAAAACTTTCATGTTGTACTTTCAGATCTCTCAACCTCCCTAGTAGAATCACCCTTCTAAATTTTGTTCTCCAAGCTCTCTCGATCTACCTTTTATCTGTTCTTACAACACCCCCACCCATTCTGGAAAAAATCTCTGCTATCCAAAGAAACTTTCTCTGGCAAGGCCCTTCCAGAAAAAGCAAATGGGCTTTGGTGGACTGGAACAAAGTTTGCAGACCTAAAATCTTAGGAGGACTTGGAATTAAATACCCCCACCTCATGAGCCAAGCACTGGCAGTGAAAACTTGGTGGAGATGGATTCAAAGTCAGGACACCATTTGGGGAAAAGTGTGGAAGGACAAATATGCTAATCACCTTCCAGCTAATGATCTAAACAAAATATCGATGAACTTCCCAAGATCAGTAATCTAGAACAGTGCAAGCCACCATAAACACCTAATACAAGATCAGAGCTGCTGGGAAGTCAAGGAAGGTACCTCAACCGAATTCTGGGAGGACTCATGGAATCAAAACCCTCCTTTGAGTAGAGACCCCAGATTAGGAGAATTAAAGAACCAAATGCTTGTTGAAGGTCTCGACATAGTTCATCAATACTGGAATCAAAACAGGGCAGAATCCATCTGGACATCTTGGAAAACTAGAGAGGACTGGATGAGGAATTGACCGACAGAGCAAATTGCAAATCTAGAGAGCTACCTTCAAACCAACAAAATCAAGAAAAGAGAAGGAGAAGATCAAATCAGATGGGGACATCAAGCATAGGAATATTTTCAGCCAAAGAAGCTTACAATAAAGCTGGTAACTGGAGCACAACTAACATGGACAACATATGGAAAAATGTTTGGTCCAACCATCTCTGGCCAAAAGTAAACACCTTTCTCTAAACCTTAGCCCACAACAAAACCCTAACTTGGGATAACCTACTAAAATGAGGTTGGGAAGGCCCATCAACTTTCCTTCTCTGCCAGAACAATCAAGAAACCATAGAACATTTATTCAATCAATGTCGATGGTCAAACCAACTATGGGACAAACGAGAAGAGCTTTTCCAGCAATCTAATAGGAAAAAGGATAATATTATCAGCACGAATAGAGATTGGCGAGAAAACCCCTTCGCCAACCCCATTCTTGACAGAGTTTGGCAAATTTTTCCAGGCTTCCTCCTATGGTCAATTTGGAAAGAGCACAATAATGGAATTTTCAACAACCTTCCCCAACAACATGACAAAATCTGGCTCAATGTTCAGGAAGGAATTCAAGAAACAGTAGCATCTGCACCTTGGAGCGCCGAGGAAATCAACTTAGCAGAAAATAAGAAACACGAGCTGCACAAATGCAACATAGACGTTGAAAAGTTCAAAACATGCACCCCTCACAACGGACTATAGGACACTTCAGCCGATCACTGGACTCCACCACCAAATGGGTTCATCAAACTTAGATTCGATGGAGCTTCCAAAGGAAATTTGGGACCCGTAGGATTCAGTGTAGTTTTCAAATCTCACAACGGCAACATCATATGTCTCTTTGCTGGATCAATTGGCGAAGAAACCAACAATGCAGCAGAACTAGCAGGCATGGAAATGGGACTACATATAGCAAGCAGACAAAAATTTCACCATCTGATCATAGAAGGAGATTCAAAAATCCTTCTATAGGGGCTAAGGAAGGTCATAACAGGAACTAATCCAAATTGTGTGTCAAAGCACTGGAAGCTACAGGCAGGCTATGAAAACTTAGCCATCCTAAGTCTATCATTCGCCACGATCCTATGTGTCCAGGTCCGACGTAATGCCAACAAATTAGCTAACAAAGGGGTTACTATGACTGACAGGGATCTGGACATGGCATGGCGCGATCTTCCACAAGGCCAACTACGTCAGGAATGCATTTCGATAGAAGATGACAATAGCAATCCACAAGTGTAGACATTCAACTACACCAAGCAGAAGGACTAACATAGAACATATCTTAATGATAGATTTAATAGCCAAAAGAGCACCGTTTTTGCCAGCATCCACGCAAGATTTAATTCAGCAGTGCCACTCCATCTATAATTTACACAATGGCACCCATAGTGTTCTCAGGATAGTTAGAATCTCAAGGGTAGACATTCTATGTAATAGCCATTACAATGCAAAGTATAGAAATCTTCAGTCTTTTTTGATAAGCATATGTAATTGTTGCAACAATCTCTGTACTCGCACCTCTAATACATTTTGGAACAATGTTTTTGAGCTTCTTCTTCTTCACTTGACTCTGTTTCCCAACATGGGAAGTCAGGGAAGATATCCTTAGTTTTTGACGGGCATCACTTCTTCGAAATTTGTAAGCCACATAGACAACCATAGGCATAGACAAAGCTCTGCTACAACTAGTCGCACCGGCATTTTGTACCACTATGTAAATTTTGATAATATATAAAAAAAAGAAAAAGATTCCTTTCTAACTTAAAAAAAAATATTCATAACTTTTTAAGCTATATTTTTATATAATATTAATTTTGTATATAAATGATATATAAAATGAATAGGAATCAAGTTAATGGACCATTATAGATATTAATAATGATTATTTTAATTTTAATATAAAAATGTTAAGGACATCAATATTATTTTGAAAAAAAATTAACAAAATTTCATTATTGAAGGGTAAATTTTTTGGCAAAACTTCATTGTTAAACGATAAAAATTTAAACAAAACATTTGCAGACGGGTAATATACTAGCATAACCACAAGTAAAGTGGCCGCTGAACACCGATAGGTGTAGCCAACTATTTAGTTTTTTGGAGATGGTTGGTTATTAAACAAAATCTAAACATGAAATTAATTAATATAAACATTGAACTAATTAAAAATAAACATAAAAACACATACTATTCAATAAAGATACCATTTTCTTAAATGGATAACAAATCTAAACATTAAATTAATTAATATAAACACTAAATTAATTAATATAAACATAAAAACAAATATTATTTAATAACATATCAATTTTCTTAACTGATGTTTATTTAAATTATAATCAATATGCGCTTAAGCGTAACAAGATATGACGACCATAAAATGAATCCTCATTATACACTTTTTACACTCAGGTTAATCTTGTTGATCCACTCAAAAAAATCTAAAATCTCAGATAATATCTAAACACTTATTAATGTAATAAATCTAAAAAGTAAAATTAATAAAACCAAATTCCAACATTCCTTACCGCCACAGCCACAACGAGTAACAACAGAAATAGCAAGAACTGCTTATTCTTCTTCCCCTATATAAACCACCACTCCTCGATCAAAGAAACATCACGGACTACATCAAGCCTTTCATTCAGAATTTGATTTGGCTGCTTCTTGTGTTGCGCTACTTCTTCCCTGAATATGGCAGCAGCCATCTGTGTTGCGCTACTTCTTCTGGCAATGGCCGCACAGGGAAGCCACGCCGTGGTTTTCGTGTTCATCAACTCCGCCGAGGGTACTAACGGCGGGACGATATTCGACAACGAGATAGGGAGTGCCAACGCCCTGCAGATAATGGACGACGCCAGCCAATTCATCTGGCAGACCTTCGCCCAGCAATCGCCCGCTGACAGGAAGAACGTGCAGACGGTAACTCTGTCTTTGGAAAATATGAGCGGGGTTGCCTACACGAGCAACAATGAAATACACTTGAGCGCTGACTACGTTGCTAGCTACCAGGGCGATGTAGTTTATGAGATCACGGGCGTTGTGTACCACGAGATGACCCACGTCTGGCAGTGGAACGGCAACAACACCGCGCCCTCAGGGCTGATCGAAGGCACTGCGGATTATGTTCGCCTTACTGCGGGGTTCGCCCCATCGGACTGGGTTAGCCCCGGCAGCGGTGACGAGTGGGACCAGGGCTACGATGTGACTGCCTACTTTCTTCAGTATTGTGACACCGTTGCCTCTGGTTTCGTTGCTCAGATGAATTCGAAACTGCGCGATGGATGGGACCTCGGATTTTTCAACGATATCACTGGTGAATCTGTTGATGAGCTTTGGAATAATTACAAGGCTGAGTATGCAACTTAATCTTAAGAAAAATGTTATATGAACTTCTTTATGTCATATGAATAATCATAGTTATTATTTATCCCATATGAGATGAACGTTTTTTATCTCATATGAACTTCTTTATCCCATATTAGATGAACTTCTTTAGCCCATCTTAATTTATAATTAAAATAGAGGAATCAGAGTTATTCTTCATATTTGTAGTAATTACCATGATATGTTCTTTTAAGAAAATCACGTTTTTTTGTTTGCCAATGTAATTAAAATCCAGATTAAATATGCGAGTCTAATTTTATTAGACAAAAGAATAATTCTAAACGTAATGAAAATAATTAACAAATACAACGATAAAGTTTGTCATAAGATTAGGAGAACAAAATCCATTTTAGGCGCACACCTCACAAATCTCACTAATTAATTTAAATATTGTTTAAATCATTTTAACGCATGAATAAAAAAGCCGTACAAATTAGCACAATACATGAAACATGGAATTTTTAATCAATAAAAAAAATTAAGCACCAAAGGAGAATGAAAAAACATTCAGTAGCATTTTCATTTTTTTATAATATGTTTAAATATATATGTGGAGGTTTTTTTATGGAAAGTTTTAACAACCAAGAAATCGTCTAGATTTACTGCATCAATTTTGAATATGTTAATCTCGGGACTCACACACAACTAATAATTTTTTGACTTGTCAACAACAATTAACAAGTGTAATTACTATATTAGAGAAAATTTGAAATATAAAATGAGTCTTATAAGAAAACGAGCAATCATATAAGAATGATGAGTTGGAATTCAAAAACCAATAGAATTTCTATAAAACGAGTCAATCATAATGGTTGAATTGAGATATTTGTCATAAAAAAACTACTTTTTTTGTTCGTATTTTCAACATATCTCCCTGTCTTTTTACTCAAATTTCGAGCGGGAGCACTCGTTGGATGTTGAAGTAGTGTTTTCAACACATCCCCTTGTTTTTTTACTCAAATTTCGAGCGAGAGCACATTACACTTGACCCAGTAGCATCGCTGATTTTCTTATAAGACCCATTTTATACCTCAAATTTCCTCTAATATGATAATTACACTTGTTAATTGTTGTTGACAAGTCAAAAAGTTGTTAGTTGTTTGTGAGTCCCGAGATTAACACATTCAAAATTGATGCAATAAATGTAGACGATTTCTTGGTTGTTAAAACTTTCCATAAAAAATCTCCACATATATATTTAAACATATTATGAAAAAATGAAAATGCTACTGAATGTTTTTTCATTCTCCTTTGGTGCTTAATTTTTTTTTATTGATTAAAAATTCCATGTTTCATGTATTGTGCTAATTTGTATGACTTTTTTTATTGATGCGTTAAAATGATTTAAACCATATTTAAGTTAATTAGTGAGATTTGTGAGGTGTGCGCCTAAAATGGATTTTGTTCTCCTAAATCTTATGACAAACTTTATCGTTGTATTTGTTAATTATTTTCATTACGTTTAGAATTATTCTTTTGTCTAATAAAATTACTCTGGCATATTTAATCTGGATTTTAATTACATTGGCAAAAAAAAAACGTGATTTTCTTAAAAGAACATATCATGGTAATTGCTACAAATATGAAGAATAACTTTGATTCCTCTATTTTAATTATAAATTAAGATGGGCTAAAGAAGTTCATCTAATATGGGATAAAGAAGTTCATATGAGATAAAAAAAGTTCATCTCATATGGGATAAATAATAACTATGATTATTCATATGACATAAAGAAGTTCATATAACATTTTTTTTAAGATTAAGTTGCATACTCAGCCTTGTAATTATTTCAACGAGTGCTTCTGGTCAAAATTTGAGTAAAAAGACAGGGGATATGTTGAAAATATGAACAAAATAAATAGTTTTTTTCTTTCTTCCTCTAAAATTAATAAATATTATTTTATTATTTTAACTATTATTTCATTATTGTAACTATTATTTCATTATTTTAATTAGGAGGCCCATTTTAGACCTCAAATTTCCTCTAATGGGTCTTCAACACTCCCCCTTAATTGTGATCGCTAGCAAATGATCAAACTAAAACATATTGCCTCTAAGACTTGCATTAAACACTGAAATGTGAATCCCTGTCTATGTCTTAGCTAGGCTTACAACTTGTTCAAAACATCTTCATCTTCACCTTCTTTGTTGTTATATGCTAATGCAGCTTCTTCTTATAGTTTTTGCTCCAAACAACACTTTCAATGTTTTTCTTCTTCTTCATGCTCCAGAATTTGAACTCTAGATATGTCTTCTTTGTGTTTCTACTTGGCTTCATCCCTTTCGTCTTCTTGAATCTCAAAGGTGCAAAACTGCACTGTTCTTTTTCAATTCCATAACTATGGTTGTAAAACTAGTGATCTACAACAACTTCAATGATGTCTTCAACATCTACAAATTTTTGCTTTCCCTATCTTCTTCTCGGGCCTTCTTGTCATCATTCAAACACTTAATGTTCTTCATACCAAAGGCTGCAATTTCAATCTTCAAATGTTTTAAAGTGGACATACCTAAAGCGCATTTCTTGTTCTCATCATTGTCCATACTGTCATCTTCATAACTCAACAATCGATGATAGAAATGGATCTCTTCAAGAGTCCACCTTATAAAGATATTATCAACATGATCTTCCAGATTACAATATGTCTTCATATCATCTTCCTCTATTCCATTTTTAACAACATTTCTGGCTTTCTCCATTTCTTATTTTGGTTCTTCTTTTTCTCCCACAACTTCAACTGCTTCACATGCGATTGTTATGGTTTATTTTACCTTTGTCAACAACTATTTCCATAAATTCATGTTTACATGCATCTCCTTCATGTCTTTTTGCTACAATCAAGACATCATCCACCTAGTCTTCAACTTCAAGTAGGGTCCCTTCTACAAATAACACATTAATGCACTACTTTTGCTACAACATAGTGTTGGGCCTGGCCCAACTAAGACATTTTTTAGAAGAACAGTTTTGGAGCTGCAGCGCAGCTCAGATGAAGGAATTTTTGGTAAGACTGTTTTGGAAGCTGCGAATTTGAGCGCAGCGCAGTATTGGCAGACTGAGAGCCACGTGGCTAAGTGCCAGCTTCACGAAGTGGTAGCACCACACAGTGCTAGCAGAGCACCTGTTTTGGGAAAGGTTAAGCGGATGACAACAACCTGTTTTGGATATGGAGTAGCGTGAAGTCAGGTGAAAGTGACCGGTGAATGACAGTGGCAAAAAATAGTTAGAACCTAAGCCATCGGATCGACAGCGACGAGCAGGCTAGAGGGAACAAAAGTGACCGACCACGATGCATAATAACCATTTCAGGAAGGATGCAGCTATCAAAAGGACATGTGGGTTGCGAGTGGTCCAACAGAATGGCCAAAAGCATGTGAAACAGTTGTTCACTGCGACAGTCCAAGTTGGCGGGTAACCGCACCATTTTGTGACCTAAGGGTTTTTGATCCTATGCATTGTAAAGACATGACCTATGGGCACGATCTATAAAAGGGCACATTTTGTAAGGGAAAGGGTTAATCTCTAATAGTTGAATAATGTTTTGTTTATGAATTGTTAATCTTTGTTGTTGAACATTGATCTCTGTTGAGAAAAGATTGTAAATGCTTTGCAGCTGCATGCATAGAGACCTACTGAGAGAGAAGAGAGTTTGCAGCTGAGTGCGCAGACTGGAGCTGTTGTACCCTTCCCAAAGATAATATGACTATAGTTCTTGTGGACAAAGCTCCCATCCTGGAGGTGAACCACATTAAATCTTGTGTTATGTGATTGATTGTATGCATTTAGATTTGTGTATTTGCTTATGATGAATGATTGAGATCCTGTTTATGAGTTCATGTGTTCTTGCTTTTATATGTATTCGCCATAAGGATAATGATGGGAATAATATGTTAAGTAATCACATGTATGAATGAATGTCGGATGCACCAGTAGTTCGCAGTTAGATGAATGCATGGACTAATTGGATAAACACTTAGCACAACACCAAAAGTGTGCACTGATATCATTGGTATTGAAGTGTATGAGTTTGCAAGGTCTAGTCTATTATGCTTGTTGAATGCGTCTTGTTATACTAATAAGATCTATTGGAAGTTGCATAAGTACCAGGGATGATTTTAAGAACCCCCCCAAATTTATATGTATAAAAAATGGGCGAATATCCATGATACACAGGAAAGTGTGAAGGCTATTTTATCAATAACATAATATGTATATATAATTTTTTGACGAACCTTTCATAGAATTATAAAATATTGTAAACTTTGGGCGAATCTTTCACAAAATGATAAAAACTTGCAAAAGTTTTGGCGAATCTTTCACAGAATTAGAAAATGTTGTGAATTCTTGGCGAATCTTACACTAAACTATAAAAACTTGTAAATTCTCGAAATATTTGTTGAAATTTGACTTAATAAAATTTGCTACATGTTTTTTATTCACTTTAGATTTCCCATGTACTCATGCATTAGGACACCTTGTAAACAAAATCCATTTTTTTAGGTGACCTACTATGTCATTTCATAGTCCCACTGATAGATCCCTTGTAATTGGTGCCTGAATTGCACACACGAAAATGATGGTTTATGCGTCTACTAGGACCTACGACTATGAAAACATTCAACCCCAAGAGTAGGTTACAAGGAAGCATGTGTTCAAATTCACAAGTGGATCACCCATTGAGATGTGTGCCACCTTCAATCACTCATCACAATATCCAAGATAGCCTCCGAACCCCGAGTATAACACTCTTTTTGAAACTATGCATCTAAGGTTAGGGAGTCAAAAATCCATTTGTCCCAAGCACCCTAACCACTCCAAACAGAAATCCCTAAGTATTGCACTTAGGTGGTGTTCTATCCAAGTTTTAGGAAAGTAGATGGTTGCATAACCATTTATGTCAAGAACACCTCTCCAAGCAACAATCTGAGTAGGGCATCCCACATGTGCCAAGATAATCTTCCTTCAAACAAACTCCATTTCCACCCTTGAGTATAAAACCCTTCCTCAATCGATGCACCCAAGGTTATGAAGGCACACATCCACATGTGACAAGCACCCTAACCACTCCAAACACAAATACCTTAATATCATACTTAGGTGGTGCTCTTTTCGTGTCCAAGTGTTAAGCAATTAGATGGTTACATAACCATTTCCGTTGAGTGCACCATAAATTTGGATATAATTGTGTTGTGTTGATAGCCTATGCATTCATGGTGTGTGCTTAACTGTGAGAAAGCTCACCCAATAACAAGAATCTTAGGCCTCCAAATACACATCACCCATGCAACAATGACCTCATTCATCAACATATAAGTTTATAGGTAAGATATCAAAACAAGGTTTATTTGATTAACCAAATAAGCTACATGAATGTTTTCCAACTTCAACAAATATATCGAAGCAACCCAACCAAATCTCAAATTTTCCCACTATTATATTAATAAAATGTAGCTTTATTCCAAAGGGATTTCTAAGCATACACTCACTCAACCATTTTCATACAAGATTGTAGCTTACTCTATTTGCATGCCTAGTAATAAAAGCGGTGGGTGAGACTATTTCAACATTATTTTTGTGACTATGCACATATATACATAAATGTGATGCATGAATATACTCTGTAACAAACACCATAAACCAAATCTACAGTTCTCAAAGATTCAAGCATGCACTATGGCTTATATTTATGAATGGTTGTATGCCAACATTAGATATTTTATGTATGTAACCCCTTAGGCATGATGAGAAGTATGTGTACAACCTACTGTATTACCAATATATGCCAAACCATTGCACAGTCACCAATAATTCAGAGCACTGATGCACATAACAATTTTGTTATATGTATGCAATCCTTGAAACCATTTGTGGGAATTAATAAATATGCACCAATAATGAATAGAATTAACAAAGTGAGAATGGTTCGGGAGCATAAATAATTATATCTAGTAAAGAACAATACTTTTCATCCAAATCTAGTTACACATTTCACATTCAAAATATTTCCATAAAATCTACATCACCAAGGGAGTTCCTGAGGGCGTTAGTAATTACTCATGCTATGGACAAACCCCCATGCTTGTGTATACCTTATCCATATATATATACATACCCACTATTTATGTCATCCCTGACGTGGGAGCCAAAATTCCAATCATCTGCCAGATACAACACTTCACCTCTTTATTTTTCACATGAAATATGGAAAACTGTGTCATTTATATGCATTTGGATTTGAAACTATACAAAGAAGGGATGGTAACCAATTCTATAGAATATGCTTGACAGTGACAAACTATAGTTACTTTTACATAGCTCAATACGCAGCACATGCTTATGTATGTGCTCATTTTCTTTAGAGCATCATATCATGAAACTTTTACAGCAGATCAAAGAATGCATCAAGTTCAATGGTATCATATTTTTTCTTGTGAAATGAATCAAGATGTCAAACTTTGTTGATATCAAGGCCTTATATTACTCTCATAATGCACAATTATGAGAAGGATAAATAAATAATAATGGGGTCAATTTTGTTGGATCTGCTAAATACAAATAAGCAATAGAATCTGAAAAATACCAAATGCTGAAGATTGAGAATAAGATCTTCACATTCCTCGTGAATTCATTGATTTCGAACTTTGAATATTTCAAAGGGAAATTACTTCTAGTAGTACAAAAGTTAGATGACAATGTGAGAAGATTACAGGCCATCCCAAGTTAGGTTGACACATCCTATATAGTATAATTGCAATGAGGATTTTCAATAGCCATCCAAAAGAAAATTTGACCACTGGATAACAAAAAAAACAGCTCTCCATGCATATGAACTACCTTATACACATGGTAGGAGTCAAAAGAATTTTTTTTTAAGGGGATGACTATATCTTCAGTGTCCACTAAGCAGGATATCGTCATCTTTATCCTTCCTTGACTAAGCAGCTAGTGCCATGACCTGTTTTATTGCTTCCCTGAATCACAAAGATATAAATAAAAATGAAATATTTTCAGTGTGAATCCATGATTTCAAGCTTGATTTCAAAAATTCTTACACTAATATTACCAATTTCACTATATTTTAAGAGTGTTACAACACAACAATTTAACTTAGGAGAAATCTTTTACGAAAGAAACATACAAGGTAAATGAAAACTCTTATCTAGTATTCCCTTGAGTATCTCATTATATTATTTATGTATTCTATCTCAGAATAACAAAATCTCATTGAGTATCTCCTTGTATGATTTATGTATTCTATCTCATATATATATATATATATATATATATATATATATATATATATATATATCATTGACTATCTCCTTGTATGATTTATGTATTTTATCTTAGAATAACAAAATATTTTCATCTTTAACCTTGCAAGATGGTGTGATCCCAACTGTATTCGATGTATTTTAGTGGTTGAGTAGTTTGAGTAACTAGGAATGGTACAAGCTTTATTTGGTTAAGGTATGTTGATTTATTAAAAAAAGGAATATAAATATTATTTTGTAGTTTTTATTTGAACTCCAACTTATTAATTTCTTTAATAATGTTTTTGTTAAAAAATTAATAAAGTTTTTGTTAAAATCTTTAAACTTGATACCATTTTTAACATTTATTTTCTTGTAATTGGATTGTACTAATTCATTAGTATTTCTTAATGGGTTTCAACATTTCATTATCTTGATTGTTGTTGCTTAATTTTGTCACTTAAACTATATCTTAGAAGAAAGTTTCAATTTCTATCTCCAAGGGATATTTAATGTATGTTTCATATATAAAAGTGTTCCAACAAGGATGGTATTTCCCTCTTAGCTTATTTATCCTACAAGGATATGATTTAGGATATGATCTAGAAGGAATTTATGCCAAAACATAAGGTAAAGTGTCAATGTATGTATTTGTCTTAATGATTCCAATATGAAGCTTAAGATTTTATGCCTTATATTATTGGATTTCCCTTGACAATTCTTTAAGTCACAACTCAATTTGAGTTTTGAGCTAAAATTTCCCTTGAAAATTCCTTAAGTGGATCCTTATGCCACTTTGTAAACAAAACAAATAATTTGTCTCCCATGGGAAATTAAATGCAATGATAATATTCCCTATCACTTAAATTCACCACTATTCACTACCTACGCAGGTCTCCAACTCTCTACTTCCTCAAATCTCTTCTACAATTGGCCAACCAACCCATTGAACTCGATCATCTTCATCCTCTTTATTTATGTTTCCATACATCACCACTCTAAATGGCATCATTTTGTCTCTTTTATGCGTCCATGTCATCAAATAGTGTACAATTTATGTCTTTTCCTCCTAGTTGATACCTCAAAAGTTGTCTAGTTGAATTATGCCTCATCAACTAACCTTACACTTCTTTCTTACTTTTATGATTTTTTAGTTGATAACAACTCTTTGACTAGCATAACACTATGCATATATTACCATTAGTGGTTTAATGACACATGGTTTTGGGTAACACATAGTATTGCATGTGAGAAATCCTACTTACAAAAGAAAAACAAAAATGAAAAGCAAATAAAAATTATAAAAATTGATAAAGGAAACAAACTCATAAAAATAATAAGAAATCTTAAACTATCAAACTAAAAAAAAAAAAAAACTTATATTAAACAATAATATATATATTAAAAAAAGTAAATATTTATGTTGTATATTTGCTATCTTCTTATAATAATAATAATAATACCATCCAATAGAAATGATATTTGTAACATCTATTTTATAAATTAAAAAAAAATATAATAAATTTAAATGATGATTCCTAGCATGGCATCTCTAATATGACACCTTTAATAGATTAATATGCTTTATTTAAAAAGAATTAGTCCAATATACATATATGAAATAATTATATTGGTTGAATCATCTACACAACATATTAACACATTTAAATCTTTCAATAATATTAATTTGGTTAAACATTTGATTTTTTATTTTTTAAATTACATTTTTTTAACTAGTTCACTTTTAATTTCAAGATGAATGGCCATATCACTTAAAAAAAATTGAAATTGAGTAAGAAAGATAAAAATCATTCTTCTTAACTATCCAAACTACATAAATTACATTAAAAATCAATAAATTTATAAAATCATTTTTTATTTATTATAAACAATTTAGAGTTTTTCTTTATTCAATAAATTTTTTAATTAAAAAATTGTGGAGAATCTTAATAAATTAAGAGTTCACAATTGTGGGAAGCATAGTTGACATTAAAAATATTAATAAATTATTATTACATACTACAAATATCAAATTGAATTTGCATCCATGGTTGAAGCCAAGGGATTCAAATATTGGATTTGCCGTGTATAGAATTCCCTGGTCATTGTAGCATCGCCTTGAATGAATTTAAAAAAAAGTGTATATTTTGAAAGGATATGTGGTTATACATGGCAAGAAAAGCTCAGTCAACCATGGCCATTGTGATAATTTTCTACGTTCTGCTCGGAAACTCGCTTATGAGTTTTTTTAGCTGGTCCTTGTTTGCATTTTCTATTTCATCATCGCGGATGTTAAGTTGTTAACCACGAGAGCACTGCCAATCTTCAATATCTCGACCTCCGAAGGCTGCAGTCGGAGTGATTGGGAAAGAACATCCACGGTAACGTCGGTCACGTATGGATGCAGGAGAGCCTCGGCTGCGGTGATCATCTTTTGTGGGTAAAAAACAAGCATCCTCTCCAATAAATCCACTGCATCGGGGGGCACACGATAAACCACGCTTCTCACAGAAGACGTGGGCATGGTGAGATACAAAGACTGTAGCGCTCTCATATAAGTCAAGGGGATATTTGTCGGAGGGATTTGGAACCACGCTGAGGATCTCTCAAAGGATGACCGTGGTATCCAGGTTGTCGTTCAGCTTCTGAAAAAGAGCACCGTCGCTGTTTTCGTGGTCGATCAGCTCTGCAAAAATGCAACCGAGAGACCAGATATCGATTGTTGAGCTGTAATAACACACTTGAACATTTGCTTCAGGGTCGCTCATGTAGAGGAGCTATGGGGGGCTGTATTTCGCACTCACAATGTACCCGGTCATTTCGCTGGTTTCAGTCCTAGAGAGACCGAAGTCTCCTATTTTTACTATGCGGTTAGGTCCAATGAGAACATTTTGGGGCTTCAGATCTCAGTGGAGGATGTTTGCAGAGTGTACTCGAGGCCTCATAGCAGCTTCCAACAAAAAAGTAAACATTGCAATCTTATTATTATTTTTATAACATAATAAGTGTAAGTGAATTCATGATATTTTTGAACTTTTATTTTGAAATTTTGGATTTTTTTTGCATTTTGTTATAGTTATGATTATAATTAATCCAATTTTTGTTTATTTGATTTTAATAAATACAAGTAAGAAACCCTGTAGCTCTGTAGTTTAAAATTTGGACGTTTTGGTTTATGAGAGGACACATGTTTTGGGAATGATATTTGAAATTTTAAATCAGGGAAGAGATTTTAAAATCTTATAAAACAATGTAAAATTTGCATAATTTAGATAAGGGCGTTGAATCCATCTATACCTTCATAAAAACAATTTAAATGATTGAAAATTAAATTGCCAAGACTTCTTGGTAAGAAACTACTATATTAAGTATGAAAAGAATTGTTAGAAAGTTAATAAAATTATGAATTTAAAATATTATATAGATTTTCTATCTCAAAAAAGAGAGAGCGATCTCAACCCTCGAATAGGTTAAACAAATTCATATTTCAAATTGAAAATTAGATCGCGTATTGTATTAGGATACATATACCTGGTTCAGAATCAGTTTGCATTCATCATTTTTCTCTTTTTTCTTTTTTCTCATCATCACTGCTACTCTTCTCTTTTTTCTTTTTCTCGTCATCATTGCTACTCCTACGGCTACTAGAAGATTTGTTTCCCCACTAGAGGAAATGAAGCAAATATGAATCCATTTTGTCCAAAACAATGGAAAGAGAGCCAAGCTTGCTTAAATTCGTGGGCTCCATAATACTAATGAGTCTGATGATAAAAGGATAGGTGACATGCCGAATAATTAAAACCTCTTGCAAAAGTGTCCTGGTGTTCAAAGTGTCTCGAAATATGTTGTAAAATACCTTGATGGAAAAAGGGTGGGAACGGATCTTGGATATATAGTCAACTGAGCACACATAGCCATGCAAGACATAATGAATTCATGAATCAATATCTGGTTAAGCCAAGAAGTGGAAATGAAGTGTTGTTGGGATTTAAAACCACATTTCCTTTCAATTAATAAGTACAATTGTTCAGAAATACTTTCCCGATCTAGTAGATCTATTAGCATATACTGCATTGAACCCAAACACTAAAACCAAATAAGCAACAGGGCCTGTAAACTCTGCTTAAAGAGATAGATGGGAGGCAGTGATATGTTGTCTTCCATTATCTGAGAAGCAAATTCAACTTAAAATATTCTGGAAACATAGAATCCGAAGAAGCAAATTCAAAACATATATTCACTCCATATATTTGAGATGTATATTAATATTATGCGTAATACGAGGCGATTGTTTTCAAACGAGCTGTTAGGAGAGACATGAAGCTGAATTAAACACTCATATTTGGATCAGTGTAGTGCAACCTTGTAGTAGATCCTATGGAAAAAATAGTATCCTAAAAGCTCTAGATATGTAATTCCTCTAAGCTATATCATACCAAAAAGTATATTGAACCTACTTATGGAAAAAAAAATTAATTCTTGTTTTAAAATTCAACACAAGGCAGCTATCGGCATAATGCCGTATCATCTTCTGGATAAGAATTAGAAAATATTGAAGATTTATGGCAAAAATAAACAAAACTGATCCATTTAAAAGAGAGAACATTAAATTACCCGGAATACTCATTTGAACACAAAACTTGACAGACAGCAGATGACTTAATTTGTCGTAAAACTCGCAGGATCGAAGATCAGTTTTAAGATCACAAAATCTTGCGCAAAATGTATTGCTTGCTTCTGCAAATTTGAAACCCAATTTTTACAGAATTCCTAAACACAAGCCTCAACACCTATTAACCTTTGAAATTTGGTTATGTATAATTACATATAGGGATGAAATCATTACTATCTGCCCCGATTCCATGATATATGGATGGATTTATGTTAAAAATTCTCCAAACCGATAATCCACGGCAATGACAGTTGTATCCTGGATTTACAAGCAAAATATAGGGTGAAACTATTATTATTAACCTCCATGTCCATAAATCCGGGGGCGATTGAGGCATGAAAGACAAATTTAATTGATTTACATGGGCGAAGAATGATTTTACATAATTTTCTGTGGGCAAAATCCATTTTCGGGGGTTCTCACTCATGGAAAATGGAGGGCGATTGCAACCTTAAATATTAATTTTTAAATAAAACTTGGACGAAAATTTTAAAATTTTAATTTTTTTTTTCATTTAAAAATTCACCCATTAAATTTTGGAAATCCCTTTAAATTCGCCAATGGACGAAGTTTCACCCCTAAAATTATCCATGATAAGTACTGAGAGGAAGCGCAGACCACTTTTGCGTTGTCCTACCGTCAAAGATCCATCCCGCATCGCGCAGTCCTTGGATGCGCGATAGTCTAAGTGTTATCCACGAAGAAGTGGAGCTTCGTGTAGACTGAAGTCCACAGCGCAAGTCCCGTAGCACACTGCTCGCTAGGTCTATTTAAACACTGATCACCTGGTTTTGGAAACCTGATTTCGCAGCCCCCCCATTACTTCGCCTCGGGTGATACCTCAGTCTGTTAGCAGATTGTTGCCGAAAGCACCGGTGAAAAGGGGTTTTGTTGGTTCCTTGAACTACGCAGAACCTGAGTCTATATAGAAAACCTCAAGAATCGTGTTATACAATCCAACAAATGGTTCTGTTGTCGCGCTTGAACTGGTGATGAGCACCGGCACTGAAAATTGGCATCTAGACAAGAAAGATATTTGGAGTTGGTGCGACAAGATGGAAAGATATTTTGCCAGAAATGAGAATAGACATCCACATCTATCTAACGTAGATTGGTTAAATAAATACCTGTGGAAAAACATTCATGAAATTTTCTGGGCAAGTTTTGGAAACGAGCTGCATGAGTGGATATCAAGAATCGCAGAGCGAAATAACTGTTTCCAAGAAGGAGCACCTACCGAGTGGACCCCGGAGCTTACTCAGAGGCTAAAAGCAATAGATATTCCACTCTCGCGAGCAGTCGAATTTTGGGTTGACAGTATACTAGAAGGATTTGTGACAGAGTTCGCCATGGACACCCTGAACTCCTACAGCGCAGCAGAAGTAGAATTTTTCAAAGTGTCAAGAGGTAAGTACTTGAACAATCTCAATTTATATATTAAGACTCTTTTAGCCGAGAAAGGTGTTTTAAGAATGCAGTAAAATTCACAGAAATTTTTGAGTCCGTCATGATCAATAGCATATATAGTAATTCTGACAAAGATACACACAATTTGAGAAGTGGAAAAAGATATAAGTACATCACTAAGAAGATTTCTAGCGGACATGGACTCCACGTAGATATTGATTTAGAAGTTGAGCCTGATAGCCAGACCGCACCTCCATCAGCCACCTATTAGCCTATTACTCCGCAGAACCCACCAATTGTGAATACCACGCCTCCTATTTCATAGAATCCGCTAGTTCAGAACCCTCCAGTTGTTAATATTACCAATTCTCATAACGTCAATACCAATAACACCACCGGAGTGAGTACTCATACCATCCCAACTCAAGCCATTCTCACTCAGAATATTCTGATTCAAAACATTTCGCACAGTAACATCCTTGACACCACTCATACCCCTACATAGAATATTGTACCACAAAGAAGGAGAATGACTGATGATATTAAGCTACCGATATTTATAGGAACGGGTCTAGAAGACCCTGAGCAACATTGGTTTCTATGTGAAGCCATGTGAAGTGTCAAGCAAGTTTAGGATAATGTTGTGAAGCAAGCGCAGCTCGTCACCACGTTTAGAGATAGAGATTTGAACTGGTTCATGAAGTATTCTCTAAGTCAATTAGACATGATGATTCCAACTGTAGAGCATATGAACTCATGATGGAAAGAAAGCAAGATCTTGAGCATATACGTGGTGGTGGAGTATACAGAGTCCAAGAAGAAACACCGCAGAACAAGGATAATGCATAGTATGATCAAGGCACATACAGAGGCCATGGAGGATACCGTGGAAGAGGAAGAAATACTGGTCCAGGAAAAGGAAGAGGAAGAGGCCAGATGATCTGTTATAACTATGGCTAGCCAGGTCACTTATCTAGAGATTGTACCAATGCATGTACTACTTATAATTATTGTAAGTCTTTTGACCATGTCATTGAGGCATGCCTAGCGTTAGCAGCATAAATGCATAAGAGAAATCAAGATGTACCTAACCTGAACATTCAGTTTATTGCAGTAGAGAAAAGGGATGCAGATCCAAGTATTAATGCGGTGACGTGAAGTGGCGCTGCCATAGGAAGAGATAGGCAAGCAAAATCTTCGACTTCTGGAGACATTGAAACTAAGCAAACCCCTATTGAAACGATCTAGATCAGAAAAGCTATTGGGAAAGCACCTGTTTTCAACCTGGAGAAAAATAAAGAAGTCTTTGAAGTAGTGTAGGACATCTTCAAAGAGCTAGCACCTATGTCACCAAGAATCCTGTTACGCAATGAAATACCGCATATGCAGGATATGCCAGCAGCGTACGACAAAACACGCACCACAACAAAGACAGGAACTTCTGTTGCACAGTTCCTATGGAGCTGCATGAAATTATTAAATAGCGCAAATGTTGTATGGAGTTGGAAAAATTATTAACCCAATATGAACCATGTAGTGAGAAGGATACTTCCCAGAGCGCAGTTCATCACATCAAGAGCCATAAAAGAACATGAAGAGAAATGAGGCTCAGTGCACAGATAGGAGATTATGAGATGGATGAGATCATCCTTGACTTAGGATTAGAGGTAAATGTCTTGACTAAGCAGACATGGCAGCAGATGGGAAGACCAAGGTTGTCATGGTCACCCATACTGTTAAGATTGGCCAACCAGCAGAAAGTCATACCTTTTGGGATATTGGCCAATATTATTGTTGACATTGATGGAGTGCGAAGTCATGTAGACTTCGAGGTTATCGAAATTGTGGATGATAGTCAGCCTTATCCAACAATATTGGGAATGGACTGGGCGATGGACAACCTCACCATCATAAAATTGAAGACCAAGAAGATGATCTTCAAAGGGTGGGATATAAGGGTCATGGAACCATTGGACCCTTCACAGGGAGAAAGATACAATGAGCCAATTGAGGAGGAATCTAGAGCACAAGACCTTGATTGCATTTACAAGATGACTACGAATCAAGATGACTACATTAATCCTATGGAAGATGGAGCACATAGTTGGCGATGTGACAGTTCTTGCATCTCAGACTCTGAAGTAGGATTGGAGAATTGGCAAAGCCATATACATGAAGTATCTGCAAGAATATGCCCGTATATCACCAAATCGATGTGCTGGATGGGAACAAAGGTAAGCCCAATCCCCACTTATGATGGTTCGACAAATGTCTATTCATTTATTCAAGAATCTAAGATATTGCATAAGAAGAACTTGTTCAAGGCAAAGATAATCATTGCTGATTCTATCAAAGACCATCTCATACCACATGTGTCATCTCTAAAGACACCTAAGGAGATGTTTGACTCTTTGACCAAGCTATTTGAAGGGAAGAACATAAATCGAAAGATGACTCTGCGGAATCAATTGAAAGGGGTCAAGCTACTGAATGGAGAGACCATTCAATCCTATTTCTCCAAAGTCTCTCAAATCAAGGAACAACTTGAAGCTATAGATGAAATGGTGGAGAATGGAGAAATTGTGATGACCACTTTGAATGGCCTACCTAGGTCATGGGATTCCTTTATTCAAGGGATTTGTGCAAGAAGGAAGTTGATCTCCTTCAGTAGACCGTGGGAGGAATGATCTCAAGAAGAAGTAAGGCTTGTGGCACGAGAAGAAAATATGGGAATGAAGATCAAGCTCTCATAGCTCACACCAAGAAAGGAAAGTCCAAGAGAGAGCCATCTCACTTCAAGAAATCTTCACACCACCATAAAGAAAGGAGAATATGCTTCACCTATAATGAAAAGGGACATATTGCTATAAATTGTCCCAAGAACAAGAAGGACAACAACAACTTCAACAACAACAAGAAGGGAAACAAAAGAAGGTATCATGCTCGTGCTACCGAGGATGATGAACCTCACAAGAAGAAGGCCAGAACAAAAAGTGATGATGATGACTCATCAAGCGAAGAAGAGTATGTTCTAATCTCTGCTCTCACAAGTACTATCTCTCATGGTTGTAATGATTGGCTTATTGATAGTGGTGCTTCCAAACAAATGACTAGGTTTAAAGAATCTTTTGTAAATCTATCTGAACATGAATCACTCCATAAAGTGAAACTTGGGGATGACTATCGATACCCTATCAAAGGAAGTGGTGAAGCATCCTACAACCTAGACTCTGGAAAGTATTTGAAGATGAAAGAAGTTCTTTATGTACCTAGACTCAAGAAAAAAATACTCTCCATATCTACATTGGATGCAAAAGGTACGAGGGTTACATTTGTGGATGGCCAAGTTCTAATGTGGCCAAAGGGAAAGACCATAGATGATGCAGTGGTGATGGAGAGCAAGAGGGAGGATTGTATAAATTGAAGGGACAACCTGAACATGCCATGGTACATGATTCCATGGAGCCAAGTGAACTTTGGCATAGAAGACTTGCACATATGCACTACATAGCATTACCAATTGCAAGTAAGCTGTAGAAGGTCTTCCTGAAATCAAGACCAAGCATGAAGGTGTTTGCAAATGATGTGCAAAAGGAAAGAACATAAAGAAGGCATTTCCAAGCAATGAAAGCAAGGCAAAAGGTATCTTGGAAATTATCCACTCCAATGTATGTGGTCCAATGTCATCCAATTCTCTGAGTGGGTATGTTTACTATGTCTCTTTCATTGATGACTTCTCTAGGAAGACTTGGGTTTACTTCTTGAAGAACAAAGATGAAATGTTGGATAAGTTCAAGGAATTCAAAACCTTGATGGAGAACCAAACTGATAAGAAGATCAAAACATTCATATCCAACAATGGTGGAGAATTCACCTCAGGTGACTTCAAGAAGCTATGCAGTGATTCAAGGATCAAGAGGGAGTTGACTGCTCCTTACAATCCACAAAAAAATGGAGTTGCAGAAAGAAAGAATAGAACAATCATGGAAGCAGCAAGGGAAATGTTGCATGACCATGATCTACCTATGCATCTATGGGCAGAAGCAGCTAGGACAACTATATATGTGTAGAACAGAACACCCCACAAGATATTGGACAACAAGACACTAGAAAAGGTCTTCTCTGGTAAGAAACCGGAAGTCAGCCATCTCAGAATATTTGGTTGTCCAGTATATACTCATGTGTCAAAGGAAAAGAGGACTAAGCTAGATCCTTCAGGAAAGAAGGGTATCTTTGTGGGTTACAGTGAAAGCTCGAAGGCTTACAGAATATACTTTCCAGGGTTCAAGAATATTGATGTCAGCAGAGATGTGACATTTGATGAAAACTCAGCATTCATCAAATCAAGGAAGACACCTGTTGAATATTATGAAGAACCTAAGGAAACCAGATTTCAAGACACTACTATGACTGATGCAGATCATGAAATTGAAGATACGCAAGAACTTGTCGATCAACCCCGTGAGAATAACTCTCACAAGAGGAAACCTGCATGGGCTAGAGAGATCATTCAAGATGCAAAAAGATATGGCATTCCAGAAGAAGAACACAGAGCAAAGAAGAGAACTAGATCACACACCAACTATCTTGCTTTACTCTGTGATATCATGAACAAAGAACCTTCCAACTATGAAGAAGCAGCAGAAAAGAAAGAATGGAAGGATGCCATGATTGAAGAATACCAATCAATAATGAAGAATGATGTTTGGGATGTTGTCCCGAGACCTGAAGGGAAGTCTGTTGTGCTGTTGTGACTTCCAAATGGATCTACAAGATCAAGCATGCTGTAGATGGCAGCATAGAGAAATACAAGGCAAGATTCGTAGCTCGTGGCTTCTCTCAGAAAGAGGGAATAGATTATGAAGAAAATTTTGCTCCTATAGCCAGGTACACTTCCATCAGATCAGTACTTGCTCTGGCTTCAGCGTTGAAATGGAAGATACACCAGATGGATGTCAAGACTGTTTTCTTGAATGGTGTATTTGAAGAGGAAGTGTATGTGGAGAAGCCACTCGGTTTTGAAACACATGACAGGGAGTCATATGTGTGCAGATTGAAGAAAGCCTTGTATGGCTTGAAGCAAGCTCCTAGTACTTGGTATGGTAGGATGGACAGTTTCCTATCTAGTTTGGGCTTTACCAAGAGTAAAGTGGATTCCAACCTTTACTACAAGGTTGAGGAAGGAAATCCTATGATACTACTCCTATATGTGGATGACCTATTTGTAACATGAGATGATAAACTGATTTCCGATACAAAGAGGAAGCTTGTTGCCAAGTTCGATATGAAGGACTTGGGGATGATGCACTATTTCCTAGGTATGGAGGTATGGCAGAGTGCAGATGGGATCTTCCTTGGACAAGGGAAGTATGCAGTAGATATCCTGAAGAGGTTCGGGATGATGGATTGCAAGGCCATGGCTACACCTATGGCATTGAACCTGAAGCTTTTGTGTGATGCTTCATCTGATCCGGTTGATATCTCTATGTATCGTCAGATGATTGGGTCCTTGATGTACCTGACGAATACGAGACCAGATATTTGCTTTGCGGTGAACACATTGAGCCAGTTCCTGACGGATCCGAGGAGTGTTCACCTGGTTGCTGTAAAGCATATTCTGAGGTACCTGAAGGGTACAGTTGATTATGGACTCAAGTATGATGCGAATCAAAAGTTTAACCTACATGGTTATGTTGATTCAGATTGGGCAGGCAATGCTACAGATAGGAAGAGCACTTTTGGGTGCTGCTTCAGTATGGGATCAAGTGTGATCTCTTGGTTTAGGAGGAAGTAGTTCTGTGTAGCACTGAGTACAGCTGCGGCAGAGTATGTTGCAACCTGTTAGGCTAGTTGTGAGGCAGTATGGCTTCGGAAGCTGTTGTCTGAGTTATTTGATCTACCGCTGGAGGCTATTGGTATATTTTGTGACAACCAGAGCTATGTAAAGCTATCTGAGAACCCAGTGTTCCATGACATGTCAAAACACATTGAGATCAAATATCACTATATCAGGGATATGGTGCAGAGAGGAGCAGTGAAGCTCCTTTATGTTGCGACGGATGAGCAAATTGCAGATGTATTGACAAAGCCACTAGCCATAGTGAAGTTCAAGTACTTCAGAGAGAGGCGTGGTGTTCTTCAGATCGATGACACTTCGAGGAAGAAGTGATGGAGACATTTATTGTAGCCATTCCTAGCATGATGGAATGGGTATCCTTCACATGGCTGTGGATGTAAGTGCTGGATGATGTTCTAGTTTATGCTCTGTATGATCAGTTGGATCATTTACATTTGTATGTATGTGTATGCATCATGTTGGATATTGGATATGATCAGCTGGATCATTTATGTATGTACGCATCATGTTGGATGTTGGATATGATCAGTTGGATCATTTATGTATGTACGCATCATGTTGGATGCTGGATATGATCAGTTGGATCATTTATGTATGTATGCATCATGTTGGATGCTGGATATGATCAGTTGGATCATTTATGGATGTATGCATCATGTTGGATGCTTGGACCATGTATTTGTATATGTATCAAGTGGATACGTTGTATGATCAGGTAGATCATGTATGTTGATATGTATCAAGTAGATACATTATGTGGATCATGTATCTATGTATGTATCAGGTAGATACATTGTATATGATGATATGTATCAGGTAGATACTTGGTATGCATCAGGTGGATGCATTGTATGATCAGGATGATCATGGATGACAAGCTTCAGGATGTTGCTCTAGATGACATGCATCAGGATGATGCAGTGATGATGATTAGGATGACCATGTGTACATCAAGATGATGTATGGTGAGTATTAGGTGGATACTCTATCGCTGTGGACAGGTTGTGGAGATGAGCATGTAAGTAGACCTGGGAGATCTGGATAGGATGAAAAAGGCCTTAGATGCTCTTTCAAGGAATTTCTCTGGGAGGACATATAATAGTGCCCTGGGATATTTGTAGATGCTCTTTCTAGGTTTTTCTGCTGGCATATAATAGTTCCCTGGGAGATCTAGAAAATGCTCTTGCAAGGTTTTGTCCTATGGCATGTAATGTGTCCTTGAGAGATCCGACAGGTAGATCTATGTGCTTGTAACAGCCTGGGATGCTGTTGCAAGGTTTTTCCATGACCACATGTAATATGGTCCTGGGAGATCTGGACAGGATGAAAAAGGCCTCAAATGCTTCAGCCAAGTTTTGTGGTGGACCACATGTAATGTGCTCCTGGGAGATCCGATAGGTAGAGCTGTGTGCTCGTAATAGCTTGGGATTCTTCAGCCAGGTTTTGTGGTGAGATCACATGTAATGCACTCTTGGGAGATCCGACAGGTAGATCTGTGTGCTCGTAACATCCTGGGATGCTTCAGCTAGGTTTTGTGATGGGTCACATGTAATGTGATCCTGGGAGATCTGACGGGTAGAGCTGAGTGCTCGTAACAGCCTGGGATGCTTCAGCTAGGTTTTGTGACGCATGTAATAAGTCCTAAGGATTCCACAGTATGGCCAGTGATGATGAAGACCTGCAGGTGGTGGGCCTACATCCAGTATGAAAAATGACTGGCTCTGTAGAACTTCCTATGACGAGTAGATTCATAGATTGATTGAGATAGCAGCAGCAGTGACAATGACGATGATCCAGAGAAGAAGACTTGTGCTAGATGATCTATGTCGAGAAACACCTTCCTAGTTAAGAGGGAGTGTTGATGTATATGTAACTTCGGAATGTATTTCATTTATATATTTATTGTACTCCTATAGAGATATATTATTCCTCTATACAGAAGTGTCATCATTTGTATTGACAAGTGTCGCAAGTGTGTTAACTTGCCGATGGGTTATTAAACCACCTTGTAAGGGGTCGACCCAGATTAATGTAACATGAGGTTATTCTGCTAAGCTAGACAAGTCAGCCCCATAAGATTATTGGGCAGTCTGGACAAGTATAAATAGAGATCTCCCGATCTCTATTTGGATCACTTCAGAACTCACTCTTCCATCACTCGGAAAGTGGTGCACATGTGAGGAGGAGGATCAGCTGCTAGGAGGAGTCTATCTCTGTGTACTTTGGTTGTACTATTGCTTTATCTATCTCTGAGGAAGTTGTGGGGTTTTTCACCTTAGGGTTTTCCCCACGAAAACTCCGTGTGTCTATTGTCTCTCATGCTTTTGCTTCTTGTGATGATTGACATGCTTGCTATGATTGATATGCATTGATATATTGTACATGTTATTCTCTCAGTAAATATCCTAGAGCATGTTAAATTAATGCTCAAAATTTAACAACTTTTGGGTATAACATTCGAAACCCACCTCTATAGCCTCCACGACAATTCGTATCTATAGTTTGGTGTGGATTGGCCCTTATTTGACCCATTTCCCAAGGCAAAGTAGCTTCTCCAAGGGAGGTCACACTTCCTAGGAGGGGTGATTTTGCTAGGATCTAGCACCTAGGTAGGTGAGGTCCCACTTGATCCTTCATCTCCATACTTGATAACCTACCCCTAGTGTGTCACTTTAGTGATTTTCACCTTGTGGGCCCCATTCCTCATTTTGAGGGTTGAGCCCCACTTGGGTCACTTTGTGAGACATTTAAATCTCATATCTACTGAGATATAGCCATTGGATGACCTTGATTTCCAAGATCCACCTAGCTTAACACCTCAACATCCCTAATCTATAATTTGGTGGACATCCGACTCCATTTGACCCATTTCCCAAGGCACTAATCTTCTCCAAGCCAATTCGACTTTCCTGGATTGTTGGGTTAGCTTGAAGTTTGATCTTTGTCTTGCATGCTTGAAAAACTAAGCACTGTCATATCCATTCATCAAGCTCATATTTGGTACTAGTAAGCCCCAATTTGGTCTTTAACTACCCTACATTGTACATGGTTCCCAAGGCAGTAGATTTTCTCACAATTGACTAGTACCCTGATCCTGGATCTCATTCCAAACCTCATAAGTCACTCGCATAAACGTGTTATACCAAATCCACATTGTCTAAACCTCTTGATCCAACCTATTAATCACCTTGTGACTTCATCCATAGATCTAGGGTTTACCATACACCTTACATACTTCATCAGTATTTGATTTGATCTAGTGTCTTGGTTTGATCTGTCACGTCCCCTCCCATCCAACCAGCTAGATGGAGAGGATCGTGACTGTTAAACTGGGCATCTAGCCCCCATATCCATTCATTAAACAAGCATTCAAATTCAAATGAATAAGAATATATACATACACAGATGCATAACAGATGTGATATTAAACTGGGCGTCTAGCCCTATGAAACATTTAATCATAAGCATGAACATAATATAACAGAGATAGATGGAACTGTATGGTTTAAGAAAATCACAGCGGAATATTAAGAATTCCACATCCATCATACATTTAAGATGTTCATCAAATAAGTAATTGCAATTTAACACAAGAGAATACTTATCTTATACAAAAGTAGTCCCACGCAACTGGCTATGCAACTGCAACGTTCCACCCAACCGTAGGCCAGTGTGCTCCTCCATCTCTCAGCACCACTGCCACCCCCGAGCTGGGCATGATCTCTACAAGGAACCAGGGAACAGCAGACTCACACATAGCCAAGCATACACCAAGATAAGCCAAGCCAATCTACAATTGGGTTTATCAGGCTGCTAGGAGATGGAAAGGAAGAGTTGCTAAGCTAGTGAGCTCCAGCACAGAGCTAGGAATAACCTTGCAAGATCTATCTAGCTTGGCACCCACAATACCTACACACCCAGCACAAAGAAGTATTCTTTTCACTGCTGTACAGTCCCTCAAGCCATACCTTCCCTATCTAGTGCTCTCAGGGTATGCATAGAAGAGTAACCAAAGCTCTCTTGATCTTCTTGAGAGGTTGCCTCCCCCACTAGGTTTATCAAGCCACTTCTATCCACTACCACTCCAAACTTCAATTCACAGGTTCAAACCAAAAACGAGGATGCACATAACAGCAGAACCCCACTTGCTGGGCATGAGAAAAACGTTTTCCACAGTGGGATGCATGAGATGGGGTTTCAACTAACCCAGAAAAACGTGGGAACCCACAAAAACGAAATGGGAAGTTGGTGAACAACCCAGGAAGCCAAATCCGTTTTTTTTTTGTAAAACGTCTAGGGTCAGTTCGGGGCAAAAACGACCTCCCTCCTAGTCCCCCAATTCATGGCCTTCCTCTCCCAACTGTTACAGGCAAAAACGACTCCCAGGCATGGAAAAATGCAGTATTTAGATGAGAAACGTAAATGGAAAGGACCCAGCTAACTCCAACTGCGTGAATGAATGAAGACTGCTCATTCCCCATGGCTTTGGGCACCATTTCGTGGGTGGTTTCTTGCCCCACAAGCAAAAACACGATTTTCCAAGTTGATGGCTTGCCCATGCACGAAAATGGCTTGCCCATACTCTTTCATTCCCAAGGCATTAACTGCCTTAACCAATTTCTTGGAAAAATTAAATGATTGGGTACATGAGACAAAATGGGTAGTTGGTGGTTTATGGGTTTCCCCATTGACACATGGATTAATACCATTGGCTCAAGGGTTTGAATAGTTTCCCTCCCTTTTCCTTGTAGAATTCATGCCCCATCTCTTTTGTTGCATTGCATAGCCAGTTGTGGGTTTTTCATTAAAAATTCGTAATTACATGATGTCTTATATACATTGTGCCCATCTCGCACAAGAACCATAGGCATTTATTTTAATTGCCGATACATGAAATGCTAAATCAATGGTGGGGCCTTGGCCTTGAGCTCCTCACCATGATTAAATATCAGTATTTACATCATTTACAAAAGGGGGTCAAAAGGGGGACGTGACATACCCCTCCCCTTACATTAGCACTGTCCTCAGTGCTCATCAAAATTGAACAAAAATGGATATGCCATTCTCATGGCATCCTCCAGCTCCCATGTAGCCTCATCGGGACCGTAGTGCTTCCATTGCACCTTTACCTTCCTGATGGCTCGGTTCCGGAGCAATGTTACTTTCTTGTCTATGATGCGCAATGGATCGGTTTGGAATTCTCCCTCGGGTTCCACCTGGATCACATCCCAATTAATCACATGGTTAGGATCATGTACATATTTCTTAAGCAAAGAGACATGAAAAAAATTATGAGCTTTAGTGCTAGCAGGCAAGGCAAGTCTATATGCAACTGGCCCTATTTTTTCAAGCACTTCAAATGGCCCACAATATCTAGGTGATAGCTTGGCACAGCTCCCAAGCTTCAAGGAACTCTTCCTTGATCTTACTCTAAGATACACATGATCCCCAACATTGAATTCCCTATGCATTCTGTGTTTATCTGCATAGCTTTTGTGTCTATCCTGGGCTGCTTTTAAATTTTGTCGGATCTTTGCAACCTCTTGTTCCATTTCCTTAAGCAATTCTGGCCCAAGTACAATTCGGTTCACTGGATTGTCCCAAGTCACTGGTGTCCTACACCTTCTGCCGTACAAAGCCTCATATGGACTCATTCCCAATGATTCTTGTTGCCCATTATTATATGCAAATTCTACCAAGTGTAGATAATCCTCCCACTTGGATGGTTTGTCCATTACGTACATGCGGAGCATGTCTTCAAGCACCTGATTTACTCTTTCTGTTTGCCCGTCTGTTTGAGGATGGTATGCGGTGCTAAAGTTCAACTGTGTATCCAAATCTGCAAAGAGAGCTTTCCAAAAATTGGAAGTGAACTTGGTATCCCTGTCAGAAATTATTGCCTTAGGCAACCCATGTAATCTAAAAATTTCCTTCATGAAAATATTTGCAATGGCATCGGCTTTATGTGTGGACTTAACGGGTATAAAATGTGCTGCCTTTGTTAACTTGTCCACCACAACCATGATGGAATCATGTTGTCTCTTAGTCATTGGCAATCCTGTAATAAAATCCATGGAAATTATTTCCCATTTCCATTCTGGAATTGGCACTGGGTGCAATAAACCTGCTGGGTGTTGGTGTTCAACCTTCACCTGCTGACATTCCATGCACTTAGAAATGTATTCAGCAACATCCTTCTTCATGCCTGGCCAGAAATAATATTTTCTTGCTGTAGCAATTGTTTTCTGGTATCCTGGGTGACCAGAGTATGGAGCTTTATGGATCTCATCCATAACCATTCTCCTTAAATCTGCTGCATTTGGAATATAGACTCTATTCTTATAAGTAAGAAGTCCACCTTCTTCCAAGTGATATCCTTCATTCTTCTTGCCAAGGTCTTGCTGCTGCAATTTGTCCTTTATCTGCTCATACACTTTATCCTCAACCATACGGTTAACAATCTACTGCTTCAAATCTGGTTGGCAAGTACTAAGCGCTGCCACATACATTTCATGTACCTTCCTGCTGAGTGCATCAGCCACCTTGTTTTCTTTCCCTTTTATGTGTTTGATCTCAAAATCAAATTCACACAAAAATTCCAACCATCTAGCTTGCCTAGCATTTAACATTGGTTGATCAAATAAGTACTTCAGACCACAATGGTCTGTCCTTAACTCGAATTTTCTTCCCATTAAGTAATGCCTCCACATCTTCAAGGCATGTACTATGGCTGCAAGTTCTATATCATGAGTAGCATAGTTCTTCTCATGCTCCTTCAACTTTCTTGACTCATAGCATATCACGTGGTTGTCTTGCATAAGAAATCCTCCAAGTCCTTGATTGCATGCATCGGTACACACCACAAAGTCTTTTTCCGGGTCTGCAATCTTCAAAATAGGTGCACTTGTAAGAAGATTCTTCAACCGTTGAAAACTTTCCTCACATCTTGGTGACCATTCAAACTTTATCCCCTTCTTTTGCAAAGAAGTGATCGGGTTAGCAACCTTGGAGAATCCTTCGATAAACCTCCTGTAGTAACCAGCAAGGCCCATAAAAGATCTCACATCAGTCACATTCCTTGGAGTTGGCCAATTCATAATGGCTTCAATCTTCTCAGGGTCTACAGATATACCTTCGTCGGAGATGATGTGACCCAAATAATGAATTCTATCTTTATAGAAGTCACATTTACTCAACTTTGCATACAGCTTATGCTCCCTTAGTAATTGCATTGTCATTCTCAGATGTTCTTCATGTTCTTCTTCATTCTTAGAATAGATGAGAATGTCGTCTAGGAATACAAGAACAAACTTGTCCAAATACTTGCTAAAAACATTATTCATAAGACACATGAATGTAGCTGGTGCATTTGTGAGACCGAATGGTACCACTACAAACTCATAGTGTCCATACCTCGTTCTAAAGGCGGTCTTATGAATATCTTCTTCTTTGATTCTTACCTGATGGTAACCAGACCTCAAGTCAATCTTTGAAAATACCTTTGCTCCTCTCATTTGATCAAAAAGGTCATCAATTCGGGGCAATGGGTATTTGTTCTTCACAGTGACTTTGTTCAACTGCCTGTAGTCAATACATAATCTAAGTGTTCCATCTTTCTTTTTCACGAATAGAACAGGTGCTCCCCATGGAGACACACTCGGCCTAATATATTTCTTTTCCAACAACTCTTGTAATTGCATTTTCAATTTTAGCAATTCTGGTGTACTCATCCTGTACGGTGTCTTAGACACTGGTGCCGCTCCTGGCACAAGTTCAATTGTAAAGTCAATGTCTCTCTTTGGAGGGAGTCCTGGAATCTCATCGGGAAAAACATCCCTGAATTCTTGCAATACACGATAGTCCTCCAATTTAAGAGTTTCATTCTCTGCTGCCTCTAAAATGTGAGCTGCATACAGTTGACATCCCTTCCTACAGAACTTCTTCAGCTGCATGGCTGAAACCTGTCTAACAGAATTCATCTTTGGAATGCCTTTTACAAACCTCGGGTTTCCTTCTTCGTCCATGCATTCAAACGTCTTGTTGTAGCAGTCAAGTTTAACCTTGTGTGCTTCTAACCAATCCATTCCAATGAGAATATCATAGGAACCCAGTGGCAAAATATTCAGATCTGCATAAGTGAATAGCCCATCCATCTCTAATGGACATTTCTCTACTATTTCACTAACTTTTCTCTTGGTTCCAGTGGCTAGTTGAACTAACCATGATTTACTATGCTTTAATTTCTTGAAAGTGCAAACCTCAACAATTCTAGGAGTGACATAACTGTGAGTAGATCCAGGATCAATCAAAATAGAAACAGATTGCTTAGCAATCTTACCTTCAACTTCAACCACAGTTGATTGATGATCTTCCTGGCAGTCTTCTACTGCTGCATAGATTCTAGGGATTGTCCTCGCCACCTGACCCACAGTTCCAGTTCCTTGGATGTTGTGAACTTGATTTGCATTCCCATTCCGATGTGGACAGTTCCTAAGCATGTGGTCTCCTCCACAACCCCAACATTGAAGTGGTTCCCTTGGCTCCTTTGTATCTCTTGGCTTGTCTCCCATCATCCGAGTTGGCTTAGTCACAACCTGTGATGGCTGCCTTTGCTGATTCCTAAATTGAGGGGGCTTGAACCCCTTCTTCCTTTGATCAAACTTCTCATTTTTCTTATCCTTCCACGCCTTATGGAATTCTGGTTTGCTTCTGTTTTGATCAAAGCAATACTTGGCCTTTCTTATGGCCTCCTCTAGAGTTCGAGGTTCATCAAACTCAATTCTATCTTTATATGACTGGGGCAGTCCACTTAGGAAACGCTGAATTTTCACCTTATCATCTCGAATATACCTGACATACCTCAGCAGATCCAAGAACTTGTTTGCATATTCCTCCATGGTCGATTGTCCCAATCTCAGCTCATGGAACTCTTTGATCTTATCATCATAGTACCTGTCAGAGAGGTACTTCTGCTTGAAGTATTTCTTGAACTGCTTCCACACAATCTTCCGTTCATTGATCCTCTTTACTTGCCTGGTGTGTTCCCACCATATAGATGCTCTTCCATTCAAGTTGAAGATGGCTACCCTTGCCTTCATATTTCCCGAGTAATCTTGGACTTGGAAATATTTTCTCATCCCAAGAAGCCAAGCTTCAGCTTCTTGACCAGACTTTACCTCTCCGTCAAATGTAGGAGGTTTTGCCTTCTTAAATTCCCCATGTGAATTGTTCTTGTAGTGCTTCTTCCTCTTACTCATGTGAGATGAAGAACTTGAACCCTCAATTGATTCTTCAGAGTCAGATGATTCATTAGAAGACATTTCTGGAGTATATGTCCTGTCTGTAGAAACTCTTCTTGGGCTACTGGCCCTCTTACGGGAATTTCTTCTAGAGCTACTCCCACCCCTTTCTAAATTTGATATCTGATGCCCAGAGTTTATTTGCCTTTGGATGTCTGTTAAACTCTGCAGCATGGCTGCATTCAGCTGATTTTGTTCTTCCTGAGCTTTGATCATCCTTTCATTATCTTCCCTACAGCTTTGTAACTCCACCCTTAGGCTTCTCATGGTGGCTACAACATCTGGAGGGGTCTCTTGATTTCTTCTCCCATTAGATTCTGTTTCAGCATTTTCAACCTGTATGTTTTCTCCCATGGCATCTGTCTCAGGTTCATAGGGATCCTGTGCATCATTCATGATGTTCATTTTCTTGGCCCAACCAAGATCCAAAATTTTTCCACTGTATTAACTAGAGTGTTACCCTGCTGTAACTGTGGCTCTCTGAAATGTGTTCATCAACACAATTGTTAGCTACATTACATTTTTAGAATTCACAATTACTTCATGCATGTGGGAAAAATTCCATACTTGACAATTCGTCAAATCACAACAACGAAAATACGAGGGGAAAAAGAAAAAGGGGGTCAAGGGGGCTTGCCCCCTTGTGGCTTGGGTCGAGGGCAGCGCCCTCGTTTTTTTTTTTTTTTTTTTTTTTTTTTTTTTTTACGAATCACGCCTCATCGGGCGATTCGCTGAATCCTGCCGCAACGGGCAGTTCGCGAAATCCGGCCGCGACGGGCGATTCACAGACTACTCCTGCAACCGCGGGGAGGTTCACGGTCTGCTCCCGCAACTGCGGGGCGGTTGGCCTTCCGCAATGGGCGGGGCATTTGGCTGAAGGTTGCCGCAACTGCGGGGCGGTTCGACGACGGCTTCCGCAATTGCGGAGCAGTTCGCCGAACGCTTCCGCAATTGCGGAGCAGTTCGCCGAACGCTTCCGCAATGGCGGGGCGCTTTGCCGAGCGGAGCCATTCGGCGAAGGCTTCCGCAGTTGCGGAGCCATTCGGCGAATGCTCCCGCAATTGCGGAGCCATTCGGCGAAGGCTTCCGCAGTACCGGAGCCATTCGCGGAATGCTTCCGCTGGAATGCTTCTCCGATTTCGGGTGATTTTTCGGAATGATTCAGCGAAGTCTTCCGTAGTTGCGGAACGATTCGCCAAAGTCTTCCGCAGTTTCGGAACGATTCGCCGAAGTCTTCCGCAGTTGCGGAACGATTCGGCGAAGTCTTCCGCAGTTGCGGAACGATTCGCCGAAGTCTTCCGCAACTTCGGAACGACTCGCCGAACTCTTCCGCGTTTCGGAACGATTCGCGGAATCCTTCCGAAATTTCGGAAGAGAATTCCTTTCGCAATTTCGGAAGAGAATTCCTTCCGAAAATTTCCGATACTTAGAAAATTTTTTTGACTTAAAAACATTTTTCTCCGCTGTTTCGGAGCCATTGGCTGAATTCTTCCGCAATTTCGGGAAGGTTCGCGGAATCCTTCCGCAATTTCGGGAAGGTTCACCGAACTCTTCCGCAACTGCGGGAAGGTTCGCGAAACCTTTCCGAAATTTCGGAACGACTTCCCGAAACGGCTTAAAACACAATTTTTTTTCAAAACAGACTTAAACCAAATTTTTTTTCAAAAGTCATAAGACAACAATTTTATTGTAATTACTATCAGATTTGGCCCATAGAGGCCCAATGCTGCAACGCAGCTCTGATACCATTCTGTCACGTCCCCTCCCATCCAACCAGCTAGATGGAGAGGATCGTGACTGTTAAACTGGGCATCTAGCCCCCATATCCATTCATTAAACAAGCATTCAAATTCAAATGAATAAGAATATATACATACACAGATGCATAACAGATGTGATATTAAACTGGGCGTCTAGCCCTATGAAACATTTAATCATAAGCATGAACATAATATAACAGAGATAGATGGAACTGTATGGTTTAAGAAAATCACAGCGGAATATTAAGAATTCCACATCCATCATACATTTAAGATGTTCATCAAATAAGTAATTGCAATTTAACACAAGAGAATACTTATCTTATACAAAAGTAGTCCCACGCAACTAGCTATGCAACTGCAACGTTCCACCCAACCGTAGGCCAGTGTGCTCCTCCATCTCTCAGCACCACTGCCACCCCCGAGCTGGGCATGATCTCTACAAGGAACCAGGGAACAACAAACTCACACATAGCCAAGCATACACCAAGATAAGCCAAGCCAATCTACAATTGGGTTTATCAGGCTGCTAGGAGATGGAAAGGAAGAGTTGCTAAGCTAGTGAGCTCCAGCACAGAGCTAGGGATAACCTTGCAAGATCTATCTAGCTTGGCACCCACAATACCTACACACCCAGCACAAGGAAGTATTCTTTTCACTGCTGTACAGTCCCTCAAGCCATACCTTCCCTATCTAGTGCTCTCAGGGTATGCATAGAAGAGTAACCAAAGCTCTCTTGATCTTCTTGAGAGGTTGCCTCCCCCACTAGGTTTATCAAGCCACTTCTATCCACTACCACTCCAAACTTCAATTCACAGGTTCAAACCAAAAACGAGGATGCACATAACAGCAGAACCCCACTTGCTGGGCATGAGAAAAACGTTTTCCACAGTGGGATGCATGAGATGGGGTTTCAACTAACCCAGAAAAACGTGGGAACCCACAAAAACGAAATGGGAAGTTGGTGAACAACCCAGGAAGCCAAATCCGTTTTTTTTTTGTAAAACGTCCAGGGTCAGTTCGGGGCAAAAACGACCTCCCTCCTAGTCCCCCAATTCGTGGCCTTCCTCTCCCAACTGTTACAGGCAAAAACGACTCCCAGGCATGGAAAAATGCAGTATTTAGATGAGAAACGTAAATGGAAAGGACCCAGCTAACTCCAACTGCGTGAATGAATGAAGACTGCTCATTCCCCATGGCTTTGGGCACCATTTCGTGGGTGGTTTCTTGCCCCACAAGCAAAAACACGATTTTCCAAGTTGATGGCTTGCCCATGCACGAAAATGGCTTGCCCATACTCTTTCATTCCCAAGGCATTAACTGCCTTAACCAATTCCTTGGAAAAATTAAATGATTGGGTACATGAGACAAAATGGGTAGTTGGTGGTTTATGGGTTTCCCCATTGACACATGGATTAATACCATTAGCTCAAGGGTTTGAATAGTTTCCCTCCCTTTTCCTTGTAGAATTCATGCCCCATATCTTTTGTTGCATTGCATAGCCAGTTGTGGGTTTTTCATTAAAAATTCGTAATTACATGATGTCTTATATACATTGTGCCCATCTCGCACAAGAACCATAGGCATTTATTTTAATTGCCGATACATGAAATGCTAAATCAATGGTGGGGCCTTGGCCTTGAGCTCCTCACCATGATTAAATATCAGTATTTACATCATTTACAAAAGGGGGTCAAAAGGGGGACGTGACATGATCTCTCCTGTCTGGAGTAGATCTGGGTATCCCCCTTTGTTGGCTTGGGATAGATAACATAAAGTGAAGATTGCCTCGATTGGCGTGACAACCATTCATTGGGATTCGAGGCTATCTTGGTTGCACCTCTTTGGTTTTCCATCCCTTCTGCCATCCATCTTGGATTCACCTCTAGGGGCAACTACAAGTTTGGTGATAACAGTTCCTTTAAACAAGATAAAGAAACAACCATTGAATAAGATGTTGTTGAATAACATACTAAGCATGCTAGGAACATAGATCCTTCAATTATGTCTTAAGTGATAGGGAAAAGGAAGATTTCAAATCTTGGCCATAGTAATAAAAATGTTTAAAAAGACTATTTTTTTGCTCAGCCAATATGTAAAGCTTTACACAACTCAAAGAGTTAATAGAAATAATAAAGTTTTAAAAATAAGCAAGATAAGATATAATAAACTTTTAAAAATAGGGAAGATAAGAAATAATTATCAACATAATCTAAACTTTTTTTTTTATATATTAAATTGTTGGACAATATGATCTATGATTGCAACCCTCTCGTTTTATTTTCATGCAAAAAACGTAATTATTAAAAAAAACATTTATTCAATAAGAATTTGATTCTCTTATGAATGAGCATGCTCCTTTTTCACCCTACTATAGTTTTAATTTGACCATTCCATTTCACTTTGTTGTATAGGGGATTATGGGTTCCTTTTCAATTCCTTGTTCTTTTAAAAGTTATTGAAAACTAATGATATATATAAGTTGCTATTATTATGTTGTTTTAGCTTTACAAGGGGTGAGGGTGTGCATGTGTGTTTGGAGGGTAGGTGGTGAGGGGATTAGGGTGTGTTTATGTATGCAAGCCCATTGAATTTTGTGGATAGACACTTTTTACATTTATTACAACTTAACTTCTTAAAAGATATCTTATTATGTGTTTTTAACTAGCACACATTCAACAAAGAAAAATAGTGAATTTTGTGTATAGACACTTTTTACATTTATTATAACTTAGCAACTCAAATTCAACAAAGCAAGTGAGTGAATTTTGTGGATAAACACTTTTTACATTTATTGCAAGTGGACATCTTAAAAAATGTATTAGTATGTGTTTTTATCCCATAAATATACACAACTCAAATAAGCAATTGTTTTTCTATAAAATTATTTAATAAATGTGTTATCCAACTCAAATGGAACAAAGCAAAAAACAAGAGTATAAATTGACCTCGTGAAAAACTTAACAAAGAATTTGACAAATAAAAAAAGCTAAAAAAACACACAACATTTTGTCCTAAAATTCCTCCGATCTTCTAAAGTACTTTTGGCTACATATTGCATACAACTATCGTTACAAATGACAAAAGACCTCACATAAAAATAATAATAAAACTTTTTGAATACTTGGGAATTTAGTAAAATTAAGTATTGACATGTTTTTATTCTAGAAAATGACTTGTTTCATGCTAAGGTATGTTGGTTTAACTATTATATATATATATATCTTCTTTGTATTTTTGGTTCTAAATGCACAATCTTTATTTTAGAGTAGAGTTTTTCCTTATAATTTTTATGAGGTAAATTATATTCCATATGACTTTATTATAATATATTTATTTATTTTTAATTAATTTTATTAATTTCAACAATTTATTTTTTAATTATAACAATATCATAAATAAATAGAAACTATCTAATAAAATATATGTATTATTATTTTTAAACTAATTTTATTAATTTTGACAATCTTTTTAATTATAATATCATAAATAGAAACCAAATAAAATAAAATTTTGTTAAATATACAATATATTATATACAAATATTAAGTATTTAATTAATATTTTTTATAAATAATATGGAATTCATAATGATACCTCTCTCAAAATTTTCTCTTTTACTATCAATTACTCTTCACAAAAAGAATAAAGATTAATATAGTTCTTGAAAAAACAAATGAACACCTTTTTATTAATTTTTTATTATGTTAAACCTAAATATAATTTAGAATTTTTTAAAATAAAATATAAAATATAATAAATTTGTTCTCTAACATTGAATTTGATAAAGTTTATTCTTCACATTACAATTATTTACAATTTCTTCTGCACTGGTAAAAATATTGCATTGTTAAAGTTCTGTCCTTTTACAATGTTATGTAATGGCACAACTACATATTAAGAAAAATTGGATAGAGAGTAAAGAGACATTCCATCACTTTTTGATGAGTGTGACATTATGTTTTATTGTTTTGATCATTACCTTATTATAAGATTTAGATAGGTATTTATGTCATAGAAATAATTTTAAGAAATTCAAATGTTAAGTTGATTTAGTTATGGATAATTTTTAGTAAGACATGAAAAAATAGTATTGTGGAGTTGTGAAAGGGGTATCGTAAAGGATAAATTTTGGCAAGACATGAGAAAGTGGTATTGTGGAGTTGTGAAAGAGGTCTTGTGAAATATTGTTAATAAGAAATTGGTTTTTGTATTTTTGCATAGAAAGGTGGAAGACTTCAGTAACAAGAATATTTACATTAAATTCAATCAACCTTATATTAGTAAGTGGCACTACTCCCTTAACATAAGATTTTGACCATCAAAATATTGAATTGTTATTATGATGGTTGTTTTATAGAAATCCCTAATCATGTTAGTTCCTAAAATGCCCTCTCAAAATGTTATAATCCCTCCACATATAGATGTAACTTATCCATGTAGATACTTTGCTGGCTTGAGTCAAAACGAAGGGCAGAAATGTGGAGCTGGTTGCTCTGAAGGAAAATGTTTCTTAGATCCAGGCTCAAATAATGTTGGTGAATTTTCTGCCTTACTTCTGCTCATGCAATCGGATTAGAAAAGAATATAAAGTAAATCCTTTACATGCTTTTGGGTACTCATAGTTAGTTATCAAAAGCATGCTGGGTGATATTCAAGTTCAAACCCCAATTGTTATCAATTTGGTTCGGCAAGTCAGAGATGCACCGAGGATATTTGACATGATATTCTTCAAGAATATATATATGGACAGTTCAACAATGATGTAGACAACCTCTCAAAATCAAGTCAAGTCTTAATGGATCTCTAGAGCAAGTGTAGGAGAAAGAATTCATCAGTGGGGAAGTGGTATCATCCCGCATCTCCTCTTTTCTCTTCTAACTTTAACAAGATTTCAAGTTTTTAACAAGAAATAAAAAAGAATTCACTATTAACAGAAGTAGAGTTTCTATCACTAGATCGGATTTATTTTGAGAGTGAGGATACTTTTGACATCTAAAACTAGAATCCATAGGATTTGAGGAATCTAGATCCCCACTCCTACCAAAAAAAAATGGAGTGTTGTTAAAAAAAAATTAACACAAGTTTAATAATAACTGTTACAAGCTTACACCTTACACCTTTCATAGATACACTGATCAAGGCTCATGTTGTTTGTTAAGCATAATTTAAAAGAAATTTCTCTTAAACAAGCATTCTGACCCCAATATAAAAAACCAATGTGATGAATTCATAACATTGTTTGAGATTGGGAAGACAAACAAATTTGCTGACACTGCCCAGTCATATTGACAAAATTTGCTCAACTATCATACCTTTCGGTGGTCCTATTTGAGTTACAAGAGGTAGTTACAAGGAGCTATTGCATATAAGAGGTAGTTACAAGGATCTATTGCATATATTTGACATTGTTTGACCTTCCATCTCTTTGGCATGTCAAATAATAGGTAGTTACAAGGAGCTATTGCAATATATATTTGACCTTATTTGTACCTTCCCCACAATGGTTGATTTACTTTTGGTCCTTACACCCTGTTGTTTATTGGCCTTGTGGTAGCTTGTCCTTTCATTTTGGTCCTTTCATTTTTTTTTGGTACCTTGCCTCTCACCTTTTGGGTCTTTTACTGATCTTGAGTTATCTTTTGATTTGTACCGCCTTTTATGTTTTTGGTCTTGTGGGTATAACTATGGCAGTTTCTCCACATTTGAGGTAGTACACCCCCTTAGTCCCAAGGGTTATGAGTCTAATTTATACCCACTCTTTTATTTTTTACTCGTACCTTACTGGTTGTTTTTTTTACCCTTTGGTTGGTCCTTGTACCTTACTAGAGGCCGTGAGCCTCTCTAGCCTCACTCTGCTGGCTGTGAGCTCATATTTCTTGTGATTGTACTAAGCCTTTTGAATATCATTGACTTTCTTTGATTGACCGTACCATATCCCAGTCATCTCTCTCTCTCTGGTTTGTACTAACCTTATAATAGGGTCACTTGGTTCCTAGAGTTGACTGGCCTCTAAGAGGCACAATCATTTCTAAAAGTAACTCTTCTGAGTATATTATAGGAAACGTCTACACCCAGGTAATAAAATATGTGTTGGTTATAATACTTAAGTAATCAAAGTGTTGGTAATCAAATATGTGGTAAATAATTTGAATTAAGTAGTTAAGACTTGTCCTGCCAGACAAAATTGTTGGTAATCAAATTATATTTGTTGGTAAAGAATTTTAAGAGTGGTGGAACTCCTCAATTGAACTTGTGAGGAAAATTATCTTGGAGAATAAGTGTCCTGACAAAAAACTAAGTAGAACTATGCCATTGTTGATAAAGAAAGCCTTATAGCACTGAGATGCATAGAGAAGTCCCAGATTCATTTGTTGAACCATGACTTTATCATAAGAATAGATTGCTCCAGTCTTCCATTTGTGCTAAACAACACAATAACATTTGCAACAACAAAAGGAAAGTTAGCAAGATGGAAATAATTATTTTGATGTTATAGTTGTACTATTCATGAGCACATTTCTGGGAAAGCAAAAAGCATTCCAGACTTTTTAACAAGAGAATATTTGACACAGAAGTATGCTGTTAATTTTTAACAAGCGAGCTTGAAGCAAGAGAGCCCGAAACAAGCAAGCCTGGTGCAAGCGAGCATAGAAGGTAAAAGCAGAATCCAGTGGGCCCATAACCCACAAGTAAACATGGAAATCTCTGCTTGGACCAAAGGAAAACATCAAATCTATAAAATTAATGATAATATGAGTTGGTTGGATTATATGCAAACATGGAAACCTAGGTGGGAGTTGAGACATACTGAAGTATTAGATGCTAACTTACAGGGATCTGATGCTTTTATTAGACTAGTGCCAGAACTCAGAAGAATGCCTATGGGATCCATTATTGTACCAAAGATGATTTACAACAACTCCCTGAGAAAAGCAGCTGATGCAAGCAATTGGTTAACAAACCTCTACCATGATCTTAACTTAATCTTGACAGAGGTCTCTAAACATCACCCCAAGCTACAACTAGACCATCAATACTACTGTATTAACCGGATACGTTCTTTGGAAGCATGGCCACATCAAGATGCTAGTCTCCGGTTTCCAAGTACTACACACACTTGTGAAAAATATAAAAAATTATGGTGGAAATTCTTGAGAAAAGAAAATAGAGATAGAACATATTATACCATGCTAAAGTTTGGACTTCAAATTACACATATCCATGAGGATCCTGCATTATACGTCCCTGATTGGATGAGAGACTAGTGGTAGTCATTTGGCATTAACCTGAAAGCATTAAAACCAGCTGTTATTTATAATCTAAAATGGGAAGTTGGAGAATCTCTTGAATAGGTCAAAGATATTTTGCAGACAAAGATTACTGAGGATCAAATCCTTGGTTACTATATTAAATACAAAGAAAAATGGCTTGTCAAAACCCACATAGACGTCTGTATGCATCATAATATATGCCTGGTTCGGAGGTCTATTTATTCAAAGGCATGGCGCACTGAATCCAATGTCTTTCAATAAATATATGGTCCCCCATACTCCGATGATTTGTAAATATCTCAAAAGTATTTGTCTATGAGTGGGGCCTATCCATTCAGATTGTCATAAAGATTGAAAAGAAATTCTTTGTAACTATGTCATGATAATATAAAGAAAGCCCTACTTTTCTCTGTGTCAATATGATTGAAAATCTATGTTATGCAATAATTACCCTAAGTCAAGATTACAAGTAATTTTCCATAGGAAACATTAGTTGGGAGTATGACTGAAAGCTACCATTTTTCAAAACAACTTACATGTTTACGGTTCCGTTTTTTCTTGATTCAATTACTTTCAGTCATCTAAGAAGACCATGCTTGAATAAGAATATACAAGTTCCACAACATTATATAAAATATTTTTTTTGAAGATTTGTGAACACTTATTAACCACCTAAAAGATCTTACTTTTGAAATTCATAAAAACTTTTAGAAGTTTTCCATAATGGTTAGTTATTTTTATTTTCTAATATTATTGCTGAATATAAATATCTTACTAAATGTGACTGAACTTCAATTACCGAGGTGATGAACCCAAACTCATGGGATGAGAGAGACTTTAGGGCCATGATGACACAGATGATAGTTGGATGGTTTGATATGGGACTCAAGACCCAAAGTAGCAATAAAAGAAAGCTCATAATTGCGTGAATTTCTACTCATAAGAAAGATAAAGTGATCGTCTTCCTCATCGCTTGAATGCCTACATTTTGAGAAAGGGAATGATGATCAAGTAGCATTATAAAAGGTGCTACACGTCACCTTTTAAGAGGTGTTGTGCCTTGCGGTTGTATCTAAACTTTTTTCCCATGGTGCAGGTAGAACCAAACAGGTATTTGTCAAATCTGTCTTCCTCGAGCGAGGGGAGTTTAGGAAGGCTAGAGGAAAGTGAGACATCTAGTAGGTGTAGAAGAGTTGTATCAACTAGATGTCAAAAGACCAGAAGAAAATTCCATAAACGAAATGATTTTTTTCAGGGTCGAGGGGGGTCATGTTCCTATGATGATGAGACAATAGACGACGTCAAGGTGCCCTTGAGGTACATACATTTAGTGAAACAATGGCTACCCAAGGATCTTCCTCAACCGAACACATATTTTTGTGTGAACGAGAGGATATATCGAATTGCACCATTGTCAATACATGGTTTCGAGTTGTTTTGCATGGATGGCATAAAGGTCCCTTACGACACATGTATAGAATTGATGGAGTATGTTGGACCCTATTACAACTACAAAGATTGGATGCACTTGGTCCAATATACAAAAAGTATGCGTAGATATGGATTGTTAGCAAACTATTTATAGTTGAAAGACAAAAATCAAAATAAAGGAGCAACGTTGTACATGGACAGAAGGCCAAAGGCCATAGGGAATATTGCATGGTTTATAAACAGTACAAAACCAGGGTCTACAATTAAACAACCAAACTGCGAATTTGAGGGGCGTGAAGGAAACCATTTTTTTGTAGTTTCCATTAAATCAATATCTGCAAGGGAAGAGTTGCTTATTAATTACAATTTGAACCGAGTAGATACAAACAAGGTTACTATGGGAGCAATACGTATAACATTTTACCCAAACTTTTATTAATGAATTTAATATTTTAAGGATTTTTTCGTTAGTTTATTTCATTTAAATTTTCCATATTTACTTCGCAGGCTAGTGATCGGGATAAATCCCCGCCAGCAGATGGTCGGAGGAGTACATTATCCTCGAGGGAGCAGGTATACATCTTTGTAATAGTACAAATCTAATCAGAAAAAATAGTTTTTTTTGCTTTGTTTTTTCATTATTAGTATATTGGTTTTGTTTCTATAATGTTATCTTAGAATTATTTCGTTTACATAATTTTCTCTATGTTTTTTATGCAGTCCAATTATGCAAGGGTCACAATACCCTCGACGCAACATGTATACATCTTTGTAATAGTAAAAATATAATACTTAATAATAGTTTTTAATCGATGTGTTTTTTCATGATTAGTTCTGGATTCGTTTAGGTGACTTTCACTATGTTTTTTATTTAGGTATCTGTAAGGGGCAACTCCCAGATATTAGCAGATCGGGGAAAGTTACCTATGACCATCGATGCAATGAGTGGATCATGATCCTCTAGGTTGCAGGTATCATCCATTGGAATTGTATCAATATAATACGTAGCATAATGTTTATTTTGTTATGTATTTTTCGTGTGTATACTGGTTTTGTTGTGATAATGTTTTATACTTCTTTTTTGCAGGGACCCAATGATCGGGGCAAGTCCAGAGCTATGGATCATATGGCACCATCGTCCAGGAACCAAGTAAACCTAGTTGTAATTTTAGGAAACTATCATGATAGATATGTTTTGTTAATATAATTTTAGGAATCTATCATGATAGAACTCAGTAATGTTTTATATATTTTTGTTGCAGCCTAGTGAATCGCTGTTTGAAACAACATCGCAAGAATATTTATTAGATCATAAAGTGGATGAGATGCTTAAATATTCCGACATAATTGGTTAAGCCACAAACCCATTTAAGATGATAGACAAAATGTTGGAAAAATATAGTGTGGAAATTGTTTCTCTACTAATCAAGGTCCTGCAGACAAGCCAGATTGTGGCAAGGATTGAATTGTTGGAATGGAAATCTGAATCCTTGCGATTAAGTTGAGGAATCTTGAATCATAAAATAATTCATTTATAACTTTATAATTTTCTCTTTAATATGATAGTACTGAACGTATAAGACGTGGTTTGTATTTACAGAATTATCAAAGACCACACAATAGTGGTCAAGGCGGTGTTGGCCCTAGCGAGGCTCATGGAGAGACGTGGCATCATGAGAACATGACTCCACGTGCATCGATTCCTTTGCCAATATTTTCGACTGAACAATCGGGAACACGTTCTGACACACCACGGACCCCAATGGTGAGTGCACCAGTTTCTAGTGACCGATGCACATCGGATCGTCTAGAAGAAGGGGTCGACACCGAGAATCCTAGTAATATTGATATTGACCTAGCTACATTTCCAGGATCTTCCTGTGTCACTAGCACGGGAACAATGGAGGAAAAATTTTTGGTGGACGAAGATCTCATCCCAATAAAGATAGAGAAGATCCCAGGTAATTAATATAGGTTGATCAAGTTAGTGTTTATAATTTCATTGTAATATACCGATAAAATGTTTTTTTTCAACTAATTATGATCATGGCATGATCGTTTTGCAGGAAATGATGTTTTCTATAAACAAATGAATGACTTGTCCTTGGAGATCTTTGGGCCCACCATCCAAACAAGGTGGTATAGACAACCAAAATATTTAAAAGATGACCTCACTAATCGGTTGGTTGGCCTGTTTGGCTACAAGACCTTCAATCAAGCCGAGGTCCTAAAAAATGTTGGATAGCATATGAAGGTTGTCCGAGACCAATATAGGACCCACCTGGAAAAAAACCTGAGGTATGAGCACCCTCCAATGATTCCAGCAATGGAGTGGAAAGTTCTAGTGGATGATGGAAAGGAGAGGGCTCCGAGAAGAGAAGGAAATATACCACCAAGCATAGGGAGGTATGCAATACTTTCCGCAATGTAAATCAAAACCTTATTATTATTGATTTCTATATTGAACTTGGAACATAGAATGTATTTCAACACTTTCATAGGTTGTCAGACACATCAAAGGCCACAAACGAAAGACTGGAAAAAATAGGTTAGCACAAGCTTGGGCTTGGTGGTTATTCGAATTTGGAGGCACGAATTGTAAGTTTCGAAAAACAAATAATGCATACAAATAATAAATTGCAAATTATTTTTTGTTTTATTGCACTGCAAAATGTTAATTAATGATGTTATGCAAATATGTAGGCTGTATGATTCAATGAAGTGGCCACTGAGGAAGACATGAAGCTTGGCTTCCAGCAAGGCTTTGGAGTTGTTGTTGAACGCCGAAAAATCATCTCTGGGAAAACACAGTCTTCTAGTACCAATCCATCCGGTGCACAGGTAAATAGAATCTATATACTTTAATGAAGATTTATTGCTTGTGCAATCTATTCGTTATAAATACTTCACAAAAAATATTGACTCTGTTTTGAGTAGGAAAGCAATGACCCCCCTAATGTCAAGGAGGGACAACAACAAATCGAAGATCATGCTTCGAATCCTGGTAATGAATTTATTCATATGCTAAAATTTTATGTATAGCATTGAAAATGGTGAACATTAATTGTAGTTCACCATATTTCATCTGCAGAGCATGTAGAGGGTGAAAGTGTACAGGTTGAGGATGGACAAGAACATGAACAACATGATGTGGCCACACCAGGTAAAAAAACACCTTTGTAATGTTTTTTTTAAATGAAATAGTTTTCATTACAATAGCACAACACAATGATGTAACATTTTCACATTGTTGCAGCAAATCCGAACCCCTTGCCGCACAATCCACATCTAGATCAACACTCTAGGGTGCAGACATCACCACAAACGCTTGATGAAGAACCAAGAACTGGAGGAGAAAGTCCATATGTAGATGCTCCTCTTAGAGATTATTTACCACTAAAGACAAGAAAAACTAAAAAGAAGTGACTAGAAAAATGTCATCTAATTATTTTTGATAATAATATATCGTCCATGATTTTTGGCAAAATGAATGCATGAATGGTTTAATGGTTTAATGATTCAGTGTAGTAAAATGTTACCTTTATTGAATGCCAGCTTTTATTGAATGAATGTGTTGACTGAATGAATGAATGGTTTATTGAATGTTATATTTTATTGTATGAATGTGTTGACTGAATGAAACAATGGTTTAATGAATGTTAGCCTTTATTGAATGAATGGTAGATGAAAGTTCATGATGAAATATGGATGAATTTGCACGTATTTGGCTTTTTAAAGTACATGGATTGGGTATGGGGAATTGAGAGTGATGTGAGGGGGGGGAAGGGGCCATAAGAGCTTCCACCTTCACGTGGTTGGCCCTATTTAGTAGAGAATATTAAATTATTCTCAAAATAGAGAGGAGCTCAATGAATGGATATGATGTTGGATTTCTACAACCCACTCGCGTGTCATCTAAATTTTGGAAATTTCTTGGATCTTGTTGTCATGTTTGGTTGCTCCTCATAACCAATTTCGGGTTTCCAGATGATGAAAGATCACTTGAGTAACTATTTGTGGAGTAGAATGAGATCTTGTTTGTAATGGGTTTGTAGTGAGGTCTTGAGAGCAGGAAAAAGTGAGAATGTTTTTCATGACAACACTAAGTGCTTTTAACTGCCAGTATACCATGTCCTATTAATTGTACACTTGCATGATCCACATTATTATATTTCTTATCTTATTTCGAATCACTGCAAGGATTGGAAATTAGAATTTGTGCAAGTCACCTATGTCCATGATTGTTTGCATTACCTCATCCAATTTTCCATTATCATTTTGTGATTGATGTAACAAATATCTCAAGCTTTGGCTTCATAGCATGAAGAATATAATGGCTAGAAACTTAAATAATATACTCAATGCTTCAAGGTTATATTAAATAGCCAAGGTAGAAATATTTCATTTGATCCTAGAGAAGAATCCTCTTTTCATAAGGACATGAAAAACTTTAGGCTTGGGGGAGTGTTGGGTCTGAGTTTTGAAATCTTTTCATCCATTCTATTGGTTTTTTATCACTCCTATGTTTTTGTATATTTGCATCCCCATACCCTTTGAAACCCTAGATGGGCATAATGAGACCTAACTGCTTATTTATATTTATTCCTCTGTTTTAATAAGTTTTAAGGGTTTTTAATGATCAATTCAGCTAATAGTGAATGTTGAGTCTTCATGATGGTTTCCAGTACCAATTTTTGCAATAAATCATTAAATCCAATACTTGTGGAATACAAATGGGAGATTGAGCATATGGTTTTTCTTCAACATGGTTCTATGTTCTGTACACAATATCCAAGATGATTACATGCAACTCCAGCCTTCAATCAACTTGTGGTTAATTCATTCAGAAAGATGGTCAATACAAGTTAGATTTACATAAAGGATGAAAATGTTGAAATTTATGTGTGCATGGGGAAGAGATCCAATATCATTCTCTGATCTACCTTAACTTGGCATACAAATTATGAATTCCAAAGAAGGATGACACATTGTCACAACCTGATTTCAGCATGCAATTCTAAAATGGGAAGGAGCGCACTATACATCAACTCCAATACATTCGGGAAGGATATCAAGACACATGTAGTACATAGATTCTCCAATCATCTTCAACTAAATCGATATCATAGAAGAATTATGCATTTCAATAAATTATACTATGTTTTTAGCAATTCCCTTCAAGAATGATAAATTATAAATTATACTTTCAGTAGTATGAGAGTTCTTTCAAGCAAGTGTGACCTCCCTTTTCACAGTGTGAGATTTCATTTCAAGCATGTGTGATTTTATTTCAGCATTATAATTTTTTTTGAAGAGGGTGTGTTGATTTAGCTTTGCAGTTGTGTGACTTTAGTGGTGTGAATTTTCTAGATTTAGGACAAGGATTTTTCAATTGGCGTGATTTGCAAAGTTTTCAATATAGTACAAGCCATATCATCCATGTTCCATTGGTTTTTTTATCACTCCTATGTGTTTGTATATTTGCATCCCCATACCCTTTGAATCTATAGATGGGCACAATGAGACCTAACTATGTTGAGTGGAAAGCCAACATGGCTCTCTTTGTGAGATTTAAGAATAATAGTATGTCTATTGATTTCCAAATAATAGTCTATTTTTTTTTTAAATAACATAAGGTAGTCGAAGATCCGACGACGACACAACCCTAAACCGACGTTATTTCCATACCTCCGACGGAAAGGAACATCAAATTCCAGGTATTGTCTCATGTAAGGGTCGTCGAATATCCGACTCCCACATGAAGAAATCCGACCTTGGTGCCATACCTCCAACAACAAGGAACGGCGGATTCCATCCCTTTCCATGTGTAATGGTCGTCAGATATCCGTCAACAACACCGAAGGTATTTGACATTCATGCCATACCTCTGACAGCAAGGAACGTCGTATTCCATCCCTTTCCATGTGTAATGGTCGTGGGATATCTGATTCCCACAACGAAGGTATTTGATTTTCGTGTCATACCTCCGACGGCAAGGAGCGTCGGATTCCAGCCCTTTCCATGTGTAATTGTCGTTGGATATACGACTCCCACACCGTAGAAATCCGACATTCGTGTCATACCTCCGATGACAAGGAACATCGGATTCCAACCCTTTCAATGTGTAATTGTCATCGGATATCCGATGCCCACGCTGAAGATATCTGACTTCCTATGAAGTGCAAAAAGTCGGTTATCCGACTTCCTCATGGTTGATTATACGGCTTCCTCATGGCGTCAAATAATTGATGAAGTTCCAGCTGTCAGATTTCAGCCGACTTTGGACCAACGTTAAAAAAATATGGAGGTTGTTGGATGATTGACCACAATATGTAGAAAATCCAACTTTTTGGCCATCGGATTTTGGGTACAATAAACCTAGTGGAAATCCTCATAAAGAGCTAGAACGTAAAATATCCAAACTAGGGCCAAGATGCATTCCCTAGTGCCAATATCCACATTGTGAACTTGCTTTCAAATGATAAGTTACCATGTCATTCAAAGCATACAGGGGAATATATGAGGCATGAATTGCCAAATGATAAATTGATCCATGAGAAAATCACTGCAAGAAAAAAGGTCATTGGTGAGGGTCATGCCTGTGACGGACCTTTAAGGGTTGTCACCAATGTCGTATATGATGACGGTCCTTAAAACATCATCATTATAAGTTACTTTTGAGATGGTCCTTTAAGGTTCGTCACCAAATCCCTTTTCAGGGACAGTTTTGGTGAGGGTTGTTAAAGGACCGTTATTGATCCTCTCTTTGGTGACACTTCTGGTGACAATATTTTAGTATCCCTCACTAATACATGTTTATTTTACTTTTGGTGAGTGTAGTAAATGTTTGTCACCAATTATCATTATAATTGGTTTTTGGCGACACTATATGAGGGTTGCTATATTTTTCGAAAAAAGAATATAATGGTTTAAGATAGCTAGTATTGTTATGGATTCTTTGTAATTAATATGTTTCCAAGGTCATACTAGTCACAATACCCACTCATAAGGTCTATAAGCAATCTCTAGTGGTTTTCCATAAGAAACCACTAGCAATTTATAAGTACCATTCCAAAATGGATCCATAAGCAATCTGATCTTTTGGGTATTCAACATCAACAAAATTGATTCATATATCCTGTTAGATTGTACTTCCAAGCTTTGAAAGCCATTGGCATTAATGGAGGGATTTCTACTCATCCATGTTCTACTCCAACACCTTAATTCACATGGTTTGGATTTCATCACGAATGGTTTGGTTGAAGAATTTTCATTTCAGCATGTTTTAGCAGACAATTACAGGCTTGACTCAAGCCTATAGAATCTCCAGTTTCTGTGTTTTTTAAATATTTAAGTAAAATACTGAAGATGAACAGATTGTTGATAAAATGGAAGGTCTCGTGTATGGGGAAGGGAATCCTGAAAATGAACAGAACCTTGATACTCTCTTGGATTCATCCCTCCCAGCACAAGCAAACTTTCAGTTCTATTTGGAATTATTCTTTTCAAGTTGCAGATATAATGATTTCTTCCAACAGAGTTATATCTTTAAAATCCATGGAGGATCTGTATTTGCATGATTGGAAGGATTGGATCTTGGTTTTATCCCCTGCTTATGTTGTATGTTATTCAGAGTCTTCTCTTAATTCTGGACAAGTATTGTTCCTGTAGGGTTAAATTCAATATATATTTCCTAATAATGTGTATAAATTCTAGCATATAAGAATGATTTTTATACATTTCAATTAGGTTTTCAAGGTCATTTCATGGATTATTATATATCGTGACATGTCAGACCAAGTATTTTTGTTCAAATAATTTCCATAAATGGAGTGACCATTAACTCATTGCTTTTTGGACGAATGGGTATATGCTGATTTGACCCCATCAATTGTCGTCATTAGCTCTATCCTAATTTTGTCCCTGCATGTCTAAACAATTATATGTATACCCGATTTGAAAGTTGTATTTATTTGTTATGCATAAGTCAAGCCTGTAAATACCAATTTGGGTTAAAGGATACCAGTTTGATCACCTAACTTCCTTTCAGTAGAGAAAGTTTCAGTTGGCATGGCTAGTTCTACACGTAGGGAGGAGCCATATTCCATTGAATTGTTGGATGAAGATCCCTGTAGTAAGAGGATTTTTCAACAAATTGGATTGTATGCGTTTTTTAGTAAATTCAGAGGGCACAACAAAGATGTGACCAAGGAATTTTCTCTCAATTTCTATGGAGCTTGTTCTAACATTCGAGGGGTTTCTGCTTCCTGTTTCAGAAACGTCCATTGCTCTCACTGCAGGCTTACCACAAACAAGGGAAATATGGTTTAAAGTTGGTTGTTTGAAAAACCCTAACTCTTGGAAACAATTTGTGAAGGTGGCTAATTGTAGTATTCATTGGAAGAAGGGAGTTGAACGCAACTGTTTCACTGCTGAATGGGGTAATGTCATTTTCTTTTTGCAGAAATATTTGTATTGTGAAGGACAAAATAGCCTTGTCTTTCTTTATCATATTCGGCTTCTCCTTCACATTAAAGGAGAAGAATTGATGAACATTCCATACTTTTTGTGGAAGAGCCTGTCTAAAATGGCTTCAGCTACCCAAAAATGGCCCGATCAGCGACTTGGTAATAGCTTGTATCATCATGGATGAATAAAGTTGTTGATTGTGGAGGAATTATAGAAGAGCAACCTAATGTGGGAACAATTTTTAGTGGAAAAAGGTTTTCAGGAGCAGGTTAATGATGATCCACAAGATTCTGTATCGCCCCCTCCAACAGTTCAAATAGAATTTGATCCAGCACCAACATTTTCTGAACCAATTCAATCCCAACAATCTCCAAAGAGGCATAGAGATGATGAAGAGGTTAATAAAATTTCAGTTACGGTGAGAAGAAGATCTGCAAGGCTAGAAGGTATTTCTGAAGAAGTTATAGAAAAAGTTAGAACATCTAAAGATATGTTTTCGACAATTCCCAAATGTCCAAGAACCTGTTATACACAGAGACAGAATTTAGAGTCAACACCCCTACTAGAATTGGAAGCTACCCAGTTTCAAGACCAAGCTCAAAGGGAAGAAGATGAATCTAATCAAGTGGTAAGGCATGATTCTCTTGGTTTAATTTCAAGTAAGATACAGAAGAGGATTAAGAAACTTTGGAAGCAAGTTCGTGAATTTCATGTTTTGGATAGACATGTTAACAATGAAAATGAAAAGTTAAAACAGAGGAGTAGACAATTACAGAGAAAGAATGGTGTTCTTAAGAAAAGACTGAAAATTTAGAGAAATGAGGCTCACCGATGGAGTTTGCAAAACAAAAGGTTGAGGAAACAAAATAAATTTCTTAGAGATAAATCAGTACTAAAGGAATCAGTACCACTAGCTGAGGATAATACAAGTTTGGAATTATTGGCTACAATAGCTGCAGAAAACATTCTTCCTAGTACCTCTAAAAGTTCTAAAGATAAAGAAAAAGTCACAGATGTTCTCTATGAATTTTTTAATCAAATTCTTGATGATGTCTGGACTAATACCCTAGATTTAGCATTATTTGAAGTAACTAATGTTAAATGGACTGGAAGAAATGATGAATTATATGACTTGGGCCTTATTTATCAACAACGATATAAATTTGAAGTACAACGTATGCAGGAAACTTGGTTTTCTGCTTACTTGGTTCAAGAACAAAAGTGGAAGTCCAGGATACAATCTTTACAGCAGCAATTAATTATTAAAGAAGAAGAAAAAAGGCAAATGTTTCAATTTGCTGAGCAAGCCATTTCTTGTAGAAGTCCTTCTAGAGTTTATTCAATGTACCTGCATGAACAATGGGTAGGCCTTCAGATGATTAGATTGAATAATAACAAAAAGTTCATGATAGGAAATGTTGATGACTTTGTGGATATCTATAATGACTCATCTACAAGGGAAAATGATTTGTTGTGTGAACTTTATCAATTTAAATTATTTCTAGAACATGAATTGGAATGGAATCCCAATCCTGTAGTAGGATATATTCAGTTACGAGCCTTTTCATCTTTTAATCAGAATCAAATTAAGTGGGAAATAGGGATGAAATTCTTTTATAAGTTGGAATTCTAGTCTGAACTTCACACCAGAGGAGAGCATCTAGATGTTGAATTGGCCTTTTCTAGTCACAGTGAATTCCTCAGGAATCCTATGAGGGTGAAACAATTTAGAATGAATCAGACATCAACATTACAGATTTTTGAAGAACTTAGATCTTGTGGGACTTTGGCCTCTTTGCAGGCCTCAGAGACCCATTGGAATTTGCTTCCTCTAGTACTCCAACAACGGGACCCCATGGGATACCCCTTTTTCCAGGTTTCCTTTTCAAGAACAAGTTTGTATGTGAATTCTCTACGAAGAAATGGTATTCAATGGCTTGGGTTAAGGTTCCATTTACTTTTGCTCTGGTGTAGCAAAACTGAGTACAGTGTTGTTGGGCAGTGGTCTGATTTTGCAGAGAACTCTTCATGGATGGAAGTGGATCGTCATTTAGGATTTCGGGAAAGAAATGGAGTAAGTCACCAATCTTACAGTTGGATCGAGCTACATCAGAATTTACTACGGAGGGAATAAGCTGCATAGGGACATGCAACAAACTTCTTTCTAGGGTAGATGCTTGGTGCTTGAATTGTTACCCAAAGGGTAGTTTTTAAATTGGTTCTCCATTTGATTGTTACTTGATAATATACCAGAGGATGTTAAAAAACTGTAATTGTTTTGTCAGGATTTCAGGTTTATTCAATGCACAATAGTGGAAATATCCATTTTGTTTATCTAGACTCTAAAGTATGATATTTCAAATCTAATGATTTTCCCAAATATGTCTTTTTATGTTTATGTGAAATTGAACTTGTTCAAAAGAAGTGTATAAATTTTTCCTTGGAAACTTACTAAATCCCATAATCTGATATTTTATAGTGATTTTAGGAAAAACTTCGACCTTTTATTTCATGTAAATGAACCAACTGAACTATACTTGTTTTGTTACAATTATTTATAGAAGGGCCATGTTCACATGAAACTATTAGCATTGATTGTGAGGTAATCAGTCCTGCAACCTCTTACAGATCCATTTTTTTCCATAAACCTGAAATAATGATGAAAATGTTATAGTTGCAGTCACTGCCCCTTTTAATTTCGATATGATTGGCAGAAAATTAGTATGATTATCCTTTTGATCAATGTGTTGCATCTTCCTCTTGCCTCCTGGGTGATTGTACAATGTATTTAAGGCATAGCCATATTCATTATCATGTGGACTATCCTGTAGCCATCTCTGGAGGTGTTTTCACATCTAGGAATTTTGTTTGTGTATTTTGACTACGTTTCATGTTAGTCTGGTTCTCTTTGGTGTTTAGGGATGTATCCACACCATGGTTCCATACCCTATTGTATTCCATGGCTTTATCTCTGATATTTTTATGTCCCTATGGGAAATATAACAATTGCAGGTACACAATTATATGTCTGTTCAAGATTTCTCTTAAGGCACACCCAATGTTCGACATTAGAAATAAAATTTTGGTTTTTTTCCATTATTTAAATAATTATTTTTTCGTGTTTTCATTGGATTTGCACTGATGATTTATTCAATAAATATAAGCTCAGGGGACTCTTCTGATAGGTGTCCAATTAGACATCAATGGCCATTGAATTCTAATGCACTGATAACCACTGCCACCCAGAGATCCGTAACTTTCATTGATCTTAGATTTTATGGGTTTTGGGAACCCTCATTTGGTTTCATTTCACATTTTTTCTAAGGCATGATAAGGTTCATCACTACATCTGTATTTCCATGAATATGGCTTGGTTTAAACACAGGTAACAATAGAAAAAATCAGTAAGTTACATTGTGTTTCATTGATTTAGTTCATCGAATCATGTTTTAAGCAAAATCTATACATGATTGTTTTTAGTTGCTTTCCCATGGGATCTGATGACTGTCTTGTTTAGTGTTTTTAGACAGTTTAATAACGTATATCTATAGGCTTGGCCTAAGCCTATAAGTTGAGTTGTTGTTTATAATTACATATGCACAAATGGAAATCGGACACATGGGTCTTATTTGGAATCGTGTCACCTAGCCCATCCTCCTGTTGGTTGCTCCAAGTTCATTCTGATGTAGATTTTCCTTGAGCAAGCTTGAACTCAAGCAACCTATTGTCAATACTTTTGTATATCCACATGCAACTAATTATTCACTGTTTATGGAATTACTAGAACATTCCCAATTAGCTTCAAAGCCTTCAAACCTGCCTTTGAACAGTTCTCAAATGCATTCACAAATTATTGTGCCAAAAAACATGCTTCAAACAATTCTTCAATTCTGCTCTTAGGTTTGTAGAGTTCCTATAGAGATCATCCTCTTGTTCTCATAACTCTCTAGAATGCTTACTTTCATCAATTGTAGGTTATTCTTTCCTTTTCCTTCGTTCAGAGATAGATGTTCTTCTCGGGACATTTAAAAGGTGTCGTATCGATGATTGATACAAAAACTAAGTCATACAATAAGATACCAAAGATAGATGAATATAATTATGTCAATCATATCCAAGGCTGGAGGAAGTCATTTACAACTTCATCCCTGCCTATTTTACTTCTGTTAATGTTAGTAATCCGATCCTAGGACCTGTTTCTTAGCGACCACCATATAACTTTGAGTCCATCCTCCAACAATGAACGGAAGGTGTACCGAAGGTCTTTTAGAGACCTTAAATGAAAGGGGCTTCAAATGCCCACATTGGATGGTGTACTGTATCCTATTAGTATCAACTAGGCAAGAGCTAGGTACAAGAGACATCCATAGTGCCATTCTCTTAGACCACAATATCATAGTGTTTGGGGGAGCAAACGAGTCTAATAAGATAAATGATCTGCACACTTTAGACTTGTAGACCAAGGAATGGAGGAATGCTTGCATTCAAGGAACTCCACCATCCCCACGAGAGAGGGGGATGAAATTACTTGATTGATGTTCATATTCTGGACATGAAGCTAATGAAATCGATTTCCCTTGATGTGAATGGGATCTTATTGCTCCCAAAGATAGCCACACTACAATTGCTATTGAAAACATGCTTGTGGTATAAGGTGGATATTCTGGATACCATTACTTAGGAGAAGTTGATGTTTTGGATCTTGAAACCTTAACTTGGTCTAGAGTACAAATCTTGAAACCTTGACATATTGCAAATTTTCGCCCAATCTCTTGAAATTAAATTCACCCACCCTAGTACAAATCTAGGTTGAATAACACCCTGCTATGGAATATCATCTTATGGTGTTTTTTTTTTTTTTTTTTTTTTTTTTTTTTTTCTTTTCTGTTCCCCAAAGGGTAGGTTTTCTCTTGGATCTCCATTGTGTTGTTACTTGAAAATATACCAGAGGATGTTAAAAAAATGTAATTGGTTTGTCAGGATTTCAGGTTTATTCAATGCACAATAGTGGAAATATGCATTTTGTTTATCTAGACTCTAAAGTATGATATTTCAAATATAATGATTTTCCCAAATATGTCTTTTTTTTAATTTGAATTTGAACTTGTAATTAACGTATATCTACAGGCTTGTCCTAAGCCTGTAAATTGAATTGTTGCTTATAATTACATATGCACAAATGGAAATCGGACACATGGGTCTTATTTGGAATCGTGTCACCTAGCCCATCCTCCTGTTGGTTGCTCCAAGTTCATTTTGATGTATATTGTCCTTGAGCAAGCTTGAACTCAAGCAGCCTATTGTCAATACTTTTGTATATCCACATGCTTAATATGCATGCAAGAGGGCTAAGGAGAATTCCCATAGATCTATTTGGGTGTTGTTGCAGGTGTGTTATGTGTCTTGGGGATGACCAAATAGATTAAAAGCTACAGCAACTAATTGTCTATGGGCCTACCTTTCACTTGGAGTACATTGGCAGGTTCCTTGCAAACAATACCACATGTCCACTCTGTCTCATTATTTCTATTCCCTTGAACACAGAAAATTATCTCATTGCAAGTAACATGGAACTAACTCCTACATTTATGGAACTAACTCCTAACTCCTAAAGTTCTTAAGTAACATGGATGCACAATAGAGTGGACTTCCTTCTATTTAGGTTCTTGGTATAGGTCTTGTACTTATCCTTATGCCTTTGAAAGTAATGGCATACAAGTAGGGAATACCAACATCAGAAGGGAACCCATGATTTAACCTTGCATCCACCTCACTAGTGAACCAACAAACTATTATAGTGAACCAAACTGGATAAGAAAACTATGTATTGAAGAAATATAGTGAACCATGGCTTTATCTCTAATATTTTTATGTCCCTATGGGAAATATAGCGATTGTAGGGACACAATTATATGTATGTTCAAGATTTCTCGTAAGGCACACTCAGTGTTCGACATTAGAAATAAAATTTTGGATTTTTTCCATTGTTTTCATTGGCTTTGCACTGATGATGTATTCAATAAATATAAGCTCAGGGGACTCTTATGATAGGTGTCCAATTAGACATCAGTGGCCATTGAATTCTAATGCCTAGATATCCACCGCCACCCAGATATCCACCACTTTCATTGATCTTAGATTTTATGGGTTTTGGGAACCCTCATTTGGCTTCATTTCACATTTTTTCTAAGGCATGATAGGGTTCATCACTACATCTGTATTTCCATGAATATGGCTTGGTTTAAACATAGGTAACAATAGAAAAAATTAGTAAGTTACATTGTGTTTCATTGATTTAGTTCATCGAATCATGTTTTAAGCAGAATCTATACATGTTTGTGGGTATCATGATTGTTTTTAGTTGCTTTCCCATGGGATCCGATGAATGTCTTGTTTAGTGTTTTTAGACCAACATTTATATGTAAATGGATAAGCCCAAGAGATATTTTGATGCATATAGGATTTCGTATGTGGGATGTGGGTATCTTCATGATAAGTTTTCAATTTTTTTTGCTTGGTTTTGAAGGTGTATTCATTGGGATAAAAATTACAAATGTGTGAATGCAATTTTGATGTTTTCATATTTGGATTTTAAATTTATTTATAATTTTTAGATATTATTATGGGTTTAACAAGATGACCATCTAGTTGTGGGGATTATAGGGGTGTTGTGGAGGATTTTTATGGTGATTTTAGGACAAACTTCGATCTTTTATTTCATGTAATTAATGCACCAACTGAACTATACTTGTTTTGTTACAACTAGCTATAGAAGGGTCATGTTCACTAGGACTATGTGCTGGACATGAAACTATTAGCATTGATTGCAAGGTAATTAGTCCTGCAATCTCTTACAGATCCATTTTTTTCCATAAACCTGAAATAATGCTGAAAAGGTTATAGTTGCAGTCACTAGCCTTTTTAATATATCTCTGTGAAGATAGTTATTTGTATCAGACATGACTTTTGTGAGAGGGAGATATACTAGTACTTGTGGAATTATTAGAATCAGACACTGCTTGGGATTCTCCAAAAGTGAATTCTCCGGTCATCAATCCTCCATGTCACCTTTGCCATGTATTTGTCCTCCAGCTTGCTTGCCATGCTTGTCCATGCTTGTCTACAGGCTTGGCCTAAGCCTGTAAGTTGAGTTGTTGTTTATAATTACATATCCACAAATGGTAATCGGACACATGGGTCTTATTTGGAATCCTATCACCTAGCCCATCCTCCTATTGTTTACTCTGAGTTCACATTCTTCTCAATCTTTGATCAATTCAATGTCATTGCTTTTCCAAGGTATAAAACTGCTAATTTCATCCGCTAAATACTTGCATTGATTACTTCTATGCTTAAGCTTGATTTCATAATCAGGATCAACCAGAATTCATTGTGGGCACACAAGATAATATCCATCACCTAATTTTTCCCCATTAGGCATGACAAAGTTTGGTTCAATTCTTTTGATGTAACCCTTTGAAACCTTCAATTGACCATTAAAATATGTCAGTAAATTTTTTTTTCCATTCAATCCTGTATCTGAAGATGGTAATTGCAGTTGAACCTGCCAATAAACAAATTCCTGTGAGATTCCTCGGAATAAGAATGGAATATTAAATATAGAAATAAAGAGGCTTAGAACTTACCTGTTGTATTGATTTTCCAATTGGGTCACGACTATGTTCTCCCGAAGTCAAAGGAGTTTGTTTTGGAAAAGCATGATGAGGACTCAAAGAAGCATGTTAGTAAATAAATACTTGTAAGATATAGTGAAATAATGATTATAACATTGCAGTAAATATTAAATACTTTCAAAACTCACCGTCGACTTTGGAGTATGAAATGTATTAGACTTTGGAGTATCAAATGTATTAGATGGTCTAGGAGCCATTGTATTTTTTTCCAATGAAAATTGACTAGGATTATTCTGGAGACTCTCCTAAAAAATAAATACTCGTGAGCGATTTTCAAAGAATGCAAAATAAAAATGGAAAAAATAAGAGTTGGTTTAAAAAACTACATGGATTGGGGTGACTGGATTAAGAGGTGATAGTTGTCGAGGTCCTCGATTTGATTCAACATCTAACATGGAAATATTACTCTGCCAATATAATAGTTTGCATTAGATATCATGAAATCAGAAGATAAAGGGTTAGGATGCAAAAACAATAATTCATATATTACACACCCTACAACAATACGATCATGTTCACGTTAGCATTATGATTTTGAAATCCCCAACTTTAAAGATGGCCTACATAAAAAATTAAAGTCTACACATGCAATCCTTACATTGTTGGATTTTTGAACAACTCTGCCACTTTCTTTCCCCACCTCCATGGCAGCTTTCCATTCCATTAATTCTTCAACAACTTTTTTCAATCTTCCGAGTTCCTTGTATTTTTCTCTTAATTTCTCTTTAGTATTATGAAATTTCTTCTTGTAGGAACGCTCTTTTCCAAATAATATAGTTGGAGTGACTCTGAATCCAACCCCATGTAGATGACCCCTCCTCTCAAGCCCCAAAACCATAGCAAGGGCATCTTGTTTTGTAGCATATGCAGGAGACACTGACTCATTTTGTGCCGATTCAATTTGATTCTAGCAATGTCAACATTTCAACAAACTCATATAAGAAACATCATAAACTCTAAAAAAAGCATAAATGATACAAGAATAGGTTCAGAACTTACTATTTTCTCCGCAATGAATGATGACATTGGAGTGCCATCCTTCTTTTTATGGAATTTCATTCACACATCAGCCCTAGTTATAGGCTTATTACTTGGACCACGAGATTGATTCTAGTATCAACAAATACAACAATCTAGTTAACTATATTTAAAGTTGTTAATTGTGAACAAATAATAGATTTTGTTGCAACTTACGAGGTCATCTTCAACCCTAAAGTAACCTCTACGTCCAGAAGTGTGAGTCTCTTGTTCTAATGCCCTATTTTCCTTATTTGTTTTTGGCCTATCCTACAACTCAATAAAAAAATAGATGCTAAGATTATAGTTGATTGTAAGAGAGGATTCAAAATCAAATATGATAACATTCAAATCTGTCTTTCATTTTTACCTTGAATTTAGGGTCAGATTGTAATCTAACAAATTCAATCCAATCAGTTTCATTTACTCCAATAGGAAGGTTTGCAATCCTCCCCTGATCTGTTTCATATTTCAAATAGTATTTCTTATACAAATTATATCTATAGGTTGTCAAGCGTTCAGATATTGCTTTATGACACCATTGCTCTGCTGACAGATCTATTTGGTAGGTATGCTACAATAGATAAAAAAATCCATTATTAGATACAAGCGTTATTTGAAACTAAACCTATCACACACAAGCTCAATATGCATCAATATATAAAGTTTAGAATAAGATGATGCTCACATTGATTGCACTCCACATGTCTTTCTTTTGCACTTCAGACACTTTTTTCCATTCCATGTGCTTGATGCCTAGAATTTCCCTTGCAAGAACACCTAAAAATGAGGAGAATTTCTCTGAATGTGGACCAATAGGTTGACCCCTCTCATTAAATTGAATTTCAGGCAATGCAATGCCCTCTATCGTGGTTCCAAAGAGACATTTTGTTGGTCCTCTACTCCTTCTTTTCACATTTATTGCAGTACTAGCTTGGGTAGATGCATTTGCATCTTCTAAACCATGCTCTTATTGTGGTGGATCCTGATCCAAAACATGCTCATGTTGTGGTGGATCCTGATCCAATACATGCTCTTGTTATTGTGGATCCTCCTCCAAAACATGATCTTGTTGTGGTGGTTCCTGCTGAAAATTTTCTGGAAAAACAAACCAGTACCCCTTTTGAGACAATGACAATATGAAGTTGTTAATATGAAATCTTGAAATACTTGTATAGGACAAAAAATGTTTAGAAATGATCATACCTTCCAGTGGTTCTTTTACATCTTTCTCAAGAGTATGTACATTAGAATTGTTGTCGACACTATAGCAAGTAGATTCACTTTGTAATGGGACAGTGGATCCCGATGCTATATTTTGTTGGAATTTGTTTCCCATCTTAGAGCCTATGGTCAAGTATATTATGAATTTTTTTAATATAATTGTTTATTTATTAAAAAATAAATAATAAGTTACCATCATGTTTAAAATATTTACCTGAAGTTGTGCCACATATAACATTGTCATTTCTTTTGGTAATGTGGCCTGACTTTGTTAAAAGTGATGTATTGCAACGTCTTAATTTAATCCTGTTAGCTCCCTACAAATATGGATTGCAGCTCGTGCTCAAAGAAAGTTAGACAATTTTTAAGGTATAAAAGAAAGGACAATAATTGTTAAAAAAATATTGAAGTTATTGAAATCCCAAACAAAAAAATAATGTCTTACTTTGATATGGACATCCGCAAATAAACTGCATAACGAAAAAAATCATTTTTATTAACACATCGTTGAAACAAGCCAACTAACACAATCCTGAAAATTAAATAGTATTTATGAACATTATACAAATATCTTTAACTCATTCATAACAAAATGTCTAACAATGTATACTAAAATATAGAGGGTGCTTTTTGGGAATACTCTGTGGTGAAAAGTTTTATATGCAATATATATGAAATCTAATGTTATTAACTAGTTCAGGATGCTACTGTATCTTGGACTGCTCAGGATGCTACTGCAACTTATGACTCCAAGACACACTCTCTTCTTCTATTTAGATTTTTCGGGTATTCTTTCATGTGTAATCTTGACATGCTTCATCGAATCTTCTATTATTAAACCTTTTAATTCATATTTATGTCTTTTGCAAATTTTGATTATTTAACCAAATAAAATCTCAATGGACATCTTCCAGGTTTGCTGGCTTCACACCCTTTCAAATCTATGTTTTAATGAACTAATTAATTAATTAACTAGTCAATTAATTCATAAATTAACTTCAAGCCTGTAGGCTTCATTTCCTTCAAAATTGCATGCCCGGGATTTCTACGCGCTTCCTTTCTCCCAAAACTTGGGCATTATCTTCTTTAATCTTCTGGATTCTTCTTATTAAGATCTCCATCTTTATAAGATCTACAGTGACGGTGGAGAAAAACTTGTCACAGAAAAACAGAGCAATTGTCTTGCCCACAAGATCAGATACTGGGACCTGGTCACCTATATTTTTTGATCACAAATTTATGCTCATCAGAAACCAAGAGTGACTCCAGGGTTTGCAATTCTGAGGACATAACTGCCATATTGCCAACAGAGGCATCTCAAGACATGGGAAAATATTTTTAAAAAGGTCAGATTGGTCCCAACAGATGTTGTCTATGTATGCATAATGCTGAAACCACAAAACATCTTCTTCTGGACTACTAATTCATGAAGAGTGTTTGGAAATTATGTTGCACAACTCTAAATACTGAGCAGATGTGAGGTGGGGTTCTAAGAATTTTGATATAAATTTGCTTAACTGGTTTAGAATCTGTAAATCTTACCATTTACTCCCAGTTTAGATTCCAATATTTTTCCTTGAAGAAATTCTACGATTTTTGCTAACTAGATGTTGGAGAGACTGACTCAAGCGTTTATAAGACCTCTGTAACTTTTTGAAAGAGCGAATCTGCATTTTTTGTTTGGATTTGTGAGTAAGTGGATTTCCAGTAATGATACATCTGGAAAATTCTGGTAACCCTATTCTAATACTAAGACATTAGGGAACGGAGCAGGTCTTCCCATCTCCTGCATCAACAAGGGTGGAAACGGCCGATGGCACCACATGTTGGCCTACTTATTTCAAATCCACAGTTTGATGATGTAATGTATTTTAACATCTAGTTCATGAATGGACAAAAACAACTGACAAGATAACAAAAAATGTCTTTGCAAAAGGCCAATTATCCACGGTAAATGTCATTTGCAAATATGGATTTTAAAATACTATTAAATTTTGAAATACTCATCATAATTCATCTGGACCGAAAGGGACAATAAGTACAAAACAAAGGCCAATAAGGACAAAAAAATAGTACGAGCAATATAGTACAAAGAGACAATAAAGACAAAACAATAGTATGAGCAATATAGTACAAATAATAGTATAAGGCAATGGTACCTCTTTTTGTTTCCACGGGTTAAGATTGCCTGTTGTAAGAGAGTTTGCTTCTCATCTCCTCTAGTCTTCATAGCTTTCTAACTTCAATGCCAAGCAAAAAATGTTTTCAATTAAAATATTGTTGAATACATATGAGTTTTGTTCCTATTTATATTACAAAATGAAAAAAAATTTGGAGGGAAATCTAAATACTAAAAGCAATGGAGGTAAATACAAATCCAAACATTATTTTCTTGACAATAGATGTTCCTCTTTCCATTTACAGATGTTACTATTTTCTCCAAATTATTATATAAAGTACATAAAATACTTATAAGTTAGAAAAAAAACTTAAAAAGTATCACCAAATATTTTATAGTTAGAATTTAAGAATTGGTTGGATTTTCCAAGACTTATACACTTTTAAGTATGGATCCTTAAAATTTTAGGAGGTAGTCATGATTATAGAAGATACACAATCCACTAAAAAATGCACAACTAGAAGGAAAGCATATGGATTTGAAAAAACATAAACTTAACATCTTCACATGTACAAGAGTAAAATCATTATAAGTTAAACAATATAATTTCTCAATCAAACTAATGTTGTGAAAAAAAAGGTTTGTAATGGTGAGTGTAATGCATTGGTTTTCTATTAATGTTAACCCTTCTCCTACAAAAACTAATGCAACAATTAAATAAAGTTGGAATGGACCTACTTAAACTTCATTGCCTACAACACATTCTCACACCATAAAATAGGTGCCAAGACCTAGTATACCATCTAAGCAAAGACATTTAAAAACATATATATGAACCTCAATGGTGAGGTATGCCTTCAAATATGCAAAAGTTCCTCTAAATATGTGGAAATTTTCGGTTAGTAATGTGAAAGGTCTATTGAGTAAATTCTCACCCTCATCCATGCTAGTGATTTGATTCCTTGATCAAACATCATGAGTGATGCCTAAGATAAGATAAAACCAAAATGTGTGATCCAAGGTTCTTCTCATGGATTGCAATTATCACTATTCTAAAAATACCCTATCCATTAATATGACTTCACGTTGAGGAATTAACACCTTTACAAATACCAAAAAAAATCATGCATTTTAACCTTGGTGTTTTCACCTACTATTAGACTATTGTAACCACATAGATGGCTTGAATCAAATGAACCATAAGATGGATGCATTCCTCAAACTCATTATTTTTTATGTTTGTAGGATCGGTGATACAACATTCTCCATGGACTGGTAGAATGGTGCGTCTCTTCTTGCACTAGAAGAGTGGGTGGACATTATAACAATTGTGTTGTTATGTGATGATCAATCCCACTCCATGTCGATGTCGATATAGTGGTTAGAGCCCCTAACGATTCCCATTCCTTGTCGATGAGGACACATTAATGGGTAGTAGCCATGTTCATGTGTAGCTGTGCATTTTCAAACGCCAGTGAGAGGACTAGTCAGATAGACGGTAGCATTTTCCAATGCCACTGAACCAAGGGATGGATCCCTCAACAAATAGTTGGTCCTCACCTATTTTATCCCTTGATGGTGGTAGCAGTACCTAATGATGGTGGATTGAGTTGGTTTCCTTGATGGGTGTTCCATGTACCCCTAGACCTATATAATATATATGAGAGAGTCATGTTCTCATCATGTTCTATCAACTTGGTCTTCCTCTTGTGTGTATGATTGGGGTTCGTTATTCTCTAGCTAACTATCCTTTTGTAGTAGAGCAGTTATACTCGGGTATTCTTTGATGTGTAACGCACGGTCTCCCACCAGGTATGCCTTTGCCTAGGGTTTTCTCCAGTGGGGGGTAATTGGGTTTTCTCCCCCATGAGGGCTTCCCATGATACATGTTGTGTAGCTGTGCATTTTCTATAAACATGTGATCCTATAATTTGCTTACTCTTTCTATAGCTACCATCATATCTAGGGATGAAGTTGGAACGTAAGCATGTTGTTTTGCATTAATATGGCTTTGAAAGAACCAGCTATATTATAATGTTGTTTGTCATTATAGCCGAATACACATTCACAGGAGGGTGTGGCCCACCCATTGCAGGGTTGTCATGAAATGGAGAGTGCATCTGCGTTTTAATACTAGAAACAAAAGTGAGAGGACTAGTCAGAGAGATGGTAGCATTTCCCAACGCCACTGAGCCAGGGGATAGATCCCTCAACAAATAGCTGGCCCTCACCATTTTTATCCCTTTATGGTGGTAGTAGTACTTAATGATGGTGGATTGAGTTGGTTTCCTTGATGGGTGTTCCATGTGTCATAGGTATAGAGAAATCCTTATGTGGTTGCAAGCCCCTGATCACCTAACGTTGGAGTATTGGTCATGATGTGTGACCCCTAACTTAGCTCATTGGTTAAGTCGATCTTGTGTGGGGTAATATATATACTTATTAAAGGATTTATACCCCTAGACCTCTATAATATATATGAGAGAGTCATGTTCTCATCATGTTCTATCAACTTGGTCTTCCTCTTGTGTGTATGATTGGGGTTCGTTATTCTATAGCTCACTATCCTTCTGTAGTAGAGCAATTATACACGGGTATTCTTTGATGTGTGATGCATGGTATCCCACCAGGTATGCCTTCGCCTAGGGTTTATGGCAAGCTAAGACATTGTGAAGTCATGCATGACTCTTGATTTTGTGGATTTTATCACAGTGAAAGGTTGTAATTGGTTTTTCTCCCCCATGAGGGCTTCCCATGATACATGTTGTGTAGCTGTCCATTTTCTATAAACATGTGATCCTATAATTTGCTTATTGTTTCTATAGCTACGATCATATCTAGGGATGAAGTTGGAACGTAAGCATGTTGTTTTGCATTAATATAGCTTTGAAAGAACCACCTATATTATAATGTTGTTTGTCATTATAGCCGAATACACATTCACAGGAGGGTGTGGCCCACCCATCGCAGGGTTGTCATGAAACAGAGAGTGCATATGCATTTTAATACTAGAAACAAAAGTGAGAGGACTAGTCAGAGAGATGGTAGCATTTCCCAACGCCACTAAGCCAGGGGATGGATCCCTCAGCAAATAGTTGGACCTCACCATTTTTATCCCTTGATGGTGGTAGCAGTACTTAATGATGGTGGACTGAGTTGGTTTCCTTGATGGGTGTTCCATGTGTCATAGGTATAGAGAAGTCCTTATGCAGTTGCAAGCCCCTGATCACCTAACGTTGGAGTATTGGTCATGATGTGTGACCCCTAACTTAGCTCATTGGTTAAGTCGGTCTTGTGTGGGATCATATATATACTTATTGGAGGCTTTATACCCCTAGACCTCTATAATATATATGAGAGAGTCATGTTCTCATCATGTTCTATCAACTTGGTATTCCTCTTGTGTGTAGGATTGGGGTTCGTTATTGTATAGCTCACTATCCTTCTATAGTAGAGCAATTATACTCAGGTATTCTTTGATGTGTGACTCATGGTCTCCCACTGGGTATGCCTTCACCTAGGGTTTATGGCATGTTGAGACATTGTGAAGTCATGCATGAATCTTGATTTTGCAGATTCTATCAAAGTGAAAGGTTGTAATTGGGTTTTCTCCCCCATGAGGGCTTCCCATGATACATGTTGTGTAGTTGTCCATTTTCTATAAACATGTGATCCTATAATTTGCTTACTATTTCTATAGCTACGATCATATCTAGGGATGAAGTTGGAATGTAAGCGTGTTTTTTTGCATTAATATAGCTTTGAAAGAACCACCTATATTATAATGTTGTTTGTCATTATAGCCGAATACACATTCATAGGAGGGTGTGGCCCACCCATCGCAGGGTTGTCATGAAACGGAGAGTGCATATGCATTTTAATACTAGAAACAAAAGTGAGAGGACTAGTCATAGAGATGTTAGCATTTCCCAACACCACTGAGCTAGGGGATGGATCCCTCAGCAAATAGTTGGCCCTCACCATTTTTATCCCTTGATGGTGGTAGAAGTACTTAATGATGGTGGATTGAGTTGGTTTCCTTGATGGGTGTTCCATGTGTCATAGGTATAGAGAAGTCCTTATGCGGTTGCAATCCCCTGATCACCTGATGTTGGAGCACTGGTCATGATGTGTGACCCCTAACTTAACTCATTGGTTAAGTTGGTCTTGTGTGGGATCATATACTTATTGGAGGCTTTATACCCTTAGACCTCTATAAAATATATGAGAGAGTCATGTTCTCATCATGTTCTATCAACTTGGTCTTCCTCTTGTGTGTATGATTGGGGTCGTTATTAAATAGCTCACTATCCTTCTATAGTAGAGAAATTATACTCGGGTATTCTTTGATGTGTAATGCATGGTCTCCCACCAAGTATGCCTTCGCCTAGGGTTTATGGCAAGCTGAGACATTGTGAAGTCATGCATGACTCTTGATTTTGCGGATAATAATATTTAAATAATAAACTGTAATAATGGTAACACTTTGTCACTTTCTATATCATAAATTAAATTACATCAAGAAACGATGCCTGCATTTTCTAAGGTTCGAAAGGTTCAATTTTATACCATTTGTAAAGATTAAAAAGATTCAATTTTATACCATTTTCAAAGATTCAAAAGATACCATTTTCAAAGACTAAAAAATTCAATTTTTAAATTTTGGTGCGGATGAAATTAGGGTGGGAATGATTTGCTATGGCTTAAACCATGCGCATGGAGAGATAGACAAAAAATCACAATGAAATGTTGTAGGGTTGAACCGCAAATGGAGAGATAGACATAGGTGCCGATCGGAAGGAAAGGGAGTGAGACAAACTGCGGAAATCAGGTTCCAACGCTATCCATGCAGCTCTTCTTTTTATTTTTGATGTAGGAACCACCTACAATTTCAACAAAAAACACTTCCCCAAATTCTTGAACTCTTACCTTGAGTATAAATTCAATTTATTTGTTCAGAAATGGCATTTTCCCTTTAATAATATGATTACAATTGGGCAATGATTTACTGTTGCTCGTACACAAATGGAATCTAAAATGGAGTTCGATTCCCAAACAGAGTATACCTGGGTATTCAAATTTGTGCACAATGACAATTTGCCACGATTTTTCCTCCAGGCCAGCGTTCATTTCTTCAGTGTGTAGGGTTCATCATAGAGTGAATTTTTTTTATTTTTTTTAACAAGGATTAAATAATTCGTTAAGTGAATGTGACGGTATCCAACATAAATCTCAAATATGATTCATATTTCCTAACTATATATATATATATATATATATATATATATATATATAATTTCCAAATATTAATCACAATAAGAAGTTTGATTATGAAACTTCATCCTTAAATTCCTATAATCTAATTGTTTCATATTTATAATTAAAAATTAACAAGTAAAAGAAAAATGCCAAAACAATTTATTAACTTAACCCATATATATAAATATATGCTTCCACGATATTTACACATATATATAAATATAATTTGAAATCTTAAATACAAAAAGACATCATTTATGATGTAACATACATTTACCCTTATGATTCCATTTATCATCATGATTCCATTTATCATCATAATTCCATATGTTTAAAACCTACTAAAAATATTTGTAATAATTCATTACCCATAATCCTTAAGGGGAGATATTTCATTTGCATTCATAATATAAAGAATTTGGAAGAATTGACATAATAGAACCTTACTTCTTTCATATCTAAAGAACTTAAAAGAAGATTTCCAAATACAAATTAATATTAAATTACATGAGAGGTTTATTTATCCCTAAATGTTACCGGTAGTAAATGAACATTGGGGTATGTCTAGATGGTCACTAAGTATTATAAAGATACTGAATCTATACCATTCTTAACTACTGAAATACTACATTAACTAACAAGCATAAAGTAATATTTACTTACTCTATTTAAATATGAGTCATGAGTAATATATCTTGAAGGTCCTCCTAACCTTACAAACATTGACACTATACCTCTCTATAAAACAAAGGAATACCCTATCAATTTTCATTACTTTAAACATGGATTCCATACCACCATTAAATAATGATAATTTATATTACACATTTAAACAAATGAAATACTAAAAGCAAGTCTGTAATCAAGATTAATATACCATAGAAAATAGAAACAAATTGTATTTACCCTAAATATAACAATATCTTATTGCTATCTAAAGGGATAAATAAATATAATTCAAGTGCTGGACATAACTTTAAATTGCGTTGTCATTGTGTTAAAGATATCCTTAATAAGACAGAGAGATATCAGGGATTCCAACTACTCTCTCTCGATATTTCTGAATCTCCTCTTACTGACCGCCAAGTGAGAGCTCCATCTGTTGAACTCAAAGAAAGTCAAGAAGATACTATCGAGGTTTCGATCTCTAGGCCGTGTCACCAGAGTAGATGCCTGTCAGGGAACATAACTAAATCGAAACTACACTTGTCAAATACTGCGCAGGTGGTTAAGCTAAGTAATCTTTTTCCATTTAAAAGGGATCTCATCTCCAGGTTGTAATGAATATCTAATGATGGTTCACCATCGATTTACTCCTGATAATCGCCACCAACCCTAAATGGTTAGGAAGAGTTAACGGGAATCATACCTCGATCACCTACATGGAATGGGGCTTTTTCTATGGATGAAGGAGAAAAGTCTAGGTGTTCAGAGGTGAAACCAGACTCGGTAATAACAATGAATTAATAAAGGACTTAACAGCAGTGAAGTGGTCGATAATTAATAAAAGATGAGATTTCCTTGAGATGTCTCTAAGGATATATCTATAGATTCGCAGGCTTAAAATTTAGAACCAATTTTAACCATAAGTTACAGAGTATGGTTATACATAGCATGAGGACCGACTGCTGAGGTGTTCACACAATATCCAGCGAGATATACAATCTAAAAGAAATGAAATAATTTATGGGACAACAATTAAACAGAGGATAGTAGTTCGGTTCTGAAACTCAGACGCTTAATCGTAAACCAGTTGGGATCGTGAGATCGAGATAAGAAATTGGATAATTGATGAACTTAGGTGATAGTAAAAGAAAATCGATCTGCACCATAAGGATCGAATTAATAAATCGGATAATTACAGAATTTAAGTGACAGAGAAAAGAAATCGATCTTCACCATATGGATCGATTCTCAGCTAAACTTGGGTGTTTGCTCCATAATGCAAAACTGTGATACATTTATACAATGAAACTTCAATCTAATTCTGAGAGTAGAGGCAGTGATAAGATCCGTAATTCAAGATTGAGCTCAACACTTATATCTCAATATTATGATTTGTATTAAAGTTGATCTTTGAATCCAGAGGACAATGACGAAAACTTTGCATATCAGATTTAACAATTGTAATGCAATTTACAGAGACATAATTAAATTATAATATTCTAAACATTAACTAAAGATAGACGAAACCCAATTAGGAATCGATCTGAAGGTTTTGGGCGAAGTTACACTAGCAAATTGATAAGAAACCGAATCAGATCTGAGTATTTGAGTGCTATCATAAATACGAGCAACACCACATCCATAAAGTTCAAATTAACCTCATCACTAGATTTATATACAACATAACCAGAGGTTTAACATAAAAATTTCATGTATAAAAACAAAGATTTATATAAACTTCATTCTAAATGCATAACAGAAAATATTTTAAGATAAGCTTTGTTGAATATTGTAACTTCAAAGAATATTATATTTGTACTTTATTATTCCGGAGATGTTTCATCCCTCCGAGGTAACCCTATTATGTATCCGGAGATGTTTATTCCTCCAAGGGTTAGTATTAACTAGGGTTATTAGACCCACCATGTGTGGGTCGGCCCTGTAGTTATATTTTAGGGGTTATTAGACATCTCTAGGTGAGGTCGGCCCCATAAGGTCTTTTAGTCAGTTGAGAGTCAAGTATAAATAGATGAGATGAACTCCTCATTAGAACACACACTCACTTGTGGAAGAGTGTGCACTTGTCTGGGAGATCTGCTAAGGAGACAAAGAAGGAAGGAGCACATCTTGTATTTTTGGTTGATCATCTTATTGAGGAAAGCTTTGCTGGGTTTTCTACCCCATGAGGGTTTCCCAGGGTATATTGTGTGTCTATCTTGTGATTGTGTTTCTTTCAGTGATCTTGCTTGTCTATTTGGTTTAAACTTAACATGGTATCAGAGCTAGACTGAATAGGACATCTTTCACAAGGTAAGAATACCTCTTTCTCTCTCTTTGGTGAAGTTAGGGTTTCAGCCCAAAGTTGGTATTATTGATTTTGGTTGCATGGCTGGATAGCTCTTTTCAATACCTTTCTTTTGAGCTATAGATCGAACTTTTTGGTTGGGTAGAACTCCGGGAAATCCAAACCCTAATTTTACCAAAAGTGCGATACGTCAGATTTTGGTTTCAGAAAAAAGTTGTAATTTTTGAATTCTGATTACATGGCTGGATAGCCCTTCTCAAGAGCATTCTTTTGAGCTATAGATCGAACTTTTTGGTTGGGTAGAACTCCAGGAAAGTCAAACCCTAATTCTACCAAAAGTGCGATAAAATTCTGTTCCAGATTCCGGAAAAGTAAAAAGTAACTTTCCAGGTAAGTCTACTCTGTCTCTTGGACTCCCACAAGAGAAGATGGCTCCAAATACTAAGCTTGAAGACAAGCTAGAAGGCATAGAGAATTTCCGGGCATGGAAATACATAATTGGTCTAATTCTAGAGGAGAATGATCTTGCTCATTATATCAAGGAGGAAGTTGCAGAACCAGAAGAAGATGAAGCCAAAGAAAAACACAGGAAGGATCTGATTAGGGCAAAGAGAATCATAGCTGATTCTATTAAAGACCACTTGATTCCCCAAGTGTCTTCCAAGAAGACTCCAAAGGAAATGTATGATGCCCTAGGAAGAATGTATGAAGGAAAGAACATCAATAGGAAGATGAATCTAAGGACTCAGTTGAAGAGTACCAATATGCACAAAGGAGAATCCATTCAAGACTACTTCTCAAGAGTCTATCTAATCAAAGAGAAACTAGATGCCATTGGTGATACTCTTGATGAAGATGAACTTGTGATGACAGCTCTAAATGGTCTCACTAGACCTTGGGAGTCATTCATTCAAACTATGTGTGCCAGAAAAGAAAGTATGAAGTTTGATGTAGTTTGGGAGGATTGTGTACAAGAGGAGGCTAGGGTTGCAAATAGAGAAGCCTTGCTCAAAGAAGATGACCAAGCTTTGGCTACCCATACCAAAAGGAGTAGGAGTCAATCCTACTTCAAGAAGGGTAGTCACAAGGAGTCTCATCCTCCTCACAGATTTTATAAGAAAAGAGGATCTACTCAAAGAAGGGATTACTCTTCTTTCCAGTGCTATTCTTGCCACAAATTAGGACACATTGCTAAAGATTGCCCTCTACAAAAGAAAAAGGGTAATCACTACAAAAGACACCAAGCACATCTTGCAGAAGATGATAGTGAAGAAGAAGAAGTAGAGGAAGAAAGGTCTCACAATAAAAGGCCTAGAGATGAAGAGGAAGAAGAAGAAAGGACCTTCTTCAAAAGAAGGTCAAGAAGAAACACCGAAGAAGATGCAGAAGAATATGTTCTCTTCTCCGCACTCTCTGGATCCATAACCTCTGGAGAAGGAACATGGGTTATTGACAGTGGTGCTTCAAAGCACATGACAGGACAGAAGAGGACTCTCTCAAATCTTGAAGAAAAGAATTCTCCCCAAAAGGTATCTCTAGGAGATGACTATCAATATCCCATTAAGGGAATTGGTGAAGCAAACTACAAACTCGATTCTAGAACTCCCATGAAGATGAAGGAAGTTCTATATGTTCCAGGATTAAAGAAGAATTTGCTTTCAATCTCAGCTTTAGACAAGAAAGGCTACAGAGTTGCATTCATTGATGGACAAGTGTTAATGTGGTCCAAAGGCAAATCCATTAAGGATGCAATTGTTATTGGTGAAGAGGAAGGAGGTTTATATAAACTCAAGGGTCATCCAGAAGCTGCTCTTGTTCATGAAACCTCTAGCTCCAGTGAGCTATGGCATAGAAGACTAGCTCACATTAACTACAAAGCCTTACCTTATGTAAGCAGGGTGGTCATAGGAGTACCAGATTTAAAGGTTGATCATGATGGCTCATGTAAAGGATGTAAGAAAGGCAAGAATGTCAAGAACCCCTTTCCAAAGAGTGAAACAAAGACCAAAGGTATCTTGGAGTTAATACACTCAGATGTATGTGGTCCAATGCCCACCACCTCTCTAAGTGGGTTTGAATACTATCTTTCATTCATTGATGATCATTCAAGGAAAACTTGGATATACTTTCTAAAGGGTAAGAATGAATTTTTTGGAAAGTTCAAAGAGTTCAAGGCTCTAATAGAAAATCTCTCAGAAAAGAAAATCAAGATTCTTAGAATAGACAATGGTGGAGAATATACTTCAAAAGAGTTTGAAGAATTCTGTAAGGAAGCTGGAATCAAGAGAGAACTAACCACTCCCTACAATCCCCAACAAAATGGGGTTGCAGAAAGGAAAAATAGAACCATCATGGAAGCTGTGAAGACTATGATACATGATCAGGATCTTCCCATGTATCTGTGGGCTGAAGCAGCCAGAACAGCAGTATATGTTCAGAACAGATTATCTCATAGTGCTCTTGATTTCAAAACTCCAGAAGAAGTGTTTTCTGGAAAGAAGCCCAAGGTAAGCCATCTTAAAATATTTGGGTGTCCTGTGTACATCCACATTCCAAAGGAAAAGAGAACCAAGTTGGATCCTTCTGGTAAGAAAGGAATATTTGTTGGCTACTGTGAATCATCCAAAGCTTTCAGGATTTATATACCAGGCTTTCATCAGATAGAAATAAGTAGAGATGTAACCTTCGATGAGGAAGCAGCTCTCAAGAAATCTAGAAAGTGTCAACTTGAAGAAGTTTATGAAGAAGATACATCTCCCAGAATCTCAGAGACTGTTCACATCCCTGAAGAGGACATACCAGAGGATCATGACATGCTGGAACCACAAGAACCTCCTGTTGCAGAATTATCTAGGAAAAGAAGACCAGCATGGGCTAGAGATATTATTCAAGGAGCTGAAAGATATGGTGCTCCTGAAGGCTCCACTAGAGAAAGGAAGAAACCAAAGATAGTGTCCAACTATATGGCCTTGATGTGTGATCTTGTGGATCAACTGCCTACTAGCTATGAAGAAGCAGCTCAAAAGAAAGAATGGGTAGAAGCAATGACAGAAGAATATCAGTCGATAATGAAAAATGATGTTTGGGATATAGTCCCCAAACCAAGAGATAAAAGTGTGGTTTCTTCCAAATGGATTTTCAAAATAAAACATGCTGTAGATGGTAGCATTGAAAAATACAAGGCAAGGTTTGTAGCCAGAGGATTCTCTCAAAAGGAGGGAATTGACTATGAAGAAACATTTGCACCTGTTGCTAGGTATACTTCAATTAGAACTATCATGGCACTTGCATCCATGATGAAATGGAAATTGCATCAAATGGATGTTAAGACAACTTTTCTGAATGGTGTAATTGAAGAAGAAGTATACATAGAACAACCTCAAGGCTTTGAGGTCAAAGACGGAAGGACACATGTATGCAAACTGAAAAAAAGGCATTATATGGATTGAAGCAAGCTCCCAGGGCTTGGTACGGAAGGATTGACAGTTTCTTAACAAGCATGGGCTTTACCAAAAGTAAAGCTGACCCCAACCTTTATCTTAAAGTGATGAATGATGCACCTGTTATATTGCTGTTGTATGTAGATGATCTATTTCTAACCGGAAATGAGAATCAAATCATTGAAAGCAAGAAGAAGCTTTCTTCAGAATTCGAAATGAAAGATCTCGGACTAATGCACTACTTCTTAGGCCTAGAAGTGTGGCAAGAGCCAAAAGGAATCTTTCTAAATCAAGGTAAGTATACTGTGGAGATTCTCAAAAGATTTGATATGTTGGAGTGTAAAGCCATGGCCACTCCCATGGACTCCAACCTGAAACTATTAGTTAATGATTCATCAGAACTAGTGGACATAACTCTATATAGACAAATCATTGGATCATTAAACAAATACTAGGCCGGATATATGCTTTGCTGTAAATACCCTATGTCAGTATTTAGTAGAACCTCAAAAGGTTCACCTTATAGCTGCAAAGCATATAATGAGGTACCTAAAAGGTACAGTGGACTTTGGCCTATACTATCTTGGAGGTAATGAACTCAAGTTACATGGTTACTCAGATTCTGATTGGGCAGGAAGTATCTCAGACAGGAAAAGTACTTCAGGCGGATGTTATGGCCTTGGATCTGCCATGATCTCTTGGTTCAGCAAGAAACAATCTAGTGTGGCCCTCAGTACTGCCGAAGCAGAATATATAGCTGCTTGCTCTGCCAGCTGTGAAGCAGTGTGGCTTCGGAAACTCTTATCTGGAATTTTTGACTTAGAAATGGATCCCACGGTGATTATGTGTGATAATCAAAGCTGCATTAAGATGATTGAAAATCCTGTGTTCCATGATAAGTCAAAACACATTGAGATCCGTTACTTCTATATACGAGACATGGTGCAGAAGGGAGCCATCAAGCTCGAGTACATAAGCACTGAGGATCAGATTGTCGATATCCTGACTAAACCATTGTCTCGAGTAAAGTTTGAACACTTCCGAGACATGCTTGGTTTAGTCCAGAAGGACCCTCCTCGAAAGGGGGAGTAGTATAGTATTTGATAGCATTTTTGTTTTGTTGCTCTTAGCTACTTACAAATTATTTAGATTTAGAACTCTTATATATCTTTTATGTTTTGATGCTAGATGTATACATGTTTTAGTGTGATGTATACATGTTTTAATGTATTAGTAAGAATACATGCTAGTTGTGATGTATACATGTTTTAGTGTGATGTATACATGTTTTAATGTATTAGTAAGAATACATGCTAGTTGTCATGTATACATGTTTTGGTGTGATGTATACATGTTTTGATGTTAGATGTATTAGTAAGAATACATGCTAGTTGTGATGTATACATGTTTTGGTGTGATGTATACATGTTTTGATGTTAGATGTATTAGTAAGAATACATGCTAGTTGTGATGTATACATATCTTGACGATTAGATGTATTAGTGAGAATACATACTAAATGTGATACATGCTCTTGGATATTTGTACCTGTATAGATGAGAATACAGAAGGGGATTGGATCATCCCTGGACTCTCAGTCCTAAAAGAGAGCCGTAGACGTAAGGTCTTCGAGAATGAAGTCCTTAGTGGACAGTTGAGGGGATTGGATCATCCCTGGACTCTCAGTCCTAAAGAGAGCCGTAGACGTGAGGTCTTCGAGAATGAAGTCCTTAGTGGACAGTTGAGGGGATTGGATCATCCCTGGACTCTCAGTCCTAAAGAGAGCCGTAGACGTGAGGTCTCCGAGAATGAAGTCCTTAGTGGACAGTTGAGGGGATTGGATCATCCCTGGACTCTCAGTCCTAAAGAGAGCCGTAGACGTGAGGTCTCCGAGAATGAAGTCCTTAAAGGACAGTTGAGGGGATTGCATCATCCCGGAACTGATAGTTCAAAATGTACGTGATGGGGATTGCATCATCCCGGAACTGATAGTTCAAAATGTACGTGATGGGGATTGCATCATCCCGAAACTGATAGTTCAAAATGTATGTGATGGGGATTGCATCATCCCGGAACTGATAGTTCAAAATGTACGTGATGGGGATTGCATCATCCCGGAACTGATAGTTCAAAATGTACGTGATGGGGATTGCATCATCCCGGAACTGGTAGTTCAAAATGTACGTGATGGGGATTGCATCATCCCGGAACTGATAGTTCAAAATGTACGTGATAGGGATTGCATCATCCCGGAACTGATAGTTCAAAATGTACGTGATAGGGATTGCATCATCCCGGAACTGCTAGTTCAAAATGTACGTGATGGGGATTGTATCATCCCCGGACTTCGGTCCCTGAATTGATCCATAGACGAATGGTCTCCGAGAAAGTAATTGTATTGATGATGTGGTTACTTGTATCGATAGGATACTTGTATTGATGATGTGGTTACTTGTATCGGTAGGATACTTGTATTGATGATGTGGTTACTTGTATCGGTAGGATACTTGTATTGATGATGTGGTTACTTGTATCGGTAGGATACTTGTATTGATGATGTGGTTACTTGTATCGGTAGGATACTTGTATTGATGATGTGGTTACTTGTATCGGTAGGATACTTGTATTGATGATGTGGTTACTTGTATCGGTAGGATACTTGTATTGATGATGTATCGGTAGGATACTTGTACTGCTGATCGTGTGATGACGATGCTGCTAATCGTGTGATGACGATGCTGCTGATCATGTGATGACGATACTGCTAATCGTGTGATGACGATGCTGCTGATCGTGTGATGACGATGCTGCTGATCGTGTGATAACGATGCTGCTGATCGTGTGATGACGATGCTACTGATCATGTGATGACGATGCTGCTGATCGTGTGATGACGATGCTGCTGATTGTGTGAAGACGATGCTAAAGATCGTGATGTTGATGTTGATGTTGACATTGATGTACTAGTAACTGTTTGAGTTACTGATGAAGACGAATTGAAGAAAGCTTCCGATGATTTATAGATGTATCATATGTAGTGACTCCTTGCTCCTGCAGATGCTGTTATAATATCCTTCTCGTTAAGGGGGAGTGTTGAATATTGTAACTTCAAAGAATATTATATTTGTACTTTATTATTCCGGAGATGTTTCATCCCTCCGAGGTAACCCTATTATGTATCCGGAGATGTTTATTCCTCCGAGGGTTAGTATTAACTAGGGTTATTAGACCCACCATGTGTGGGTCGGCCCTGTAGTTATATTTTAGGGGTTATTAGACATCTCCAGGTGAGGTCGGCCCCATAAGGTCTTTTAGTCAGTTGAGAGTCAAGTATAAATAGATGAGGTGAACTCCTCATTAGAACACACACTCACTTATGGAAGAGTGCGCACTTGTCTAGGAGATCTGCTAAGGAGACAAAGAAGGAAGGAGCACATCTTGTATTTTTGGTTGATCATCTTATTGAGGAAAGCTTTGCTGGGTTTTCTACCCCATGAGGGTTTCCCAGGGTATATTGTGTGTCTATCTTGTGATTGTGTTTCTTTCAGTGATCTTGCTTGTCTATTTGGTTTAAACTTAACAAGCTTTCGAACTACTCATTTACAGTCAGAAATAATAGATCTACTATCAGAAATTCTTTAGTTAAAGGCATAACCAGAACTTCTTTGAATATTATAATGAGATTCTTGAATGCCCAAAATAAATTTAATTCCTAGATATGGGGTCCCATAGTCGAAAGAATAGAGTCGGCATTCACACAGGAATTCTGGTTCAGGAACACATGTAATGAGATTGAGTCTAAGTTTAATATGCCCACCTAGATCGATCTAATTTACTCACATTGAAATAAAACAAGCTATTGAGACAGAACTCTGTAATTAATGTACAGAGTCTATCTCTATGCACTCTTATTATTTGCAATTCTGTTTATAGGGACCGGACTGAAAACATAGTCGAACCTTTGTAATTTATTTGCAGGATCGACCGGGTTATTTTAACTAAACATGGATGATAACCAACTAGGAATGGATCTGAAGGTTCTTGGTGAAATTTACAGTGGCAAATTGATAAGTAAACCGAATCAGATCTGAGTATTTTGAGTGCTAATATAAATACATGCAAATACAAAGATCCATAAAGTTCAAATTAAATTCGACATGGATCCTACAATGTTCTTCACACAGTACATGCAAATAAACTTTTCAAAGCTATTCGAATCGCAACCAGAATATGTTCAGAAAATGTTGACCAAATAAATTTCAGACAGATGTAAATATTTTTGTTACAGTAAATACCTTCCCGACAGTTGCGCACAGTATTTTGCAGGAGTGCTGAAGTTGTTCCACGCTGTCCTACTGTTGGAATTATCAATCATTCACCGACGGACATCTTGGTAACCACCCAACCACTCTGGAAGTATTCTTCTTCCTTCTAGATCCCCGAGCTAGTCGGGCCGTAGAGTTCACACGTTTTTCAGAAATCCAGCTTGGGTTTCCCCTCCCCACCAGGATTTCTTAGCCAAACCCTTTAAATAGCAGCAAGTCTTTGAGGCACTCAAAAATTACGACAATCGTCCAAATTATGGGCCCTTTTCCCCTTCCCAATGTCTTCCTTATAAAGGAAAACCTCCTGCAACACATGTTGCTTCATGCACAATTATATAATTATTTTTAAATTTAAAAAAAAAAACATTCACCCATCCAGTGTCAACTTTTCTAGGAGATGCACCTAAATCCCTAGGTTTCCTCAAGTTTGTCCCCCAGATACTTTAGTTAACTCCTAGATTTTAGTTGACTAGGTGTCTAATCTTAGGATTCTATTTTGCTCCTAAATAATGATTTATATTATTTTAAATGCTCAACAAAAATAACTATTCATGTGCAAATGCCTAAAATATTTTTATGCATTTGCTAAGTAATAATCTAGAGTTAATCTTATAAGTTTTTATGCAGTTAAATTTAACAATCAAACTCACTAGGATCACGGTGCCGCGCCGTTGGGCTCCTGATTCCTTAATTTTAATTCCCTGACATGGCACCACTCCGTTGGGTCTAGTCATCCATGGTTTCCATTCCTTGGCATGGTACTGCATCGTTGGGTCCTTGCGTCCATTCTTTCCATTCTCGACAGGGTACCGCATCGTCGGGCCCTTCTGCCACCATCTTTCCGTTTTGACTTGCGAGAACTCTTGTAGGGATTTTAGCAATCATTACCATCCATCCTCCGTCTACATGCTATCTAGGGACTAATGGAACTGAGGAGTGAGTCTGTTCTCACTGTGCGCCCCTCAACTCGTACGTGACCATCTTTGTCATGGCCCACCTTGTACACCCTCACGCATTCCTCTTGAGCAAGCGGATCAGTGCTTATCTGCTCATGCGTGGTATTCTTGTTGGAGGTCGACATCGTCGTCACTCCCCCTGTGTGTGATTTACCTGTACTCTATGACCCTTCATGTTCCTTTGTGTGTCCGTTGGTGAACCGTCTCACTTGTTTCTACACACACTTCTCACAACAAGTTATTAGTAACACTATCCTCAATAATCATCATCTGATTTCTAAATCTAGTATTGTTAAACATTTATGATTTATTCAAACTTCTTATTCATCTAATCAAATATACATTTCGTCGACAATTACATAATCACCGTATATCTAGTCATTAAGCATTATCCATCAACATAATTTTCCATAGTCATAGCTAATCGTTTAACATATGCAATTATTCATTTACATCAACATTTCAGATACACATACTCAAAAATAAGGCCAAAAGGTTATTTAATTAATGTTTCAATCGGCTGGGTCACTCAGCAGGTTCCCTCAATGTCTACAAAATTCTAGGGGCACTACATAGTGTTTGTTTCAACATTTGAGAAACTTAGTTTTTCATGAACAAGTGGAAAAAATTAACTACTACCCTTCAACACACTTCCAAATATTCAAACCCTAACCCTGAAATATGGAACCTGGATATCAATTCCGTAGCTCGATCTCTGTATAAAAATGTTAAACAAATGCTAAAATCTCGAATATTTTACCTTCAATGACAGTAGATTCTCACCCAACACATTTATTTATTCTGTTAAATTTTGGTTAGGGTTAGGGTTTTATGCAGAATGTACTTTAAACAATCTAATTGACGCAACTTGATGTTCCAATTTCAATCGCTTCACTTCCTTACGATTTGCATAACCTGAGATCTCATAACATAAGGACACTCGAGTGATAAACAATCACATCGAGTCAGTTTTCAGAAGGGTCTTCCAATTCCAAATACTTTGCAGAAATTGCATATTCCTGTATTTGCTTACTGTCAGGAAGTCATCCAATTAACAAAGCCTATGTACTCATTTTTCGCTGCAGGAATTACATACAAAGTCCAGAGTAAATGACTTTATTTTTTTAGCAGAACGCCATTCACATTCAATAGAGACAATGAACTTCATAAAAAATACATAGAAATAGATATTCACAATTCCATATGCATATAAAATGCTTTCATTAATAAAATTCAATTACTCATAATTTCGTGACCTGATTACACAATATGGGAGTATTCTACCCTGGTCCTCTCCTCTCTATTTTCCTATCCTCTCTACCTCTGCCTCACCTCTACTCTACCTCTGCTGTGGCCTGTAGGCTTACAATCGTATATATGAAGAATCAATTTAACTACTTAACCCTAACGACCTTTTTATATTTCTGTAACTGCCTCCCTAAATAGGAGTTCAGCTCTATCCTAAAGGATGATGCATCATTGACACCTCATCACACTTGGAAACTTCTAGTTTAACCTTGATATCTATTGAACATTTACAAGATTTTTACATTGAACCCCTCCCTGTTTTAAGGACAAGAGTCAAGACCTCATGGTCTGTCAAAAAAATTTAATGTGAGTTTGTTTTAGGCCTGATATGCTAAGCCGTGGCCTGAGGAGGGACTGTTTAGGTCTGATCTGCCTTAACATCATCTGCTGGGGTTACTCTATGTCCTGATTGATGAGGTCGCAGATGCTGGTGGCTTGGTTTGAATGTGCCATGGACTTCTATTGTATGCAGCAGCGTATATAAAGGTTTGTTATATCGGCCACGAGAATTGTGAAATGATATTTTTCCATTTCTCTTGCAAGTTAAAAAAGTAAAAAAGAGTAACAAGAATGGAGCACTAATATATCGAAATGGAGGAGAGAACTAATATGATAAGTAGACCTCTTTCCTTTAGGCTCAGGGAGGATCTGTCAAGATTCAAAGAATCGATAGATCCTCTAATCTAGGCAGAAAAAGTGATTCATTTGTTCTGCGACCAGTATGCAATAAATCCGCTCCTTGGGTAACATTAGAATGAGCACGGAGGAACCAACAAGAGGATGGGCTATGTGACATGATTCCAATTAAGACCCATGTGTCCGATTTCCATTTCTGCATATGTAAGTATAAACAACAACTCAACTTACAGGCTTAGGCCAAGCCTGTAGATATACGTTACTAAACAGTCTTAAGGATGAAAATCAATTTATTTTAACATAATAGTGACAATTACAATTACAAGAAATTTAAAAAAACTTTAGGAGTTAGTTCCATAAATGTATGAGGTTTGTTATTTAGCTACAAGTTTTGTTTCCAAGTATATCTTGTATGCCTACAAGCATTAGAGGTTAGAGAGAGAGGCTTGAAAAATGATGGTTAGGAGGGTTAGCTATACAATGTAAGAATCAAGGCAAGAAAAACGGAGGATAGGTCAGAGTTTGTTTATTAGCCTGCAAATTTCCAACTAATAAATGGGAAAGGATTATTTGGCATGATGTTGTGTGTTGATTTCATATATGTCTGTGTGATTGATGAACTCTGGTGAATATACAAGCTAACCAGGAAATGAATTAGTTAATTGTGTTACTCTCTGTTGGGCTACATTTTAATTTTAAGGTTGAATTAAGATCTAAGGTTGAGTGTTGACTACATTGGAATTACGCTCAATATGAAGAGGAGTGATGTTGAACACTCTGCATTGAAGAGCTGCTTGGAATGAATTAGTTTTGAATCTGGGTAGAATCTTTATGGGTTCTACTTTCTTAGAATTTAGATGCCATATTGGTTCAAATTTCAATGGTTCTACAAATTGACATCTAAAGAGACAATTACAATAATTCATTAAGCCACAGAGATTACTTCCAGAAGATTTAAGTCAAATATTTGAACAGTTTAGGGGTTTTTTTTTATATCAGAATACCTCTTAATAAGAAATGTGGGTTTATGCAGTTGTTTGACCACAAGTTGTTAGTGCAAAGTTGTGTGTTTTCAATATATATGAGGTTTAGTATCAACTAAAGTTTTTAGTTCATTGTAGACATAATTTCAAAGGAGCTTGGAGCATATTATCAAATGGACAAAAAAAACTGGATGAACTTGAAAAATAGGTATAGTTTCTATAATTGGTTATTCATGATATACCAAAAAAATGTATCATTGCTAACTTGTTCTCAATTAAATTTATGTGACTTAATGGAAATTGGTTATGTGTAGGACACTACAAGAATATAGAGATGGGATTGAGGAATTCTTAAAGTTTGATGAGGTGCATTCAAGGAATAAGATGTCCATAAAATGTCCATGTAATAAATGTGGCATAGTCAAAGTACAAACATTTGATAAAATACGCGAGCACTTGATTTGTGATGGAATAATATAACAATATAAAATTTGGTATTTTCATGGAGAGAGTATTCACAGTCAGGTATCTTGAAATAAATGAATTGATCTAGTTTCAAACTTACTTGTATTACAATAAAGATATAAATTATATTTATATGTGCTTAATTATGTTTTCCTCTCACCTTTAGATTCCATCCGTTATTGATGAGGCTAGGAAACACTCTAAATATGAGCCACATGAAGTTATAGAGCATATATCATCTCAACTGGTAAGCTAATTTGCATTGGGAAAGGCCCCTATTTGACCAATATCTTTTCATTCTAATTTTCATAAAAACCATAAAATCACTGACATGAATTTTAATTTTCTTATTAATAGGGTTATGGACATGTAGAATGCCATTACGATAATCAGGTTGATGAGCCTGGAACATCGTTTCAGAATGGTAATGATCCACTCGAAAAGGATGATGATACAACCATTGTTGGTGATCAAGTGCTTCATATGGTGAATGATGCTTATCCATGTCTTGATCAAAACCTAAACGAAGGTTGTGATAATGTGGGTTTGGCATCAACAAATGTACTAAATGAAGTTAATGAATATAGGAAGTTAATCGAAGATGCAAAGATGCCATTGTACCCTGGTTGTGTTGATTTCACAAAACTATCAACAACCATGGAATATTACAATCTCAAAGTGAATAGTGGATGGTTTGATAGAAGTTTTGGCCAAATGTTAAAATTGCATAAAAATACACTTCCTAGAGATAACACACTTATAGATTCTGCATATGCTGCAAAAAAGTTGATAAAATAATTGGGATTAAACAATGATATGATACATGCATGTCCCAATGATTGCATTTTATATCGAGGAAGTAACGAAAGTAAAGACGAATGCCCAACATGTGGAAAATCTCAATGGAAGGTGGATGCTCAATCTCAAAAGGTGCGTCAAGGTGTTCCTGCAAAGGTGTTAAGATATTTCCCCATAGCACCGAGGCTAAGGAGAATGTATAGGTATGATTTTCAACACCATAATTGTATTCAAGTTTTCAACTTCTTGTATTATCTTTACCATTTTTCATAGTGTTATTATATGATAATATTATATATAAATGAAATATTTTCTTTGTTGTTCTATCTCTACGGACATGTCACAAAAAATGAGGTGGCATCATGAGAATGCAAGCAATGATGGTCACATGCACCACCCTAGAAAACTATTGATGAAAGATGGCCTAGTTTTTCAGGAAAACCCTGCAATGTACTACTTGCAATGGCAGCAGATGGATTCAATCCATTTGGAGACTTGAGCAGTACATACAGTGTTTGGCCTATAGTGTTGGTTACATACAACCTCCCACCATGGTTGTGCACAAAAAGGAATTTTTGTATGTTAACATTTTTAATACCTGGTCCCAAGCAACCATGTAATGACATTGATGTGTATTTGGAACCCTTGGTAGATGAACTAAAGGAATTATGGGACCAATGAGTATGGACATATGATGCTTACAATAACACATGATTTAACATGAAGGAGATTCTTATGTGGGTGATTCATGACTTTCCAGCTTATGGGAATATGGCTGGTTGCACAACAAAAGGCTATAATGCATGCCCCATATGTGGAAAGAACACAGAATCAGAGTACCTCAATTGTAGCAAGAAATGTGTGTACATGGGACATAGGATATTTCTTCCTCAAAATCATAAGTTTTGCTCATAGAAGGGACCATTTAATGGGAAGGAGGAGCTTCGTTATGCCCCTCCAGTTGTAAGAGTGTCAGATATTTTTAAGGAAACAAGGGGAAACGAAATAGTTTGGGGGAAGAGTGAATCAAAGAAAAATAAATAAGGAAAGGGTTAAAAAAATAATGTTGTGGTGTGGAAGAAACAATCAATCCTATTCAATCTGCCATATTGGGAGGTATGTAGAGACATCAACCATTCCTAATTATTATACATTGCATGCTTATATGATGTCATTGTGCTTAGATGTCTTCATTGAATTCATTGTTTATGATTTCCTCCATATTAAATAATTTTCCAATATTCTCAATGTGTTGGAATGCAGAAACACCTGCAACGCAACAATTTAGATGTAATGCATGTGGAGAAGAATGTGTGTGAAAGCATTTTTGGAACTCTTTTGGATATAAAAGGGAAGTCCAAAGATGGAAAGAAATCAGTAGATGACTTGCAAAAAATGGGTTTGAGAAAATCACTATGGCCAGAAGTTAAAGGAAAAAAAATATTCCTTCCACCAGCACCGCATACTCTTTCAAAGAAAGAGAAAGAGACCCTATGTCACATTCTTTTCACATTAAAAGTGCCAGCTGGTTATAGCTCTAATCCAAAAAATCATATATATATGGAAGAGCCTAAGTTCCGTGGAATGAAAGCACATGATTGCCATGTTCTAATGCAACAACTTCTCCCAGTAGCTCTATGCCATGTGCTACCAATTGTTGTTTGAAAGACGCTTTGTAAGCTTTGTTACTTTTATAGGCAAATTTGTGCAAAATCGGTTTCAATAGAGAGCCTTGACAAGTTGGAAAATGATATCGTGGAGACAATGTGCTTGCTTGAAAAGTACTTCCCTCCTTCATTTTTCGATATAATGATGCATTTGAATGTGCATTTGATACGTGAGCTTCGATATTGTGGCCCGGTTTCATATAGATGGATGTACCCCTTTCAGAGGTACATGGAACTTTACTTGCTATCAAGAACCACAAGAAGAATAATTTATTCAAAGCTTTCAACATTACTTAAAAAATATGCTCTTTTTGTAGGTGTATGAAAGTATACAAGAGTTATGTTAAGAACAAAAATAGGGCTGAAGGATGCATCGCTGAAAGCTACAATGTGGAGGAATCAATAAAGTTTTGTGGAGGATACTTGAAAGGTATGGAAGCTATTGGAACCACACATGGTCAAAATGAAGTGTGGGATGATGAAGTTGAAGAAGTAATTCTTGATGGAAAGCCATTATTTGCTTCAATTCCATCAGAAATGGATAACATTAGTTGGGAACAAGCCCATAGGTGGGTTCTATTTCACACAAATGAAGTTGATCCATGGATATAGTAAGTAACATGTTTGACCTTCAAAATTTTGTTTGTTTGTGGTTTAACAAAACACAGATCCATGGATAGAATAATGTATTTGACATTTCAAATTATTTTTATTCATATTTTATCAAAACACATTAACAACCAATTTTCCTGTCCATAATTGTCAAATTAGGATGCACAAAATGGAGATTCTCAACTCATTTACCCAAACCAAAAAATATGAAGCTCTATTGCAGAGACTCCACACCCAACAGTTTTCTAGTTGGCTAAAAAAATAGGTCACTTTATACTATTAATATTATAAGTATTTACAAATCATTACATGTTGAATATTGTCATGTACAAATTTAAATATTTTATCATAGGTTGGATGTATGTGTTCTAACTACATTAAAAAAACTGAAAATATTTAGGTGGAAGGAGACGGAAATGTGTCTGATACACTTAAATGGCTAGCACGGGGCCCAAGGAAATTTGTGAATAAGTACAAGGGATACCTAACCAATGGTTATAGATGCCATACAAAAAGAATGGATAATGAGAAAACCACACAAAATAGTGGTGTGTGTTTGGAAGCCGAAACAATGATGAGGTCAAGTTCCAAAGATCCAAACCATGTACTTCAGAAAACAACATTTTATGGAGTAATAGAAGAAATAATTACATTGGACTATTTTTGTATGGAGTACACGTTGTTCAAATGTAATTGGGTCGATGTATACAATAAGAGAGGGATTAAAACTGATGATTTGGGTTTTATAATGGTGAATATGAAGAAATGCTTAAGTTAGAATCATTGGCAAAATGATCCATTTATTCTGGCATCGCAAGCTAAACAGGTATTCTATGTACAAGATCCAGTTGAGACTGACTGGTATGTAGTGTTAACATGTCCTCCAAAAGGATTGAGAAATAGTACATCATATGAACCCGAGTATGCATATTTTTCAGGAGTTACAGACTTTCAAGAAGCAAAATGTGTAAATGAAGAAGATATAGTCGATGTCGATGTTGATGTGAACGTGGATTATTTCCTTTCAGATTGTGAAGGAATATGGTTGAATATTAAACAATAAAACATATCGATTCTGCTATATTCACCTTTACATGGTTTATACATTTGCAGACTTTGCATATTGGGTCACTAATGGTTTGGATTTACATTGAATGAATGATGTTCTTGATAAATGCTAGTTTTGATCTTTTGTCTTGGACTGAATTAAGATGTTCTTGGACTATCCAGTGGATTATTTACAGCTCGTCCTTTATGTTTGATTGTGCTCTTGGAAAGTAAGTGAACTACTATGTGGTTGTAATTGCTTCATATTGACTTTCTAGATGTGTTAACTTGGGTATGGAATTATATCATTTTATAGTGGTGTATTGTTGGTTGTGTTTTGCATTTGTTTTTTTATTTTTAAATCATTAACTTGGAGTTATTCCACAATAGATTTCTTTAAGGAAAAAATTAGTGTTGTTCTATGTTGGTTTTGCATGCTTGGAATTGTATAAATAGTCTTTAAACATATGGGGCACAATATGCTATCTGACCTGTTCTCTTGATGATGGTAAGTAACAACAATCCTTTGCGGATTTCTACTGATCTTGTATGGTGCTTATATATTTATAGTACTTACCTATTTCATTTTTCAGGAAATTCCTTCTAGGGAAAACAGTCACATTTTCAATGTTGGAAATCCTAATAATGAGGTCACTGTCAAGTAGCTAGCAGAAATAATGACTGAGGTATGGTTCATCCTTTTCGCTGGAGTTCAAAAAAGTTGTTTGAATAGCTTTTTGAATAATATCTTGTGCTTTTGTTGTTGTCAATAGTGTTGATTTATAGTGCTTGTTTAGTTTCCATTGACCTTCATTAACATTTCATCGCAACGAAAGCATAAACTATGCTTCCTTTGTTCTGTGACCAGTCTGCAATAAATCCGCTCCTCAGTTAACATTAGAACGAACTTGGAGGAACAAACGGGAGGATGAGCTGGTTGACATGATTCCAAAGAAGGCCCATATGTCTTATTTCCATTTGTGCATCTGTAAGTGTAAAAAACAACTCATCTTACAGGCTTAGGCCAAGCATGTAGATATACGTTATTAAACTGTTGTTACAACATTTTATATCATCTTTTGCTATGTTGTTTCTCGATGCTTAAAAAAACTTAGATATCTATTTTAGTTATTGTGTAAACAAGTTAGTGAATCAATTCTATTTACTTTACTTATAACAATGTGATATTTTTTCTTTTTTAAATTAGTAAAATTTTATAATAATAATAACCAAATGTTCAATTTATTCCAGGAGGCCATTGGTCATCACCATCTACTAGGGTTACATTCTGCTTGTGACCTGCTCCACTTGACTGACATGAGTTTAAAAGGGATGAGGCCGGGTACTAGTCCCAAGCAATTTTGATGGGTATAGCTACACCTCATATTGGGTAGGTAAGCAAAGAAAGTCTACCCTATGTAACCCATCAGAGGAAGTTTGTTGAAGCATTTCCAAAAAAAAAGTGTAATTTCATGCCAATATGAATCTTAGGAATTTTGCACTTTTATAGGTGCTCTACATTTATGTTATATATGAGAATTAAAAAATGAATGTAAGTTGAGATAACACCAATAATTCACAGGATATGCTACTTTGTTGTTTATTCAAGCATGTTTATATACTTGCTGAAACTAATGCTTGGATTCTAGAACATGACAATTATAAAGAGAAAATTCTCAAGTATTTTTTTTTAACAATGATGGTTAATTAGATTTTATTAAAAAGAGGAAAATGAATCAAATTACAAATGGAAGGGGATACTGATCCCTTAACCAAGAGCTACCATTGATAGCTAGCTCTACCCAGTCTCTGACATAAATTATTAACTCTAATTTTCCAAAACAAAACCTGTTGGAGACTGATCCCTTAACCGTGTGCTGCCATGTATAGTTTAGAGAGCAATCTGACATACTTCTTATGTCTCCTCTGAGCTGGGAATGTCATTCTCACGTTCTTCCTGCTACAACGATCAACAAAAAAAAAAAAAAAAAATCCTTCTTCCTGCTACAGTGATTTTTGGATTTAAATATTTATTAGATTTGAATAGATGAATTAAGAAGATCAAAGCTCTCTCCTTTGACCTGGTAACCTAGAGCTTCCAAGACCATTCTGTTCGTGATAGTCATAGTCCATCGAGCAACTGCATGCTTCACCCAATGTTGCCCTGTGTCGATTCTTCAATATCAATCATGACTATTATTCTGCCTTGTATCAATTCTGCAGTGTCAAACATGTCTATTCTCTTCCCTGTATGTGGTTTTAAACATGGAAAAAACTTGAATCAGCTCTGCCCGATGGCACATTGATTTTGCTTCATTTCTGGAACCTTACACACTACTTAATTTCCATTCTGGCATCATGGCAGGCCACTTAAATCATCCACACCAAACATTTTTCTTCAATACTGGCAGGTTAGGCAACATGAAATTATATAGCAGGTACAGGCATGTTTTTTAATCGATATACTGGAATGAGTTCCAACATATTGAATCCATTCTCCAAAATTCTCTTTTGAAGGAACATACGAAACTAAGTTTAGATAGTAAATTTTTATGTCCCTAGGATTCGCTCAAATCGTAAATAATGATGGCCAATAGAATTATGATCCAAGAATTTTAATAGGCATGATGCAATCGTAGTTAGAATTATTTTTTAATTACCATAGTTTAGTGTTTAAATATTTATAGGCCTACTACATTATTTTTTGCAAGCAAGTTTATAGGCCTGTTGAAACTAATCCATGCAAGGTAACAATTCCTATGATTGTAAAGTACAACCAACAAGAACAGAAATCTTCCCCTGCCAAGTACAACCAACAACTCAGAAAAATGCCCCTCTAAACTACAACCAGCAAACTCAGAAATATGCCTTTGTAAGGTACAATGAACACAACAGAAAACTATCCCTTCAAATCTATGTAGGCTGAATTGAAAAATGCCCAGAACAACAAGGAAGGTGCTATATCAACAATGAGTGGACATACTTCTCTTCTAATCAATTGTTTGTCACCATTGTCACCATTGTGGAAAGCAATGGTGACGTTGAACCGTTATCCTTTAAGGACCATTATAATTATTTTTTTTACAATTTTATAAGCAATGGCGATGATCCTTTATGTCACATCATCAAGATATTTTCAAAATGAAAAGTGGTGACAATCTCATAGCGGTTGTCACCATCGATATGTTAATGGAAATATCCTCAATAGTGAGGGTCATTGTAAGGCCCTCATCATATGTCATTGGCGACGTTCAGTGTTTTGGTGATGGAGGCCCTTAGGTACATCACTAAAACTTCATATAAATTGGTGAGGGTCACTATTTGTCACTAATAATCCTTATTAATGTCGAACATTGAAATTGGTGAGGGTCACTATTTGTCACTAATTATCCTTATTAGTGTCAAACATTGAAGATCACCACACCATCTCTACTTTTGGGGACACAACCTTTGGTGACATTCACATTTTGGTGACGTCCTCATTTTTCACCATCACCGATGAGATTATGGTGACATGTCTCAACCCTCACTAATGATCGGTCATTGATCATCACCATATATGCATCAAATGGTGAGGGGCAACGTAGGTCCGTCACCAACACTTCATAGATATTGGTGACAGTCATAACCTGGAATAATCATAATTATTGGTGGCAGGCCTTGAATGTCACCACATACCCCCACTTAAGGTGATGGTGCCTTTGGAGATGCTCAGGTTTTGGTGACGGGACCCCTCTTGACCATCACCAAATGAGCTTATGGTGACATTTTTGGACCCTCACCAATGACCTTTTTTCTTGTAGTGAATACTCAAGAACAATATTCTGAGTCCTGACATGATACCAAAAATCAACCATCAGATGTCAGACACCATCAAAGAATAATTGTGACAAGAATAATAGTTAGAGAGTATATGAGAAAATAATTTTCCATCATGGGTGACCCATAAAGAAATAAGACATGTGCAGAAAAATTAGGAGCAAGGATAAATCAAGTGATCAAAGTACATTATTTCCTGGAAAAATAAAAAGTGAAAGGGAATAATAATAATTAATGGAAATCCTGATGAATTTCTCTTACTCTTTGGAAATACTAAATCTTACCCCTACATAATACATTCCATTAACATTAAAATCCTCACAAAGAGATGGAACACGAAATCCCCAAAATAGAGACCAAATTCATTCCCTAGTACACATATCCATATTATGACAAGATACGAGTAACCTTAAAATGTAAATAGGACAAGGTAAACTCCCATCAAGAAGCATTTTAACAAGAAGTAGAAGATATTATGGTCACTCCTAATACATCTAGGAAATATCATCCATCTCTAAGTCTGATATCCACATGGATATGGACCTGAAACATCTTGTTTGCACATGTTTGAACTCTGGATAATAGCATATTGGTTCATTTTATTTCTACATTTTTTGGACATTCAAAGTTGTCTGGTAGAAATATGAACAAATCATTTTGAAACCTGTTCTCCGAGGGGAAGGAAGAAAATTTATCAAGTAATTCCTATGTAGTTTTCTATAAATTTGGACAACAAATCTGTAGTTGTCAATGTCATTAATTAGACTGGAAATCAAGCAAAGCATTTTTTCTACTTTATCTTGATATTTTGTAAATTTAGTGGAACATGCACATGGGAAAATGCTTATGCATGCTGAGTAATGCAGAGGTGTCTTGAGTCAAACTACTACCCATGAATCACCATAATAATTTATCCATATGAGAGGCTAGAAAGGGATTCATCAAATCTCATTAAGTATTTTCTCAATTTGGTATAGTTTTGGTTATGCCAAGGATCTTAACAATAAGACATGCATAGAATGTATAATTTGTTTTGTGAATTCTTTCACAGTGAACTAATGTTCACAAAAAAGCAAGGGCATGGATCAAAGGCAGGAGCCCCATACTGGCAAAAATAAAAAAATAAAAAAACAATAACAAGACTTTTATTCAAAAAGGATTTAGCAGAATTGGTCAAGAAAAGTAAACGATCATTGTCCAACCATGTCTTGAAATGATCTACTTATTCAATCAATAAACCATATTGGAAAAAGTTGAAAAAACACAATAACAAGTATTTTATTCAAAAGGGATTTAGCAAAATAGTAATCATGAAAAGTAAATAGTCCTTCTCCAACCATGACTTGAAATGATCTACTTATTCATTTAATAGAAATGCTTCCATGAAATTCCAGCGACATGTAGAAAGACATTAGTGTTTTCAAAACTTTCGTATTGATGGATTTCTTGATGTTGACAACTACAACAACCTAGTATTTACAACGAATACCCTACATTCATTCAGCCAAAAGAAGTTACAAAGTCTAGATCTATGTTGCATGGAAGCTCCCCCCACTCCCCTCCACCCTTGCTCCCGAATCTCGCTTCTAAAGGAAGCGTCCAAGAAGCGCGCTTTGTAAATGCTCCCATATGGGAGCATTTTCAAGAAGCTCGCTTCCTTGCAAAAAAAAACACGCTTCCTCCTTTTTTCAATTTTTCTTAAAAGAAAACCAAAAGGTAAGTGATGGGTGGGGGGGACAAATGCTAGGCCCATACTAATGCTATATAAAGGAGGAAAATCCTACTATAATAGCAAAAACCTATCCTTAGTAATCATCAGTAGCATTAAATGGTAATATTAAATTCTTAAAGTAAAATTTGACATTCTCCCGATCTTTCATTTTCTATCCATTTACTTAAATTTTTGTAGGGTTTGTCAAGTTGAGTAAGTGATTTTTTATTTTTATTTTTTTTACACAATTACGCAATACCGACATAATGCATAACTTAATAAACAAAGGTATTGCAAATTAATATTCATTTACATTATCAACAAGAACCCTCAAGTGTAAGTCGCGATGATTCCCATAACAATGTAATACATTAAATCTATATTATCTCTAAAAACTAATATATTACATTACCTTTAAACAAATGTAATACTACACCAATTTATATTATTAATATTAGACTTACGGGTGTATGCCACAATAACCTTTATGAACAATAAAACTCATTTAACCATACTATCCTTTCATTCTATTGCGAGTGCATATTATTATAAATGTAATGTCTTTTATGACTCTACTTCCTATAACTTACTTGGAAATACCTTGTTTGACTTGTACTAATTCAAGAAGACAACATATAGATTTATCAAGACATAAACTTTCCCAATTTTCAAATTCTTAAAGACACATACATTCTATTCTTCATTAAGTATATAAGATATATGATCCACCCTAGGTGTATAATTCTACTCCATTTCCAATACAACAATATAATTTCAATTACGACAAAGTGTTCTTAAATCACACATGCATTCTCATTTCTTGTTCCATTCTAAATGAGTAATGCGTATCCTTAAGAAATCCTACTAAGACTTAACATATACATCCTTGGTCATAATACAACAACGCTTAACTCCATAACACATTTATGATGGACACCCCTTTTCCAATTAAGGTCAAGCGTACACAATTCAATGGTATATTAAAAAGAAAAGGAAAACCTTTTAACATATACATAATCAACATATATTACCTTCTTATACTTATTGAATGTAATATTTATGTATGAATATTCCACTAATAAAGTTATAAAACTTCCTTCTTTCTAATAAAGAAATATCTATATATATAATTTATTAAATTTATAGATTGTTGCATATGAACTAGAATCAGCTTTCACAACATTAACTTATATATAAATATAATCTACAAATGTATAAATTTCCACCCTATCACAACTTAGCATTTGTTGGCATCAAGTAATATAACAGAGTCATCATATATTTTCTTTTAAGCGTTTATCATCTATTCCATTAAATGTAACTGACATAATTAAAAGTTCTCCTTTTCACTTCTACCTTAGAAATGCAAATTGACATAATAAAGCATTCTACTTCATTTCTATCTGGAAACACGAATGGACATAAACAAAAGCATTTTACTTCAATTCTATTCTTGAAGTATAAATTGACATGAATAAGTGTATTTTTCTTCTACCTTTGAAATGTAAGATGACGTAGATATGAGCACTTTACTCCTATAATGAAAATATAATTATAATCTTTTCTTATTCCAACACAAAGAGAAAGGAGTAGTGAATTAAACACACAGCCAAGTGTATCAAGAAGTCGAGCTCATTCTCCCAAGGCTGAGTCACTCGTGGCATACCATGTCAATACGCTGGTGGGGTTTTCAGCAAGGGCAAACAGAGTTTCAATACTCTCGGTCCCCAATCGACTTCTGACGCGAAGATCTGGAAATGCTAAAATGATTTGCAGAATAAATTTGAGCTTCAATTGAAAACCATTCTTGAGATGCTAATTGAATCACAACAGACTTATGCCCAATCACTTCTAATAAGGATATCTGGAAATGCCAAATAATAGTTTCGGAATGGGTAACCACAGATTTAAATTATAATTCATTTTTAAAGGATCTAGACACGCCAAAGAATATTGGATTCTCTCAGTCTTTTAAAGAGAATTCACTACATATTGAAATCGGGAAAATGCTTCGGGAATTGGAAATGCTAATCAAAGGGAGAACAGAGTCTGAATAGTTTGATACCAAGATATAGAAATCATAAAAAGAAAACCTGCAATCGCTATTGAGATCTCGAATTCAGATCTCGGGGTTTTTTTTTTTAAATTATCAAAAGCAAACTTGCCGTTGTATTACAGATCCACGATCTTTATTGAAACAGAAACTCAAAAGTAATGAAATGAAACCTGAAATGACCATTGAAGCCTCGATTTCAGCACACACAAATTTTTAAAATAATCAAATACAAACAGATTTTAGATCTGAGACACCAATGAAATTCGAATGGGGAACAATCTTGATAAGTAACTAATATACAACAGAGTTTAGATCGATTATCACTGTCAGTTCTAAAATAAGATTCAACATTAAAAGAAGGAATTTACACAAATCTGAATTCAAGGAACACTATATGCATAGATTCGTAACCTTGCTCGGTTTCTGAGCATAATTTGTCATTAAAGGTGAAGGAATATTACACAGATTTGAAGCAAGTATTAAATAAATAGATAATTAACCTAAACCTCTTTCTAAGCATGATTCGACAGTAAAAGAGGGGAAAAATATTACAGGGAACTGAGATCAAGATCAAGACTGTGGGATGCAACCTTCGTCCGAGATCTGGGATCATAGATTCAATCAGCGAGATACAAGCAAACCGAATTTGAAGTTTAACAACAAAGATGCGACAGGTAAAAAGAAAAATAACTAAACCTAGACATTTTGATCTCAAATTAAATTTAAGTATATGATTTCATCAACCGATATTGTAAATAAAATGTATAGGAAAACAAAAATAATGCAACGGGGCAATATGGGATCTGGGTTCAAATAGAAATAAGAGTTCGCCAAAAACTGAACAGTAGAGATCTGAGTTTTCAACTAGTACATAGACGTTTCAACTTCAACCAACACAGAGATTTAAGGTAAACTATAAGAATAGATCTATCCTTTCGATCTATGCCGGAATGATCATCTTCAATCTAACATAGAAGTTTTAATAAAATTTGACCGTGAACAACACAGATCTAATTACTAAATAATTCAAATTCATAAAACAGATCCGATCTCTGTTATTTTCTACTGAAAATTTATAATTCTGATCTATAAAATTTCGACTGAATATTACAGATCTACCTACTAAATAAATCAAATTTGTAATACGAACCAGATCTCTAATATTTTCGACAGAGAATTAATAATTCAGATCTAATTTTAATAAAACATAATCAAAGTTTTACATAAATCTTAACTCGACGATCTTAGATTAACACAATTATAAATACACTAATCATATGAATAATAAGAACCTGTAATGGTCGCAGCTCCAATCGGAAGGTGAACCTCTTCGTTTGTTGCAGCTCCAAACTTGTAGCCAATCACCCCGGTCACAGACGGACACCTTGGTTAACCACCCTACCACTCTGGAAGTACTCTTCTTTCTTCCAGACCCCCGAGCTAGTCGGGCTGTAGAGTTCACACACGTTTTTTTTTTCTTCAGAAATCCAGCTTGGGTTTCCCCTCCCCACCAGGATTTCTTAGCCAAACCCTTTAGTTAGCAGCAAGTCTTGAGGTACTCGAAAATTATGACAATCGTACAAAATTATGGGACCCTTACCCATTCCCTAAGCCTTCCTTATAAAAGAAAATCTCATGCGACACATGTCGCTTCATGCATAATTAAATATTTTTAATTAATTATTTAATTAAAACACTCACCCATCCAAGTGTCAATTTCTCTGGGAAATGCACCTACACCCCTAAGTTTGCTCTAGTTTGTCCCCCAGATATTTTAATCAACTCCTAGCTTTTTGTTGACTAGGTGTCTAATCTTAGGATTCTATTTTGCTCCTAAATAATGATTTCTATTATTTTAAATGCTCAACAAAAATAACTATTCATGTGCAAATGTCTACACTATTTTTATGCATTTGCTAAGTAATAATCTAGAGTTATTCTCATAAGTTTTTATGCAGTTTAATTTAACAATCAAACTCACTAGGATCACAGTGCCATGTCATTGGGCTCTTGGTTCCTTAATTTTTAATTCCCTGACATGGCACCACTCCGTCGGGTCCAATCATCCATGGCTTCCATTCCTTGGCATGGTACTGCATCATTGGGTCGTTGCATCCATTTTTTTTCCGTTCTCGACAGGGTACCGCATCGTTGGGCCCTTCTGCCACCATCTTTTCGTTTTGACTTGCAGGAACTCTTGTAGGGATTTTAGGAATCGTTACCATCCATCCTCCGTCTACATGCTATCTAGGGACTAATGGAACTGAGGAGTGAGTCCGTTCTCACTGTGCGCTCCTCAACTCGTACATGACCAGCTCCGTCGTGGCCCACCTTGTACGCCCTCACAGATTCCTCTTCAGCAAGCAGATCAATGCTTATCTGCTCGTGCGTGGTATTCTTGTCGGAAGTCGACATCGTTGTCGCTCCCCCTGTGTTTGATTTACTCGTACTCTATGACCCTTCATGTTCCTTTGTGTGTCCGTTGGTGAACCGTCTCACTTATTTCTACACACAGTTCTCACAACAAATTATTAGTAGCACTGTCCTCAATAATCATCATCTGATTTCTAAATCTAGTATTGTTAAACATTTATGATTTATTCAACTTCTTATTCATCTAATCAAATATACATTTCGTCGACAATTACATAATCACCATACAGCTAGTCGTTAAGCATTATCCATCAACATAATTTTCCATAGTCATAGCTAATCGTTTAACATATGCAATTATTCATTTACCTCAACAGTTCAGATACACATACTCAAAAAAATAAGGTCAAAAGTTTATTTAATTAATGTTTCAATCGGCTGGGTCACTCCGCAGGTGCCCTCAATGTCTACAAAAGTCTAGGGGCACTACATACACCCCTACTTAATTAGAACTTCGTCCCGAAGTTCAAAATAAAAATGGAAAACTACGACACATCTCAGTTGTGTCCTCCCAAGTCGCAGAGCTTGGACTATAGCTGCCCCACTGTAATTTGACTTGATCAATCACATGGTGCCTAAGATGCTGCGTTCGCTGGTCTAAAATCCGGATCGATTCAGCCATCACGGCCCCGTCGTCCGTTATCTGCACATTGCTAAAGTCAATGATATGTGAAGTATCGGGAACATAGTGGCGCAGTACAGAAATATGAAAAACATTATGAATTCTACTTAATGATGACGACAAGTCAAGATGATAGGAAACCGGTCCTATCCGTTCTGAAATCCTAAAGGGTCCTCCAAACCTAGGTGACAACTTGGCTCCCTTTCCAAACTTTATAGAACTCTTCTGTGGTTTTACCCGTAGAAATACCCTATCCCCAATTTCGTAGTTATGATCAGTCTTGTGTGCAACTGCATAGCTCTTCTGGCAATCTTGTGCTTCCTTTAGTCAAGCACGAATCATGACCATCTGGTCTTCCATCTCTTGTATTACCTCAGGACCAAGTAATGTCCTATTCTCTAATATATCCCAACTTATGGGAGTCCTACAAGGTCTCCCATAGAGAAATTCAAATGGAGCCATCTGAATAGAACTCTGATAACTGTTGTTGTATGCAAATTCTACCAAGGTTAGATATTCTTCCCACTTCTTCTGTTGATCCATTACATACATTCTTAGCATGTCCTCCAATACTTGGTTCACTCTTTCCATTTGTTCGTCCATTTCAGGGTGGTAGGCGGTGTTAAAGTTAAGTTGAGTACCAAGAGCTTCTTGAAAGCTTGTCCAAAACCTTCCAGTAAATACTGATCCTCTGTCAGAAATAATTTTCTTCGGAATTCCATGTAGTCTTACTACTTCATTAATGAAAACTCAGACTATCTCCGGGGCTTGATATGTGTTCTTAATCGGTAGGAAATGCGCACTCTTGGTAAGAGTGTCAACGACCACAAAAATTGTGTCGTGTCTTCTGTTGGTTAAGGGAAAACCAACTATAAAATCCATAGAAATAACCTCCCATTTTGATTCTGGGATTGCATGTGGTTGCAGTAATCCAGCTGGGTGTCGATGTTCTACCTTTACCATCTGGAACTCCATACACTTCGCCACAAAACTTACCACATCCCTCTTCATACCGTGCCAAAAGAATAAAGGTTTCAAATCTGCATACATCTTTTTTATTCCAGGATGTGCTCTATAGATGGCTCGGTGAGCCTCATACAGTATTAAACCTCGAATTTCTTCATTATCAGGAACATACATGCAATGGTTATACCGTAATAAACCATCCATGTCCAAAGAGTACCCTTCAAACTTGGGTATCCTCATCTGTTCATTTTCCAACTCAGCTTTTACTTCATTATACCATGTGTCCTCCTGTTGTAGTGTCAGGATATTTTCTCTTAAGTTGGTATTTAATGGTATGACAAAGAATATCCTAGGTCTACGGCTAAGTGCATCTGCCACTTTGTTTAAGGTCCCTTTCACATAAGTTATGTCGAAGTCGTACTCACTGAGTACTTCCAACCATCTTCTCTGTCTAGCATTAAGGTCGCTTTGAGTGAAGATGTGTTGTAACCCACAATGGTCCGTCTTTAATTCAAACTTTCTCCCTACTAGATAGTGTCTCCATAACCTCAAAGCATGCATCACTGCAGTCATCTCCATATCATGGGTCACATAGTTCTCTTCATGCGGCCTAAGTCTTCTGGACGTGTACGCAATTACTCTTCCATATTGCATCAATACACAACCAACACCATCCTTTGAAGCATCCTTGCACACCAGGAAATCTTTATCCATATCGGGAACTCTTAAGATTGGTGCCGTAGTCAGTAATTCTTTTAATTTAGCAAAGGCCTCTTCACATTTCTCCGTCCAAATGAAAGGACGGTTCTTCTTTTGTAATTCAGTAATAGGTCCCGCTACTCTAGAGAATCCTTCCACAAAACGTCTATAATACCCGGCAAGACCCATAAAGCTTCGTACCTCATGTACATTTGTGGGTGCCGGCCAGTCCCAAATGGCTTCAATCTTGCCTGGATCTACAGCTATCCCTTCGCCGGATATGATGTGTCCAAGATAATTAATCTCCTTCTGGAAGAACGAACACTTTGATAATTTTCCATAAAGGTGATTATCTCTTAAACATTTTAGGACTATCCTCAGGTGTTCCTCATGTTCTTCCAGTGTTCTTGAATAAATCAGAATGTTATCTAAGAACACCTGTACAAACTTGTCAAGGTGTTGCCGAAACACACCGTTCATCAGGTTCATAAATACATTGGGTGCATTTTTTAAGCCGAAAGGTACTACGACAAATTCGTAGTGTCCAAATCTAGTTTTAAACGCTGTCTTGGGGATATCTTCATTTTTTATCCTCAACTGGTGGTATCCCGACCTTAAGTCGATTTTTGAGAATACCATCGCACCCTTCATCTGGTCAAAGAGGTCATCTATTCTAGGTAGGGGATACTAATTTCTTACGGTCGCCTTGTTCAATTGACGGTAGTCAATGCACAAGCGCCAAGACCCATCCTTCTTCTTTACAAAAATAACAGGTGCTCCCCAAGGAGACACACTAGGTCTGATCAGTCCTAAATGTAACAACTCTTGTAGTTGAATTTGCAACTCCTTCAATTCTGGTACTGACATTCAGTAAGGAGTTTTAGCTATGGGTTCGGTTCCAGGTTTTAGTTCTATGGTGAAATCCAGTTCACGCTGTAGCGGTAATCCAAGTAATGCGTCAGGAAACACGTCCATGAATTCTGAGAATAAGGGGTGATTAATTACTTCCACCTTATCTCCTTCCTTGTTCAAAGCAATCACCGCATATAATTGACACCCTTTTCTCATGCTCTTCTTCAGCTGCATAGCCGATATCATTCTCAAGGAAACTTTCTTTTTCTTCCCAGTTAACATCCTCTTGTAACCTTCATCGTCGTTGAAAGTTAGTTCCTTACTTCGGCAATCCATCATCGCCGAGTGTGCTTCTAGCCAATCCATCCCCAGGATTAGATCGTATGTACCCAATTCCATAACATAAAAGGATATTCTAGAAGAACATACTCCTAGGTCGACTTCACAGTTCTCTACCTTAAGAGCCACGCTCTGGACACTACCGGATGCCATCTCGACAGTGTCTAAATCATATTGACTTATTGCCATCATTTTATTATTTTCTACAACTTTTGAGGAAATAAAACTTTCAGTAGCTCCAGGGTCTATAAGCAAGGAAAATATGTTACCGTGTATCTTACTGGTAGTCTCGAGGACGGTGGACTGATGTTCAGCTTTGCGGTTATTGACAGCAGCGTGTATACGATGCGCTTGTCCTAAATCGGCTACGGTAGTTTGTCGTGGTGCTTGGGCTCTTTGGTTTCCCCGGTCCTGCTGAGGACATTCGCTTTGGAAGTGTGGTCCCCCACACCTCCAACATCCTGCTTTGGGCCCTCTTGTTTTGTTTCTAGTAGGTGCATCATTTCTTCTTGGTCCAAACTGCGTCGGTTTTGCAAACGGCTTTGCATGGTCATTCCGTGGTGGCATTCAGTATGGTGTTCTATCATCTCTGTTAGACCCTTCGTTGAAAGGTCTCCTTCCAAAATTCTTATTCCCATACTGATGTTTGGGTGCATGCGAAGGCTGACTCCCTTGGTCTGTACTCGTAAAGTTCTTATTCTGCAGTATCTTGCCGGGAAGCTCTTCTTCCCCTATGAGGGCCTTCTGGACCGCATCGTGCAAAGTAGAAGGTGTCAATATACAAACCTTGTCCTGGATGACTGGGTTTAATCCGTAGATGAACTTATTGACCTTTAATTTCTCCGTGGCAACATGGGGTGCATACCTTAGTAACTCCATAAAACGGATTTCGTACTCTTGTACTATCCGTAGTCCTTGCTTTAGTGCATGGAAATCATTCAGCTGTCGCTCAATGAATTCGTCTGATAGGTAATGCTGACGGAAATTTTCATCGAACAATTCCCAAGATATCTCCTCAAGCTCTAGACCTAGTTGAGGTCGCAAGGTCTTCCACCAAAGAAGGGCTTCCCCCTTTAGTTGTAGTATCACCATCCATACCTTCATGTTAGACGTGTAGTCTCTCAAAGAAAAACACATGGCCATGTTTTCTATCCATGCCTCTACGGCGATCCCCTCAATGGAACCCCAAAATTCAAGAAACTTCACCTTTTCTAACTCTCGGTATATGTTGAACGGAGGTGGCGCCTGCGGTACTGCAGTGACTTGAGAACCAACGTTCTCGTGGTCAAGTCATGTCATCAATGCTTCTGTCATTCTGTGTTAGTTCCTCATCATTGTCATGACCTCGTCCACAGGTAGGTTAATGGTTTCCTCAGCTCTCGGAGGATTATCCACAGGGGCTGTTGGGGTTGACGGGCGTGCAGCTCGTCCTCGTCCCCTTCCGGCTCTACCCTGGCGAGTTCTTTGATCCATGATGAAGTCTGTTCAAATGTAAAATAAAATTTATTATTCCACTAAACATCATAAATTGTTTCACGCGGAATTGTCTAGGTCCGAACTAAGTTCGACCTCACTCTGATACCAAATGTAGGGTTTGTCAAGTTGAGTAAGTGATTTTTATTTTTTATTTTTTACACAATTACGCAATACCGACATAATGCATAACTTAATAAACAAAGGTATTGCAAATTAATATTCATTTACATTATCAACAAGAACCCTCAAGTGTAAGTCGCGATGATTCCCATAACAATGTAATACATTAAATCTATATTATCTCTAAAAGCTAATATATTACATTACCTTTAAACAGATGTAATACTACACCAATTTATATTATTAATATTAGACTTACGGGAGTATGCCACAATAACCTTTATGAACAATAAAACTCATTTAACCATACTATCCTTTCATTCTATTGCAAGTGCATATTATTATAAATGTAATGTCTTTTGTGACTCTACTTCCTATAACTTACTTAGAAATACCTTGTTTGACTTGTACTAATTCAAGAAGACAACATATAGATTTATCAAGACATAAACTTTCCCAATTTTCAAATTCTTAAATACACATACATTCTATTCTTCATTAAGTATATAAGATATATGATCCACCCTAGGTGTATAATTCTACTCCATTTCCAATACAACAATATAATTTCAATTACGACAAAGTGTTCTTAAATCACATATGCATTCTCATTTCTTGTTCCATTCTAAATGAGTAATGCATATCCTTAAGAAATCCTACTAAGACTTAACATATACATCCTTGGTCATAATACAACAACGCTTAACTCCATAACACATTTATGATGGACACCCCTTTTCCTATTAAGGTCAAGCGTACACAATTCAATGGTATATTAAAAAGAAAAGGAAAACCTTTTAACATATACATAATCAACATATATTCCCTTCTTATACTTATTGAATGTAATATTTATGTATGAATATTCCACTAATAAAGTTATAAAACTTCCTTCTTTCTAATAAAGCAATATCTATATATATAATTTATTAAATTTATAGATTGCTGCATATGAACTAGAATCAGCTTTCCCAACATTAACTTATATATAAATATAATCTACAAATGTATAAATTTCCACCCTATCACAACTTCGCATTTGTTGGCATCAAGTAATATAACAGAGTCATCATATATTTTCTTTTAAGCGTTTATCATCTATTCCATTAAATGTAACTGACATAATTAAAAGTTCTCCTTTTCACTTCTACCTTAGAAATGCAAATTGACATAATAAAGCATTCTACTTCATTTCTATCTGGAAACACGAATGGACATAAACAAAAGCATTTTACTTCAATTCTATTCTTGAAGTATAAATTGACATGAATAAGTGTATTTTTCTTCTACCAGTGAAATGTAAGATGATGTAGATATGAGCACTTTACTCCTATAATGAAAATATAATTATAATCTTTTCTTATTTAAACACAAAGAGAAAGGAGTAGTGAATTAAACACACAGCCGAGTTTATCAAGAAGTTGAGCTCATTCTCCCAAGGCCGAGTCACTCGTGGTATACCATGTCAATACGCTGGTGGGGTTTTCAGCAAGGGCAAACAGAGTTTCAATACTCTCAGTCCCCAATCGACTTCTGACGCGAAGATCTGGAAACGCTAAAATGATTTGCAGAATAAATTTAAGCTTCAATCGAAAACCATTCTTGAGATGCTAATTGAATCACAACAGCATTATGCCCAATCGCTTCTAATAAGGAGATCTAGAAATGCCAAATCATAGTTTCGGAATGGGTAACCACAGATTTAAATTATAATTCGTTTTTAAAGGATCTGGACACGCCAAAGAAGATTGGATTCGCTCAGTCTTTTCAAGAGAATTCACTACATATTGAAATCGGGAAAATGCTTCAGGAATTGGAAATGCTAATCGAAGGGAGAACAGAGTCTGAATAGTTTGATACCGAGATATAGAAATCATAAAATGAAAACCTACAATCGCTATTGAGACCTCAAATTCAGATCTCGGGGATTTTTTTTTTAATTATCAAAAGCAAACTTGCCGTTGTATTACAGATCCACGATCTTTATTGAAACAGAAACTCAAAAGTAATGAAATTAAACCTGAAATGACCATTGAAGCCTCGATTTCAGCACACACAAATTTTTAAAATAATCAAATACAAACAGAGTTTAGATCTGAGACACCAATGAAATTCGAATGGGGAACAATCTTGATAAGTAACTAATATATAACAGAGTTTAGATCTATTATCACTGTCAGTTCTAAAATAAGATTCAACATTAAAAGAAGGAATTTACACAAATCTGAATTCAAGGAACACTATATGCCTAGATCCGTAACCTTGCTCGGTTTCTGAGCATAACTTTTCATTACAGGTGAAGGAATGTTACACAGATTTGAAGCAAGTATTAAGTAAATAGATCATTAACCTAAACCTCTTTCTAAGCATGATTCAACAGTAAAAGAGGGGAAAAATATTACAGGGAACTGAGATCAAGATCAAGACTGTGGGATGCGACCTTCGCCCGAGATCTGGGATCATAGATTCAATCGGCGAGATACAAGCAAACCGAATTTGAAGTTTAACAACAAAGATGCGACAGGTAAAAAGAAAAATAACTAAACCTAGACATTTTGATCTCAAATTAAATTTAAGTAAATGATTTCATCAACCGATATTGTAAATAAAATGTACAGGAAAACAAAAATAATGCAGCGGGGCGATATGGGATCTGGGTTCAAATAGAAATCAGAGTTTGCCGAAAACTGAATAGCAGAGATCTGAGTTTTCGACTAGTACAGAGACGTTTCAACTTCAACCAACGTAGATATTTAAGGTAAACTATAAGAATAGATCTAGCCTTTCGATCTATGCCAGAATAATCATCTTCAATCTAACATAGAAGTTTTAATAAAATTTGACCGTGAACAACATAGATCTAATTACTAAATAATTCAAATTCATAAAACAAATCCGATCTTTGTTATTTTCTACAGAAAATTTATAATTCTGATCTATAAAATTTTGACTGAATATTACAGATCTACCTGCTAAATAAATCAAATTCATAATACGAACCAGATCTCTAATATTTTTGACAAAGAATTAATAATTCAGATCTAATTTTAATAAAACATAATCAAAGTTTTACAGAAATCTTAGCTCGACGATCTTAGATTAACACAATTATAAATACACTAATCATATGAACAATAAGAACCTATAATGGTCGCAGCTCCAATCGGAAGGTGAACCTCCTCGTTTGTTGCAGCTCCAAACTCGTAGCCAATCACCCCGGTCATAGACGGCCACCTCGGTTAACCACCCTACCACTCTGGAAGTGCTCTTCTTTCTTCCAGACCCCCGAGCTAGTCGGGCCGTAGAGTTCACACACGTTTTTTTCTTTCTTTAGAAATCCAGGTTGGGTTTCCCCTCCCCACCAGGATTTCTTAGCCAAACCCTTTAGATAGCAGCAAGTCTTGAGGTACTCGAAAATTATGACAATCATCCAAAATTATGGGCCCCTTACCCATTCCCTAAGCCTTCCTTATAAAGGAAAATATCATGCGACACATGTCGCTTCATGCATAATTAAATATTTTTAATAATTATTTAATTAAAACACTCACCCATCCAAGTGTTAGTTTCTCTGGGAAATGCACCTACACCCCTAAGTTTGCTCTAGTTTGTCCCCCAGATATTTTAATCAACTCCTAGCTTTTTGTTGACTAGGTGTCTAATCTTAGGATTCCATTTTGCTCCTAAATAATGATTTCTATTATTTTAAGTGCTAAACAAAAATAACTATTCATGTGCAAATGTCTACACTATTTTTATGCATTTGCTAAGTAATAATCTAGAGTTATTCTCATAAGTTTTTATGCAGTTTAATTTAACAATCAAACTCACTAGGATCACGGTGCCGCGCCGTTGGGATCCTGGTTCCTTAATTTTTAATTCCCTGACATGGCACCACTCCATCAGGTCCAATCATCCATGGTTTCCATTCCTTGGCATGGTACCGCATCGTTGGGTCCTTGCGTCCATTTTTTTTCGTTCTCGACAAGGTACCGCATCGTTGGGCCCTTCTGCCACCATCTTTCTGTTTTGACTTGCAGGAACTCTTGTAGGGGTTTTAGGAATCGTTACCATCCATCCTCCATCTACATTCTATCTAGGGACTAATGGTGCTGAGGAGTGAGTCCGTTCTCACTGCGCGCCCCTCAACTCGTACGTGACCAGCTCCGTCTTGGCCCACCTCGTATGCCCTCACGCATTCCTCTTCAGCAAGCGGATCAATGCTTATCTACTCGTGCGTGGTATTCTTTTCGGAAGTCGACATCGTTGTCGCTCCCCCTATGTGTGATTTACCCGTACTCTACGACCCTTCATGTTCCTTTGTGTGTCCGTTGGTGAACCGTCTCACTTGTTTCTACACACACTTCTCACAACAAATTATTAGTAACACTGTTCTCAATAATCATCATCTGATTTCTAAATCTAGTATTGTTAAACATTTATGATTTATTCAACTTCTTATTCATCTAATCAAATATACATTTCGTTTTCAATTACATAATCACCACACAGCTAGTCGTTAAGCATTATCCATCAACATAATTTTCCATAGTCATAGCTAATCATTTAACATATGCCATTATTCATTTACCTCAACAGTTCAGATACACATACTCAAAAAAATAAGGTCAGAAGGTTATTTAATTAATGTTTCAATCGGCTGGGTCACTCCGCAGGTTCCCTCAATGTCTACAAAAGTCTAGGGGCACTACAATTTTTAACATCACCATTAATTGTTCTAGCATGTTTGAGAGTGGTTCCAACCTGACCAGGCTTCAAATGTAAAAAGTAGAATTTTTTATCCCATTCAAAATTCAACAAGTTTAACAGTTTTTAGGATTTCAAGATTGCAATGTTTCCATTGGATTCTATCATTTATAAGGGTATGGGATTGGCATTTAATCAAGCACATCATCCCCTCTATGTACCTTGATGTTGTTGGTGTTGATTGTTCAGACTGATGTTGGTGGCCTCAAAACTAGTTTTTGAAGAATCCCTAGTTTATAGCGTATTTATTGATGTACTTTGGTTCAAATATGGATTTCACTCGGTGCTATTTTGGTTGTATGCACTCTTACTTGCTATATACATGAGAAACTTTGCATATTTGTCTATAATGGTTTGAATTATGATGGATGCACATGGTTTTATTGACATATGCATCAAAATATATAATTACATAAAAAATTATTCCAAAACGCTTCCAAACAGCCATAAGCTTTTGAAAATTTCGCTTTTTGCTCCCACTCCCTACTTTCGCTCCCGCTTCCAAGTAACCTAGGTCGAGCTAGATGTTTTTTATTGAAAATCAAATTAAGACATAGTTCCCATCATAAAAAATTAATTTTAATGCATAATCAACCATGAAAAATATTAAAATAAGCCAATATTTATATATATATATATATATAGAGAGAGAGAGAGGGTGCATACCACAGCTAAGATATCCAAAGTTCAATGAAATATCATTTTCTTAATCTATTTCCAACCCTGCATCAATTAGGGGTTGTGACAAAAGCACCTCCAATCGAATAATTACGGGCTAATGCACAATCATGGTCTCCTTTAAAGACACTTTAGATGCCACATAATACTGAAAAAACCTGGAACCTCTAACTTTAGGTGACAATTAGGGGTACTTATGTAATGGATTTGAAGATGAAGTAAAAAGAAAGAAGATAGGTAATTGAATCATATTTCATAATATATAACATTTATCTATAAAAATTTTGTGTAAATGATTATAAAATTAGTTTCCGTTAAATTGGGTTTTCAAAATGTCAGCACATCATAACATATATTTTTGTGCAGGTGCAACACTTATTGAGGTAAATGATGTCAATTTTGGATAAAATGTTGCATACATATAAAGGACATATGGGCCTAGTGCAACACTATTTTTTAAAATAATTTCATGAATTATTTTTTTTATTATTAATTATTGAAGTTAGTAAACCTTGAAATGAAAACGTTATGTGCGGGTGCAACACTTTAGAGGCAAAATTTAATGAAATCATTGATTTCTATATATGAGATTGTAGAGTTCAGTCTCCTCTAGTGCACCATATAGTTTTCTTGGGAAATGGTGAAGGCAATCAAAAGTTATATACAAACCAATCGATATATGTATTTTTTAAAATTGACGTGTGTCATTTAGAAAATTAATAATAAATAAATAAAACATACATTTTTATGAAAAAATTATATATTCAGAATCATCAGATCATACTCTACAATATTCTATATTTTCATAAGAAAATATTGATTTTTTCATAGCAAAATACGCCATTGAAACTGAGCATATTGATAGAGTTCTAAAATACAGGAAATGGCCCTAGTTTTTTTGTTCTAGCCAATAGGTTCGGTAGTCCGAAGCTATTTCAGAACATCATCCCAAGCCTTGTTCCTGCCGAGTTTTTAAATTTTAAACTAACGCATACGCGTTATAACACATATGCGGTTTAGACTTGTTCATATCGCATATGCGATATAATGGATATGCGTCTTAGTTTAGTAAAAAAGAGTAAAAAGAGAATAAAGATTATTAGATAAAAGAGTGGCATAAAGATTATTCTTTTGAAAGGTAAGATAGCATACCATCATGGTTGTAATAACATTTTTTAACAAGAAAAATGGATTCGGAAACAATACATTTCTATTTTGAACTAAGTTATATTTGATATATTAGGGAGTGTGGTATAAAGTATAATCTCACAAAAAAGTGAAGGGAACATCTAAGAAGCCAAATGGTGGATTGTGGATTGTTATTGATGAATTAATTGGGATATCGCGGTGAGTATAATTTGGTTTTCAATCCATTTTCAAGGGTTAGGGATTTAATCCTTGCCATTTTAATAATTTTCCTTGTATTCTATCCTAGGTATGAAAGTTAATAAGCACTAAAGAAAATTCGATTCAAATATATTTCGAGAATTCCATCTTCACTATTGTGTAGTCTCCTAGTATAGAACTTCACCTTGCTACACTAAGATAGTTGAAGTTTGTGGCTTCAACCTATAGTTCACTATGCATCTATTGATTGATGTTATTGATGAGAACCAACACATCTTTGCACTTATCTTGTTAATCAAACTTTCTTTGATATTTCTGTAGTTAAATGACTTCAAGTAGGGTTTTTATTTAATGAGAAATTTATTATATAACTTAATAATGCTCTACTTGAGTTGATGATGATTATGGTTGTTATTAACGTCCATTGAGACCAATTTTGGTCTATCAAACCTTTAAAAAGGTAAGGAGTCACTTGGTTTTCTTTAGAATTTTATTTCTGTGCTCGAAAATTTGAAGAGAAACATTCATAAATCACCATAGTTTTGATGAGTTAAAATGTTAGGAAGGTTGGTATTGTAACAAATATTTTGAATTTGGGTGTACACATGACATTTTAATGTGATTTGTTTCTATATGATCTTTAATAGTTTAATCACATTACACTATTGATTCAAAAATAACAAATCATTTAACCAGAAATTTTGATGATTGATCCTCTCACTCACTCCATACCTCACTTTATCCCCCTACCTCCTCTCCCCCCCCATAATTCCTTCTCTCTCTCTCCACCCCCTTCTCTCTCACACACATCCACACATCCACACGCCCTCTAAAACAATTCGTTTGTTGCCCCTCCCTCCCACCAAAACTCTTTCTCTCTCCCTCCCTCCCTCCCTCCATGTGTTCCATCCTATCACTCACTCCATCCCTCACTTTCTCCCCCTACCTCCTCTCTCCACCTTCAAGCCTTCATCCCTCCTTCATCTCTCCATCTCTCTCTCTCTCTCTCTCTCTCACACACACACACACACACAATCTCGCATCTCTATCACTCGCTGTAAACATCCTTGACCATCCTTCATTTCCCTAAATCCCTACTCTCTCATTTGTTATTATCCCACTTTCTCACCCTCTAACCATCCCTCCATCATCATTCTCTCTCTCTCTCTCTCTCTCTCTCTCTCTTTGACTCTCCCCCTCTCACTCTTTAACCACCCCCCATTTGACTCTCTCATTCACACACTCTATACCTCTATCTATACCACCACTCCATCCATCCCTCTTCTCCCTCTCACTCTTTAACGACCCCCCCCATTTGTATCTCCATCCATTATGCTATATCTTTCCTCCATCCATTATCCTATATCTTTCTTGCACTCAATCATTCATCCCTTTTATATATCACCCTCTTCCATCCCCACTATATTCCCCCCCCCCCCCCATCTCTCCCTCCCCCCCACTTATATTTATTCCCCTCCCACCAATCCCTTCCCTTTATATTTCTCCTCCCTTCAGTCCCCCCTCATATCAATGTCCAGAGACCCATCCCTCCCTTCCCCTCATATTTCTCCTCCCTTCATCCCCCCAATATCTCTCCCCTACCCATACCTCCCTCCCATGATTCCCTCTACAACTTCCTCTCCCTCCTTTGACTCCCCCCACACCTCTTTTAGCTTAATCAATGTAATGTTGGGCCATGAGACACCACATAGATCGTCTGGATGGAATCTTGGGAGTCTAAATTGTATTATAAGGGGGTAAGGGTGACATTATAGGGTTTTGGATGGGAGGGATGGGTCTCTGTACATTGACCATAGTCATGGAAGAAAAGATGGTCCAATGAGTCTCTAAATCAACACACATGCACTATAGATGGAATATTTTTCCTTTAGTGGGATATGGGTGTCATTATGAGGTTTTCTGCACTAAGGATGGGTCTCAGGGTCTTAACCATGGTAATGGGACAAAAGTGTAACAGAAACAAGTCTTAAACCACTCACATGCCCTTTAAATGGGATATTTAGCCTTAATATGGGATATATGTGCCATTAGACTATTTTATGCATTGAATATTTTTCTCTAGGTGTTGACCATGGTCATATAGGAACCATTACGAATATTTCCAGACAAGACATAGTTCTGACGACACTACCATGGTCCAAGGATAAATCCAATCTTCTAGGGATTAAATGATGTTTTTATGGTTCATGGTCAAATGACAAGGTCCCACACTACAACAAGCCCTATAAATGGAGTCTAAATGGGATAAGGGTGTCATTATAAGGTTGGTACTTTGATCATGGTCATGGAAGAAAAGGTAGGGTGTTAGGACCTAAATGAAGCTTTTATGGCTCATGAGCTATAAATGAGTCCTTTAATAACCACACATGCCTTCTAGATGGGATATTTGGCCTCTAGGTTGGGTATGGGTTCCATTATGAGGTTATGTGCATTGAGGATAGGTATCGAGGTCTTAACCATGGGTATGGGTTGTATTATAAGGTTAAATGAGGTTTCAATAGTTGATATGCAATAAATCGCATATGCGATATATCGCATATACGATTTAGTGATCACATTATACATACTGGCCGTTAGTAAAAAGCGTAAAAATCATAGAGTTCATATCGCATATGTGCTAAAACAGAGATGCAATATATCGCATATGCCATACTTGTTTAATGAAAAATCTTGGGTTTTGGGCCGTGGGCCAGTTTTACTGTGCAACAAAAGACAGAATTCTTTTGAAACCCGCACAGAGCATACTGTTCAACCTGCAATTTAATCATTTATTACACAGATCCATAGGTTTTGTACAATTTTGGGTGGATTTCAATGGGGAATCCATGTAATAGAGTTCGAAAGTTAGTGAGGAAGATGCTTACACCCGAAGAAGCTGAAATTAAAAAAGAAAAGAAGAGGGAACATTCAAGAAATTGTCGACTTTCATTAGATGAGAAAATATTTCCCATTCCCGCTCAACAGATACCTGACGAAGAGGCTGAGGAAGATATTGCAATTTTAATGCAAGCTGGTTATAACCAAGATGAAAATATTGGTCCATTATTAATCGAACATCCCTCTGAAGAGTTCAATCATTATGTTCCCAATGAGACTCTGTAACAACCATGCCAGGTGGTTCAATATCCTAATCGAAGTTGTTATCCTGCAGTGGATGTAAACGTCACTCTAGCATTTCAAACGACAAGAAATCTCTCATCAAAACGAAAGAGAACTCCTAAATTCATACAAGTGGATGAGAGTGAATTGAATTCCATGGAAGGTAAGGTGGCTAAATGCACAATCCTTCATCATTGTTCTCAAATAATGAAACAATATTTTGAACCAAAATCTGAAGCCAGTAAATGTTAATTGTTTTTAGCTTTGATTAAATCTAGAAGTATGGAAACTGTTAGAAAAAAGTTAGGCATAAGAACATTGAACAATATCGAATCAAGCAATCACATTGTTAAATCTCTTGCTGCTGCATTCACATCGATTGGTAAAAAAACTCGTTCAAAATACTGTAATGTGGCTCGCCGCGTATTGGCTGAATCAATTATATCTAGATCCACAAGACAACGTTGTTTACTTAAATGCACATAAGAAATTGTCCCTTTACATCCAAAGACACTTAAAAAATATTCAGTTAGAAGAGACAACCTTGATGTAGAGGGACAAATGGAAACATTATGGGCATTTAGTGGTAGGTTTCCCCGCAAAGACATGAATTTGGTCGAAGCAGTTAAGGGACTAGTGCACACTTTTTGGCACGATAACACTAGGCCTTCTTCTAACACAAAGGATGTGATAAAACATTATAGGGGTTCTATAAACAATGAACATCATGTTAAACATTATCTTGACATGACACAAACTCAACTATTCGAGATGTTTAATGTTTCCCACGTAGAGCTAAGGATTGGGCAAAGATATTTTGAGAAATGCAAGCCTTGGTATGTTAGAATCAATAGAATCCGGAACACTTGTTGTTGTAGATACCACATAGAGTTTGATCTATATTATCATACATTTGCACATATACGTCGTTTTTTGCATCCTAACCATGTGCAGGAATGCTCAAGTATAGTACCGCCAATGTCATCTAAAGATTTCATCCATAGCATAATGTGTCCGAGGCAAGATGGGAAAACTCATTACTTAAAACAATGTGTAGAGGGTTCTTGCAACAATTGTGGTGGGCTATCATTATGGTCCGATTGCATCCATGAGAGTGAATATCAAGCATTCAGGAATGCAATTGTCGAGAAGCAGAACTTTTAGTATGAGACATATTAGCTATGTGATGGGAAAGAAAGCAATAAGATTAAATTGGTGGCTTCACAGGTGACAATCTACACAAATAATGTTCATTTAACTGAGTGTACATTATTTATGTTCTTTTATAACATTGTTAAATATTGATGTATATTAATATTGATGTAAATATTTTTAGGTTGTGATATAACATTGTTTATTTTTTTCCACCAAGTGCAAGTATGTGATTTTATTCCAGAGTTCCATGGAAAGATCCAACAGTACATTCAGCATGTCGATATGGCACGGTGGCAAGATGAGCAATTTAGAATATGTCGGGACATGTTCCCTCTCGGAACAATACTATCAGTGGTTGACTTTGCGTAAAATTACACCCTATAACCACAAAATGAAATACAAAGTAAATACTATCACTCAGAGCAGGTGTGCATAATGGTCCATATCACTTATCGACATGGGCCACATAGAAATGAAGAGAAACGTGGGATATTGAAAGAAAGCCACTTTTACATAAGTGACGAATGGACCCATGACATCCATCACGTGCAACATTGCTTTCAATTATTCTATGATCATGTGATAGCTATGGATATACCATTTTATCATCATTTGATTTGGTCAGATAGTTGTGTTGGACAGTTCAAGAATGCACATGTATTTCAATGGTTGTTTTTGTTGCACATAAAATACAAGGTGCCACATACATAAACTACTTTGAAACAGGTCATGGCAAAGGATAGTACGATGGTGCCGGTGCATGCATAAAAACTTCCCTTCGAAGGGAAGAGATGAATTTTATAGGTGCTCGCCTTTGAGATGCCTCATCTATAGTCAAATGGTGTGCATCTGTGATGGGAGAACAAGCAACAAGGAAACACCTAGTGCGGAGAATATTCTGGGAGGTGACAGATGTGGACCGATCCCAAACACATCGGGTGAACACAGTGCATGGAACTCGAGGTTTTCATTCAATTAGAAGCTTATACAACTCGGCCCTACAAATTTGGACAAGATTGAAGGCTTGCTTTTGTAGTTCCTGCAACATCGATGAATGGGATGATTGTGAGTATACAGATACAGTTGATACATGGGATCAAGTGACACTTGGCACTGATTTCAAGGGGGTTAATGAAATAGACCATTTGGAAGATTATCAAACATATATTTCTATAGACTATGATCACATATTGGATCTCATACAAGCAGGTACAAAAAAGTAAATTAGTAGTACCTAAATCACTACAATCCTTTACATTGAAAGAAATTTAATTTATGTTACATGCAAGACCTTTTTTAATATTTATGTATTTTTAACCTTTTTCGATTTCCTTTCACAGGTCATATATATGTAGTGGTTGCCCCAAAAAATAATGAATGGGGTTCTGACTATTGGTTGGCACGTTGCTTAGAGGGGAAACAAACCATTCTCAAACCTACTACAGATGATGAAAATATTGAATTCCCAACTAGCTCGATTGTTATAAAAGGGGAGTACTTGACACTAGTAGCACAACAAAAAAGGAAGGGTGGGTATGTATATCAGGATTATAAACCAGGAGCTATTGTATACCACTTCACCAACCTAGTAGTTGGTATAAAGATCAAGCTACGCACAATTTCGAACAAAAATGGGTCACATGTATGATACTTGCTACCTCATTTAAAGCATGAGAGATTGATGGACACCATAGGCAGCATAGATGATCTATATGGCCTACTCGAGTGAGTGCATTGTCAAGTGTTACTAGATTGTCCAGTGTGGCTAGATTGTCAGGTGCGTTAAATTTAATCCTTAAAGTGTGTGCTGAAGTACAATTTCAATTATTTAGCCTTTAGTTTATTCCCAATGTACTAATTTGTGATTGTTGGATACCATTCACAGACATAATTTACTATTCAGAGGATACTAGACACTATAAACACAATCCTACAACCTCAGGTGAGTTATCTATAAATAATGTTTACACATTTTCATTGGGTTCTCTTTATTTTCTTATGAGAGTACTAATGTTTAGCCTTTCATGTGCCTAGGATACAAACACTATCTATATGGCACATTGGAGGTGCCAAGAATAACTGGTGTCTTTAGACACCACCAAATAGAAATCAGAAAATAACATGCCCTCGAGTCAAGTTTATCATCATCATCTTTATATGCCAAAAGTTCTCTTGTATGTAAAGTTTATGAATATATGCCAATTTTTACATATGACCAATAAACCCTAAGATTATGAATGATCAATAAACCTTAACTAACCTACTGCTGCTCCTAAAATAAATGCAGACCTCAACTATTTTGCAGCCCTAACTAACCCTTATTTCCCACTCCTTAGGCTTCTAACATATCCTAGATACCTAGACTTACATCCCTAGTATCATAATCCTTCAATGTAAGGCACTAGTTGTTGATTTTTTTTTGTGTCTAAATAACCTACAGGACTACCTCTTTTACTGAGTGGTAATTTTCATTAAGTTTTTCATAAGATCCATGAGTGGTAATTTTCATTGTGCACATTCATTGTTCTCACACGATAATCTCGAAAATTCTTTTACATTGTGCACATTCAAGGTACATAAAATTGAAAATGCTTTTACATTCACGGTTCTAACTTTATGAAAATATTTCTTTAAAAATAAAATGGTCATGCTCTTATTTTAGTGATTTGTTGATTGAGCTCACACCTTGGTTTGTTGCTTTCTTGAGTGTGGAAATTGTGAATCGTATGGGAAAGGAATATCAACCCCATGAATCGTATGGGAAAACGTGCTACAACCCTAAAGGAATTGGTCTAAAGCTCTGGAAGAATGACTGAGGCAGGAAGACCAAGACTAGCCAACACATCCATGAGAGCCAATCAAACCATGATCTATTTTTGGTGTAAATTAAATAACTCTAGAAAATCTTTGTAATTTTTATTCTAACCTCCAAAGTCAAAGTTCTAATCTCTTGGTATATCTAGGAGCCAAAACTAATGTCAAACTAGATGTTAATGTGGGTTATAATGCTAGCATTTAATATTTATACTTTAGTCTATGATGAAGAAAAATATCTCTTATAAAGAGTATAAGTATTTTTTTGGTGTAGGATAATAAGTGGTTTATTGAAATAACACTGTCATTATTAGAAATCCAAAACACAACGAAAAATTGATGTGGGACCCCATGACTATATTGAAAAACTTCGCCCTACTGGAAATGTAACTGTAAATTTTTAACTTATATTATATAATTAACTCAATGTAATGCCCGCCTCAGTACCTTAACTATTTAGAATAATGAGGTACTAGTTTTTGTAGTGCTCCTAGACTACTATAGACATTGAGGGCACCTGCTGAGTCACCGACTATTTGAAACATTAATAAAATAACCCTATGATTTTATTTTGAGTATATTTATGATTACGATTGACTGATATATGTGCTTTTGGGTAGTTATTGTGAATGGACGATTTTATGTTTAACGATTAACTTTGATATGAAAATTGTACATATGGATAATGCTTAACGACTAGCTATACGGTGATTATGTATTTGTCGACGAAATGTATATTTGATTAGAAGTTTGAATAAATCATAAATGTTTAACAATACTAGATTTAGAAATCAGATGATGATTATGGAGGACAGTTCTACTAATAAATTGTTGTGAGAAGTGTGTGTAGAAACAAGTGAGACGGTTCACCAACGGACACACAAAGGAACATGAAGGGTCGTAGAGTACGGGTAAATCACACACAGGGAGAGCGACGACGATGTCGACTTCCGATGGAATACCACGCTTGAGCAGATAAGCACTGATCCGCTTGCTCAAGAGGAAAGCGTGAGGGCGTACGAGGTGGGCCACGACGGAGCTGGTCACGTACGAGTTGAGGGGCGCGCAGTGAGAACGGACTCACTCCTCAGTGCCATTAGTCCCTAGATAGCGTGTAGACGGAGGATGGAAGGTAACGGCTCCTGAAATCCCTACATGAAGTTCTCGCAAGTCAAAATGGAAGGATGACGGTAGAAGGGCCCGACGGTGCGGTACCCTGCCGAGAACGGAAAGAGTGAATGCAAGGACCCAACGATGTGGTGCCTTGCCGAGGAATGGGAACTATGGATGACTGGACTCGACGGAGTGGTGCCATGTCAGAGAAATTAAATTAAAGAACTAGGAGCCCAACGGCGCGACACCGTGATCCTAGTGAGTTTGATTGTTAAATTTAACTGCATAAAAACTTATGAGAATAACTCTAGATTATTACTTAGCAAATGCATAAAAATAATTTAGGCATTTGCACATGAATAGTTATTTTTGTTGAGCATTTAAAATAATAGAAACCATTATTTAGGAGCAAAATAGAATCCTAAGATTAGACACCTAGTCAACTAAAAGCTAGGAGTTAATTAAAATATCTGGGGGACAAACTAGAGCAAACTTAGGGGTGTTGGTGCACTTCCCAGAGAAACTGACACTTGGATGGGTGAGTGTTTTAATTAAATAATTAATTAAAAATATGTAATTATGCATGAAGCGACATGTGTCGCATGAGATTTTCCTTTATAAGGAAGGCTTGGGGAATGGGTAAAGGGCCCATAATTTGGACGATTGTCGTAATTTTTGAATGCCTCAAAGACTTGCTGCTATCTAAGGGTTTGGCTTAGAAATCCTGGTGGGAAGGGAAGCCCAAGCTGAATTTATGAAAGACTTGTGTGAGCTCTACGACCCAAAGCTCGGGGGAGGCCATGCGACTGAAAGCATGAGCCTATGGTTGGGTGGCGAAGCTAACGGTTGCTTCGCCTATGGTTAAATGAGCTTTGCTGGAGGGATCCTACGGAAGATGCAGACAACAATGGACCAGCTGGATCGGGTTGACAGGTTAAGGTTTGCTTATTTTTGTTAAGTTATTCACTATTTTATTTTATTTTTCCAATAACTATAATGGCTAATTTGTTTGTATGAAGTTTTTAAAGTTTCAGGTTCAGTTCAAGGGTACCCTAAAGGAGGGGCCCTACACTTGGTATCAGAGCCGGTCGACCCTTGAGGGCATCAGAATCATATATTTATCAAGGGTCTTGTCGTTGAACTGTTGAAAGGAGAGGATCGACGACAATGGTCGGCACATCAAGTCATCGACGACAGTCGAATCGACCGTCGAAACAGGTCACCATTCTTATTTTCTGTTATATTAGTATGAGGAATGTAAAATACATTTTTCTGTGCATGAAGCTTTAGAACGCCGAAATTGCAAGAGACATATATGGATTTCATAAGTTCAGATTCTGAACAGGAATGTAGTCGCTGACCTTTGCATAGATGCTTTAAAATGTTAGACTAATTTCTGCGCATGAACTACTTTTTTAAAAGATCTCTGCATATGTCTATTTAGGGATATTAGTTGATAGATGAAGATCGAACAACCCAGAAATAAGACAATGGATCCATCGTACCTCTATGAACCCATTTATAAAGTTTAATTGGAATTCTCTGTCCAATTATAAGCTCTGGATTTACTTTACATACATTTTAAAGATTTATATGAATAAATGAAGAGCAACGAATCTGCCTTTCTGCAAATCCTTAAGCTCTGTTCCCAACACACATATTTCGATTCCATGTGAAGATAGATCTATCCCTGTAAATACATGTTTGCTGCTGGTTTCATTAACTATTTATTGTCGATTTTAATCGATCTATTCTTGTAAAATCTTAGACTCTGTTTGGACCTGCTTGTTTTCGATTCCATGTGAGATTAGATCGACTCTGTAAAGCTTTAGATTCTGGTTTCAATGCTTAATTTGATTGATTTGTAGGAATACTCAGCTCTATCTTAAATACAATTCATTATCGCTATCAGTAGTGCGACCTGCTGTCCCTAAGTATCACCTGTGTTGCTAATTGCTGAATATGGAGGCCGCGCAGTCTAGATCGAAAGTTTGTATCTCTGTTTTTAAATAATTATGTGATTAAATTTCTGTGTGTAAGTCAAAGATAGAACCACCGTATGTAGCTTGCGGGTGGACTGAAAATTCAAATCTCTGTGCAGTACATTTAGGTCTAATTCATATCTTGGTATTGTTGAATGCTTTTAGGCTAGATCTAGATTTATGTGGTTTAAACCGATCTGATATGATCACATCCATGACTGAGTCGAATCCACTCATGACTGAGTCGAATCCACTCTGTAGTCGGTGGTGCATTGAATGTATAAGTGTTACGGATCTGGAATTGTTGTTGTGCTTGATTGTTCACAGTATTATGGATTTGTGTTTTGAGTGTTTACGGTATTACCGATCTGGAGTTGCGAATCGAATCTATAATTAACCGTATTCTTTAGAGCCCTATAACTATCACCATAGTGGAGGACGAGATTCTACTTCATCTCCGGTTTTGATTTAATTTCTCCGTCAATATGAGATCGAATCCGATCTGAAATCCACTTTAAATTAAAAACTTATTAAGTCCAAGATTGGACCACCGACCATCTTCTCCTTCGAATTGGTATCTGTGTGCTCTGACATTGAATCCCAACCTGTGGCTCTTTTCGAATCAAAGATTATTGACTTGATATCGGATCACTCATTAAAAATCGCAGTGTACACATTCCTGGAACTGTTGGGCATTCTCCAAAACCTGTGGCAAAATTTGTAGTTTAATTATCAAAGTTTCTGTGTATTTAATTCAGATGGTAATTCCAGATCTTGCCTTAACTTTAATTTTTTTTTGTTTAAATCTCAGCACAGTCTTTTCGAAAATAGTTGGACGTTCTCTGGAATCATTGGCGCAATTGTGGTCAATCATCAGAAGTTCTGTGTATTCAATTTGGGATTAAAAGGCGTCTCTCAGATACGATTATTCTAGAATTCGTAGTTATAAATTGTAAATTACCTTTGCAATTTCGCTGGGCATAAACTACTCATTGACATACCCAGAATTGGTGAAGCCCCTTTCGTTATCCGAGCATGAAAGTTTTATTTGACCTTTCCAAGATTGTGAGACGAATTTCCCTCTATTTGATTATATGTTGACTTTCCCCAAAACTAAGAAACGAATTTATTTGACTATTTTTGACATCCTCAGGATTATAAAACTAATTTCTCCATGTCCATTGATTACTTATTGAGAGATCTAGATTGACGAAGCAAATTTCATTTCTGTGTATAACTACGAATTGTATGTAAACGTCAAAATTTCTGGGTATCCATTATTCGATTAACATTTCCAGAACTATTTTGCCACCTGTCCATCACCCGTATCTTAGATTTGAATATGGAACCCTGTTAAGAAATCTCAGTGTATTGATTATTTCCCCATTTTAATTTGAGATCGAAATTTAATAAGACGTTTGAATGCTGTTGTTTTAAAACTCTTCTCCAGAGTGACAGCGATCAGCATTTCCATGCATCTCTGTGATTTTAATTTTCTTTTTATTATCTGAAATCAAGATCTTATAGAGTCTATGAAGGCCGTCATTCAGATGATCTCCACGCTGACAAAAAAAATAGAGTTTATTCATCTCTGTCTGATTAAATTAAAACTTCCTTGTCGAAGCCCTATTCTGCCACAGGTGAATTCCTATCTGGAAGATTTGTGTTGTTCTTATTTCTTGTCCATTCTTCTGTTATCTCCAAGATCGCCCTCTTCCTGGCATTTATACGTTGCATTTTGACTCTGCCCCAAGGATTTATTTCTAGATCTCTCATGGATTTGTAAGCTTACTCTTTAAAAATTTCGAGTTGATCCAACTCATGTGGCGTTTTTAGATCTCTGTGCATCATTGTTTGATTGTCGTTTCCAGATTGCTTAAACAAATTGTGATCCTGCATCGTTTAATCTCTGTAATTTGATCATTGGCATTTCCATCTCTCTATTTTTTTATTTTTTTGTTCGTGTCACCTTATTCCTTCCACCATCTGTTGGGAGTTGGTGTTAAACTAATCCTTGAATTCGTTAATCTTGAGTTGATGCTTAAGCGCCTGGGAGATATTATTCAGATGGGGTAAGCGATTGGTTCCAAGCGGAAAGGCTTTTCATTTATTTTACTTTTCCAGTGATTGATTGTTGAATAGTTATAGATCAGAGTTAGGAATTTTGACTCCTATTTAGCATACTGACTTTTGATAGCGTGTAAGATGCTAGATCTATGTGGGGATTTTGATCAAAGGACTACATGAACCCGGATCTCTGCTTTAGATCTGATCCTACTATATGATTTCTCTCCTTTGTGGATATCCAACTTGTCGAAATATTAGTAGGAGAATTATATATTGTTTCCCTTCTTTTTGGGTCTGTCGATGTATTATATACTACATTGCAAATGGAAAGGGAGGGCGTAGAGAAAGAGGGCCCGATTTCCAGTTGATTAGAAAGGTATTATGCTCACTGTGCATTTAATTTAATGTTTAGAATATGCACATTTACTGATCACCACAGTCAAACTTGGGTACGTTATTCTGTTTTGTTTTCTGAAAAACGTGGGAGAGATCTGTATACCCCTCTGTATTACGCAGATCGGAGTAAAGGGGTAGTGTTTTCTGGTACTAGTACTGCACCCTTTCTTGCCTTCGCGTGCTCAATGCTAATTGTATCTCTGTGTACCATAGCGTGAACCATAGGTAACTGTGTGAATTCCACCCTAGATTTCTCGATGTGCTTAAAATACTGATTCTTCTTTGTTGGATGAGATTCTGTTGCCTTAAGCGTGATCCATGAGATGCCCAGTGATTTCATCCTGGAGTTTTTCGATTTGTTTGAAGTACTGATTGATCAATAATAGTTATACCACTGTTTACGGTAAGCGTGATTCTTGAGGAATACTAACTGTTCATTGTTTCATGTAATTATGTCGCCATAACGTGATTCATGAGGAGCAAGGTAAATGCATTCTAGTTTTTAGATATTTTAAACGGCTGACTGTATCAATGTTATTGATAACTCCGTTACCATCCCGGATCCAATGGAGGCAGTGTGACTCCCCACTGATACTCGTGGGTACAATTATTGCATCCTAGATTTGAAATCCATTGTTGGCATCCCGGTTAAATATAATTGTGTATTTGTTGGTGAGGTGTGAAACATTAGATTCCAACATGATATTCGCTACCTGTGTTATTTTTCATAATGTTTACGCTTTAGCAAATTACAAGTTGGTAAAAGGAATCCCTTACGGATTGCGATTTTGTAGTAAATTTCTGTCAGTAATGTATTCTCAATGTATTCTCAGCCAATAAGTCGAAGATCCACGTGGCATGCCTTTGAACAGTTCAATTGTCAAATGGAGGCCGAAACAGTATGGACATTCGGTTATGGGTAAAATGGATGCATGAATAATGAGAGACGAGGTTAAAAGATAGCGCTGGTCGCTGCCATGCAAAGGAAGATTTAAAGCTTAAAAAAAAATTACGAGTTCGTGATTCTCGTTTTATTTTGTTTTTGTTTTTTTTTAAGTGTCGACAAAATAATTTATTATCATAAACAAAAATTTCTTGAATTAATGTTACCTGCATTTCGGAGGCCACCAAATGTCAACTTTTTGCACATAATTAACCCTTAGACAGTCAGACAAGAAGAAGACCAATAATGGGTTGTTAACATATAGTGGAAGCTAGTGTGTAATGTGTATTGAAATTTAAATATTTTTTTTATGATAATTATCTCATTCATAGTCTCACACCGGTAAATGATTTTTTTTATGTAGATAGAATGGAGAAAAGTTGTGTGTCAAAAGTTTACTTTAAGGGAGAGTAGTAATGAGGATAGATTCTAGTTACACTCATTTAGCATCATGATTATGAATATTTGTATTATTCCTTTACTCAAGATCTTTGTATCAATATATATATATATAGTCAACCATAGTTGAAGTCCTACATTTGATAGTCAGTCATAGTTTGTTTATGGTTGAAGTATTATATTATAATGTATCAAATAAACTCGGTAGTATGCATCGAATCCATTGTTATGTGTTAAATGATATTTAAAATTAATAGGTTAGTGAGAAACTTCACCAATGAAGTTGGGGTGAATTGAAAGTATATGTTTATGCCCTTAAAATTAATATTTCGGTGATGGGTTAGTACTTATTCATGGTGAAAGAAAATGCACCAAATATTGTTGGAAGTTAAACTAATGAAAGCTACATGGTGTCAACAATAGAATGCGAAACCTAAAGGATTGTTTAGATGGATTTTAGTAAACTAAAGGAGAAGAGATGGTATGTGTATTAAATGATTTGTTTGAAGTTATGGCTTAAAGTAATTAAATAATGAGATATGATTGTTATTCTAATTATAATTCTATAATAAAATTGGATACGAATTGTGATAATTGTCTTATGAGCTAAGTTTATGACATACACTTGCTACGAAGATCGACTTAGAAAAATCAAAGCTGTGATTCTTACTTCTTCTCCTTCGGCAAGGATACTTCCAGCTTCTTGAACAGGTTAGAATTATTCTCCTCTAAATTTGCTAGTATGAAAGTTTGAATGGTATTTAGGGTTCATATACTTTGATGAGGGGTTTTGCGTCCAGAATTTTATCTATTGGTTGTAAATGCTTATTCTCTAAAATCAAGGCGATGGCTTCGCAGGTATGCACTACTAGTTTGTAATCATGCTTTGGATTGAGAAAAGAGAGAAGTTAAACTTACATTGAATTATAGAATCTTAGTTGTACTTGAGTTAGGAAGAGGAGAAAACTTTACATAACTTTGTTTATACAAATCTGAGATTATACTTTTAGATATATTAAGTAAATGGAACTCCAGTATTTAATTATACTTTGGATTATGAAAAGAGAGAGGTTGCATGTAAGATTAGTTTAGGAATGGATAAGGTATGTATTGAAGAACAGAATTCGGAAGGGTTAATTCTTATTTGAAAACTCAGATATTGTTTAAAATATATGATAGTTATACGTAACCATAGAAAATGAATAAACTGGTATTGAATATTTTATTCCTTATGTGGAAATGTGTTAGTGCTTAACAGAGTTACATAAATGATATATTTATAGTTTTGCTGAATGAAAGGAATTTGTTATGGATGATTTCAAATTTGGTTACAATTAATGAGCCAATAGAGGACTGTTGTGGGGATTGCTACACTATGAAAGATATGATTTAGTTATATTGTCAATTATGAGATATATACTTATATGATGCTAGAAAGGAGGAAATGAAATTTTATTAGCAATTTTGGTTATGTTGAAGCAATGAATGTGGAAAGAAAGAGAACTCACCATGGAAGTACATGAGACTTAACTTCGGGACAAAGTTTTAATAAGAGGGGGTGTATGTAATGCCCGCCTCAGTACCTTAACTATTTAGAATAATGAGGTACTAGTTTTTGTAGTGCCCCTAGACTACTATAGACATTGAGGGCACCTGCTGAGTCACCGACTATTTGAAACATTAATAAAATAACCCTATGATTTTATTTTGAGTATATTTATGATTACGATTGACTGATATATGTGCTTTTGGGTAGTTATTGTGAATGGACGATTTTATGTTTAACGATTAACTTTGATATGAAAATTGTACATATGGATAATGCTTAACGACTAGCTATACGGTGATTATGTATTTGTCGACGAAATGTATATTTGATTAGAAGTTTGAATAAATCATAAATGTTTAACAATACTAGATTTAGAAATCAGATGATGATTATGGAGGATAGTTCTACTAATAAATTGTTGTGAGAAGTGTGTGTAGAAACAAGTGAGACGGTTCACCAACGGACACACAAAGGAACATGAAGGGTCATAGAGTACGGGTAAATCACACACAGGGAGAGCGACGACGATGTCGACTTTCGATGGAATACCACGCTTGAGCAGATAAGCACTGATCCGCTTGCTCAAGAGGAAAGCGTGAGGGCGTACGAGGTGGGCCACGACGGAGCTGGTCACGTACGAGTTGAGGGGCACGCAGTGAGAACGGACTCACTCCTCAGCGCCATTAGTCCCTAGATAGCGTGTAGACGGAGGATGGAAGGTAACGGCTCCTGAAATCCCTACATGAAGTTCCCGCAAGTCAAAATGGAAGGATGACGGTAGAAGGGCCCGACGGTGCGGTACCCTGCCGAGAACGGAAAGAGTGAATGCAAGGACCCAACAATGTGGTGCCTTGCCGAGGAATGGAAACTATGGATGACTGGACTCGACGGAGTGGTGCCATGTCAGAGAAATTAAATTAAAGAACTAGGAGCCCAACGGCGCGACACCGTGATCCTAGTGAGTTTGATTGTTAAATTTAACTGCATAAAAACTTATGAGAATAACTCTAGATTATTACTTAGCAAATGCATAAAAATAATTTAGGCATTTGCACATGAATAGTTATTTTTGTTGAGCATTTAAAATAATAGAAACCATTATTTAGGAGCAAAATAGAATCCTAAGATTAGACACCTAGTCAACTAAAAGCTAGGAGTTAATTAAAATATCTGGGGGACAAACTAGAGCAAACTTAGGGGTGTTGGTGCACTTCCCAGAGAAACTGACACTTGGATGGGTGAGTGTTTTAATTAAATAATTAATTAAAAATATGTAATTATGCATGAAGCGACATGTGTCGCATGAGATTTTCCTTTATAAGGAAGGCTTGGGGAATGGGTAAAGGGCCCATAATTTGGACGATTGTCGTAATTTTTGAATGCCTCAAAGACTTGCTGCTATCTAAGGGTTTGGCTTAGAAATCCTGGTGGGAAGGGAAGCCCAAGCTGAATTTCTGAAATACTTGTGTGAGCTCTACGACCCAAAGCTCGGGGGAGGCCATGCGACTGAAAGCATGAGCCTATGGTTGGGTGGCGAAGCTAACGGTTGCTTCGCCTATGGTTAAACGAGCTTTGGTGGAGGGATCCTACGGAAGACGCAGACAACAATGGACCAGCTGGATCGGGTTGACAGGTTAAGGTTTGCTTATTTTTGTTAAGTTATTCACTATTTTATTTTATTTTTCCAATAACTATAATGGCTAATTTGTTTGTATGAAGTTTTTAAAGTTTCAGGTTCAGTTCAAGGGTACCCTAAAGGAGGGGCCCTACACTCAATTTTATTACTGTAAGGAAACAAAATAAAACAATAATGGAATAGATACTATCTTAGCAATATAGCCAAGTAGTGAGTAGTTATGCACATGATTAAAGTGCTAGTCTTCTTAAAAATATCAAAAATAATTTTACACATACCCATAATTAGTTGGTCAACACCCAAGGGGGGAATTTTTTTTTGAAGCAACATTACTTCTGATATGTTAGTTAATAACCTTGTCAAAACAGATGTTCACTAAACCTAACCCATATTCTAGGTGAAAAATGTGACAAACTATTGAATGGAAATAGTTACATAACATCATATATAATTCTTGCAACATTATGAACTCCCATATCAAGTCAACCATATCGATAAATATGAACATTGCTTTATATTATATGTACATATAATGTTTTCAAAAATGGCATGCCATGGCCATAATACAAAATAGTGGATCATACTATACATCTGTGTGTACATACAAACAATATGGTACATGTATGTATACCCCCTATACATGGATTATATTTACCCCCCTAAACATGAATTCTATTTGTCCCCCTTTTCACTACCAATGTCAGTAGCTAAAGATAAGTCTATCTTTATTTTTCAGCTGCTCGATGGCATTCCCCAACGCTCCGTAGGAGGATCCATTCTCAATTGCGGAGACTGCACACAAACCAAAATTTGTAAGTTAGTTTACCAAGCTATAAAAATAAATACAACTCTATGTACATTTGTTCAAATTCCAAGCAAATATAACATTTTTAGTTACCATGCATGTGTAAGTCCTCGGCAATGAAACTGCATGTACTTGGGTGGGTGAGCATGGATGGTCATCAGTGGCCCCAATTGGGTGCTCTTCAGGCACCACTAGCTCAGTAGATGCCTGCATAAAGTAACATATGTCAATGTCAGCAAATACAAAGAAAATGAGACATATATACTACATGGACAGACAATGACTTTTTCAAAGAAAGCGAGACACACACGTATGTGGGGAGGGGGGGCAGAGGTGGGTCACCAACAACCTCGGTTGGGTGCTCTTCAGGCACCACTAGCTCAATAGATTCCGCATAAAGTAACATATGTCAATGTCAGTAAATACAAAGAAAACAAGAAATATACTACATGGATGGACAATGACTTTTTCAAAGAAAGCGAGACATACACATACCTGGGGGGGGTAGAGGTGGGTCACCAACAACCTCGATTAGGTGCTCTTCAGGCACCACTAGCTCAATAGATGCCTGCATAAAGTAACATATGTCAATGTCAACAAATACAAAGAAAACGAGAAATATACTACATGGACGGACAATGACATTTTCAAAGAAAGCGAGACATACACATACTTGGGGGGGCAGAGGTGGGTCACCAAAACCCTTGATTTGGTGCTCTTCAGGCACCACTAGCTCAGTAGATGCCTGCATAAAGTAACATATATGTCAATGTCAACAAATACAAAGAAAAGGAGACATATATGTACTATATGGAAGGACAATGACTTTTTCAAAGAAAACGAGACATACTTGCATACATACAAATTAAACTATACTAAATACATATACCTGCGAAAGGTGAAGAGGTGGGTCAATAGTGGGTGCAATAACTGACATTGGCCTAAATGGATGGTCATATGCATCCATAAACATGGTCGCTCGGTGGAAATAGTAATCATGCTACATAATGAAACATAAAGATACAATTAGAAAATTTCTAATCATTAAAAGCATAAATAAAAGCACAATTAAAAGAATGTACCTGTGTTTGGGAATCTACCTCTGCATGCGAGGGACCTTCCTGGGATTCCACAAACTCATCTTTCCCACCCTGCATAAAACATATTGTATCCATATTAAGACGTATTGAATGTTCCGATCTCTAATATAAATATGTAAATCACGACATGACAAATTAAAAAGTAAAGTTCTTACAGCTAATGGTGAAGAACCAAAATCATATGCAGCTTTGACCACTGCATCAAGGTCAGCAACATTAATGGCCGAATTATGCGAATATAGGGTGTAATTTGACACCAGCTGTATATTTGTTCACGTAAATTGTCATATAATTAAATAAAAATAAATTACTAAACAATTGAAATCTATGATATAAAACAAAATATACTATGTAAATAATTAGTTTTACTTACATATCGGAGCAATCCATCTCTCCAGAAATCTGAAGCAGGCCCGTAAAATATGCTGTGACATGCTATGCAATGGTGTAGAATAACACGACTCTCTGAACCCTCTATGTCTCCAGTGTGATTTGTAGCTCTGGTAGGGTCTAGAGACCTAGCAAGTGGATCCTCAGTGTGTGATGGTCCAACACCAGATGGGCCAGCCTTAGAAGTGCCAACCCCTTGGCCTACATTACCTCCAACAACAGTGTCAACTCCTTGGCCTACATTTCCTTCGACAGTAGTCCCATGTCGAAGCAATGTATTTTCCAAATGGAATAAGGCCTCTTGCATATCATCAAGAAGGAGACTCACTGGAGGATATACCCGAGGGGGATTTGGTGTGAGTGGAGGGCGTCGCACACGGTTAGGATCAGTCCTAGCCCCTTCCCTATCTTGGGGCATCCCATGACCTACACCCTAGAACTCTAGAATGTCAAAATAGTTCACATGTTTCCCCAGGATAAATTCTGCATACAGCTTCCTAAGGAAATAAAATGGGATGTCTCTATTCCCATGAGGGTCTTCATCGAAGACCATGTACTAGCGATCCATTCAATTGGATTTAATATTTGGTTCCACGCACCAGTATATGGAAATGTGTGATCGACTAGTGGGTAGAACCAATCCGGTGCTAGGGTCTCGGAATAATGAAAATAATTGGTCTTTTGTTATCTTTAGTTTTTTTACGTCTTTGTAGCTCAACCCAGTGGAATAGTATTGCCTCTGGGAATCTCTGTACAAGATAATGTTGTATAGTGCTCCTAGGGCATTGGAAATTGTGTTAGTTATGGTATCTAATGCCTCAGCTAAATATTGTCTTAAATGGTCCCCCCCTATAAACAGTGAGCTAAGGCACATCAATGCACCCAAACGAACCAGAATCTCTGGATTCCGGTCATGTTCCTCCTCGGTGTTTGGGTTTGTGTTTGGATTTGGGTTTGGGTTTAGGTTTGGATTTGTGTCTGCATTTGCGTTTGGGTTTGAGTTTGTGTCTAGGTTTGGGTTTGGGTTTGGGTTTGTGTCCTTTATTAAGATTACAACAAGAAGTTCAAAATTTAATTAATAAATTTCATTGTTTGGTTTAATATGTAGCAAATTTTATTAAATTGGTTTAAAAAAAAAAAAAAAACTATTAAATTGACAAACACAAGAATGAAAATTGAAAGGAATTTGGAAGGAAAGGGAAACCTACCTTCCATTGTATCCCAAGTGTGAATTGGCTCTTCTTAATTTTCCTCCTCCTTCTCTCAAACTCGAATTGACAGTGCATTTTTTCGCCCACCCGAAATCGCCGGCCTTGGCTGTGTATGCGAAAATGAGGCCGTGGGCCACTATTTTTTTTTTTGGTATTACAAATCACAAGTGCGATATATCGCACTTGCGATTTGAAACTCTTAAGAAATATGCAACAATTAAAGTTTTTGTAATGGTCGCTTATTGAGTTCAACAATTTTTGTATTACAAATCGCACTTGCGATTTGTAACTCTTACAAAACACAAATGCGATATATCGCACTTGCGATATATGCTAACTAACCTTAGACTCGGTTTTGGGCTCGGGTCTATCCAAACCTAGCAACAATAGCGCATATGTGTTATGGTTTCCATTTCAGAAATGTGTTTTCGATTTCTAAAGTGGCACTAAAAAGTGGAACCAACTTCGTGTGCCCACCCTTACACGATCTCTCTATCCACTAGCCACACTCACACCACACAAATATAATGGTAGAACATCTAATGGAAGAACTTTGAAAGCATGACTAGGAAATTAAACATTGCATTGAGAGGTATTTCAAATTGATCACCCACACTATCCATCATAGAGAGGAAGACTATGATTTTTTCTGTAGAATTCCATTGCCTTCACTAATTGATTCAATTTATGTCATACATTATGTAAGTCCATGTTGAACAAGTTGAACAATTCATTGAGATGAAAAATCATAAGGGATTATGGATAATTAATGATAGGAGAAAGCAGGGGACCTTAGAGAAAAATTTATGTGCATGGATTCGAATCTGGACAACAGTCTTGGTACTAATATGATCTGCAAGTGAAGCACAGCACAAGGGTGATACATAGGAAGCAAAGCATTAGAATTTAGGACCCATAATTGATAAAACAAAAATTGAAACCTTTGTTACAAGTTGTACAAAAGAATCAGCATCAAAATACACAAGTGCAAAACAAAGGGGAAACCAAGCAAATCAAAGGGGAAAGATGTGCACATGCCAGACATCCTACTTCAACATAAATAAAAATGTAATAATTTAAGCATAAGAAAATTATTATTTTTAGCTTCAATACGTTGCCATGTTTGACCATGCATCTTCAATGCTTCCAAAAACTTATGATGTTCTTCTTCAGTGCATCTTTCCCGCTGCTTTGTGATAGTATAGGGTTTTCTAACCTATCAATCAAGAAGATAACTTATCCTTTGTCAAAACATAGTGTTGTGATTAATAGACATGTTTGACATTACTAAATGAGTTTCAGTAAAAAAATATCAGCAAACAATTGCAGCTTAATAAAAAATCCTTAAGGCTTTGGTCTAGAACATAGTCACAAAATATGTTTGTAAAAATTTGCATGCACTCCGAGATACAAAAAAAAATATGGTATTCTAAAGAGGTAAGGAAAGTACCCAAGAATATACATCCACATACATGTCAGCAAAAATGTCAAATCTGAAAATCTTGTAAAAAAAGCATCGACAAGTTAAACTTAAGGTCAGGCATGAAAATGAACTTTAGTAAAAATTCAAAAAGTTAAATTTCCTTGCAATAAATATTGGCATGCCTACTTGTAGTCAATTCTTTAACTCAGTATCTATATGGATTTTTGAATACTACTAGGAAACCGAACAAAAGTATAGAATACATATTTGTTTGGGAAACTTATGGTATATTATGTGACAAACAAGCTTCTTCAAGAAAATAAAGCTGCAAAAGAACACAATGAAACAAAAAGAAAAGTTTCCTGTTTTCAAACTAGATACTTGTTCACAAGGATGAAATTGAAAGGATTTCAGCTTGTCTAAATATAATAATTTAAGAATGTCACACCAACAAAATCAATATCAATCATGTCAACCCTAATCATTTTTATCTTTTTGCAACAATCTTGGTAAGTATCTTCAAAGGAGCATTAAACCTAATGGATCTAGTCTGAGACTGAAATCCAACCCTAATACCTATTAAGATGAATGTTACAAATACTCGCACACAGGCCAATAACTAGAAATACTTCAAAAATAAAGTCAACACCTTACCTATTGAGGCACTAATACACTCTCAAATAAACATTAGATCACGTGCAACTTTAGTTTAGCTTACAACCCACTTCTATAGAGTTTCCCTTGCCTTGCCCCTTAAGAGATAATAAATAGATCCCGAAAAAGTTCTGATTGCAAGTGACATTAACATCGCATAAAGTTCATCATTCATGTCTCTGCATTCACATTGAAATTTGAAACTTTAAGCAATATTTCCTGACCAACATCACTTAGAATGGATTTAGTTTCAAGGAAACAAAACTAAATAGAATTTATTAAAGATTTTAACTCAAATGAATGGATTTTCAATTGAAACAAACCCATTCTACAAGAAGAGTGGATTGCGTTTCCTTTGCTGTCATACCTTTAATTCGGGACATTTCAATAGGAAGTGGATGACTTCATGAATTCATGGGAACGAAGTGCATGAGCTCATGAAGAATAATGTAGGGCTACAATCTCAAAGCTTGATATTGTTTATATCAGGCTATATAAGGAAGTTCAGATAAATAATCTAACAATGATGAACTTAAGGAAAGCCTAAATATTTCTATCTTGAATCATAAGTAGAACGACAAAATCTTACCTTTGTGGTGAATTTGTCTCCTGACGATGAGACCTCGTCACTCAAAAATCGGATAGACGAGGATTGGGACTTGCTTGGTTCGAAATAATGTACAGCATTGCTTTGAATACCTTGCCGGCATGCGAGAGCTTCAGTTCTTTCCCCCTGTACAAAGCAGAAAAACATTCACTATTAAAATTCGACAGTACAAACAGGTCTGTAACCTAATTCTTCCCCCCTGTACAAAGGAGAAAAGTATTCACTATTAAAATTCGATAGTACAAACAGGTCTGTAAACTAAATAAGTCTATGAAAATAGAATATTCTTAATAGGGTACAACATCAGGAACATTTCGTTCGCCCAGAAAACATGATTTACAAGAAGAATGAAGAAAAAATACTTTAAATCAGAGATACCTGCAAAAATTCAAACTAAACCAAAAATTGTGCATTTAAATGGAAAAAACAGAACTAAATTACTTTTTGAAGGTGAAAATTGTTAAAACATTACTGGAAACTGTATATGTCGAGGCAAATTTTCTACATTTAATAGATTTTTTTATTGATTCAAACAAAAAACTATCTAAAATCCATTTTTCAGACAATGGAGAGAAAAATATTTAAGTGGAATAGTTGTGAGTTTGAAGAAGGAAAAGGGCTAGAAAATTCTATTGAATAGAAAAGCTTTCAAGAATATTGCTTTGAACATGAAAAGCTTCGTGAAAACCTTGTCTGTGTAGAAAAACAGAAAAGAAGAAAATTTGGCGTCTAAAAAAACTCAATGACAGTTAAGAATCAGATGTCAGATTAATCACAGATTGGTTTTAAAGGTTTGATGCAAATCGCAGAAGATGTCAAATCACTGAAATATTTACATGTAGTTGGTATGTAATACAATGTATTGTATTTTTTTTTTATTTTTTTGAATTTTAATTAATCTGGAACAATGATAAAAATGCCCCATCGATAGTTCTTATCCAATAGAAATTTATAAAATAAGTAATAAAACAAGTTGGAAAATCATATTATCTTTGTTCACTTCAAGGTAAATATAATGTTTTTCAATAAATTGATGTTCAACTAATAGGAAAAGACAGAACATATGGTCTCTGCCTACGACAGGGGCTAAAATTGACTAGGCATCGAATTTTGACACACGAGAAGCTGTATTTTATACAATGGCTAAGCATTGAATTTTGAGACATGAGTTTCATTATTATTTTCGGTATCACGTTAGGGAGTGGATTCATTTCTGATTAAAAAAATTTCTTGACAGAGCTGAAACCCTGTGATCTTGGGAGGGTTGATTTACTAGATACTGAGTATTTCAGCTCTGTGATTTTTGGGAGGGTTGATTTATTAGATACCTACTATTGTAAATTTTTATTTTATATTCAAAGCTCTTTAATATCAAGCAACAGAGTAAATAATTGAAAGTGTAGTTTTTCCTACATTTTAAAATTACAACCTTAACATAATTCATAACTTTCAAATCCATCCAAATAATCGAAACTGCCATTTAAATAATAAAATTTTCATATTTTAAAAATTATATTACCCAATTCACGCCAAAAATGGAGGGATTTAGTTGCTATATTGGAGTCTTCTCTCACCAATTGGTCAATGGAAAATACAAAATTCCAACCCAAAGTCCAAACCAAAGACCTTTCACTAGACCCCATTACTTGCAGGTAGTGATGGATTTTGAAAGGGAAAATGACCGTCATGGGGCATTTTGACCATCAAATATGGTTAAAATATTTTGCTAACTGTCTAATGTGAGGGGTAGTTTTCTGATTTAAACGCATTTTTGAAGAGCATTAAAATTTATAAAACGTCATCATCTTTCTATTAATTTTTAAGGATAACAAAATTTAGAAAACTTCATTATATTATAGTAGTATTAATATCTTTTACCTTATGTTTAATTCCAACTTCCACCCATACTTTCACTAAATAAATAGAAACATATATTAAATTAGCATTATTTCCATCTTTCCATGCCTTTCCATTTTGGAAGTTGCATTGATTTTTAATAAAAAAATAGAAAAAAAGAAAAAAAAATCGTTTAATTCAATGGTTTTCCATTATTTTTTTATTTTTCTATTATTGCATTGAACATCTACATACTAAAAATTTCAGTGCTCAATGCTCATTGATTACATTTGCATTATGTAACAACTAAATGACTTGGAATTTGGGAGTGTGCAGCCAAAGGATTTTAAGTTTGGACACAGAATCTTCGAAAGCATCATCACAGGTACTTCTTGCATGATTTTTCTATCTTTTTTTTATAATTTTAAATAACATCATTTATATGTAGACTGAATTATTTTTGTTGACATGATATTTCCTGATTTCTCCCATATTTTCAGTAATTTCAATTTCAATAATCTATATAGATTCATACATTAAATTGAAATAAGAATCTCATATATTTTTGTTATGGATCAATTTCAATGATATATTTTTGTTATGGTTCAGTTTGAATGACTTCTACCATTGTAATGATTTCTAAAACAAGTTTTTGTTTGCTACATGGTTGTTTGTCACATATTTCTCTTAAACCATGTATAAATATAATAGCTTTAGAGTGGGCATATTTGATTCAATTCAAATGCAATGGGATGTTAAATTTTGAGCATTAATTCACAATACTCTTGGATATTTACTGAGAGAATAACATATATAGTATATCAATGCATAACAATCACAATAAGCATCACAAGAATCAAAAACCATGAGAGACAAGACACATAGAGTTTTCGTGGGGAAAACCCTAAGGTGAAAAACCCCACAACTTCCTCAGAGATAGAGAGAGCAATGGCTCAACCAAAGTACAACCAAAATACACTTGAGATAGTCTCGTAGATCAGATGATCCTCCTTCTCACTAGTGCGCCACTTTATGAGTGAGAGAAGTGTGTCTTTCCGAATGATCCAAATAGAGATCTCCCGATCTCTATTTATACTTAACCTGTTCTCCCAGTGACCTCATGGGGCTGACTTGTCTATCTAGATACATCCACAATATAATATATATTTTAGGGCCGACCCCACACATGGTGGTTTAATAACCCATCGGCAAGTACACACACTTGCGACACTTGTCAATCCACATGACGACAATTCCTTATAGAGGAATAACACATCTCTTATAAGGGTACAATAAATATATATATGAAATACATAGATGAAATACATTCCGATGTTACATATACATCAACACTCGCTCTTAACTAGGAAGGTATTTCTTGACACAGTTCTGCTAGACAAGTCTTCTTCTCGGGATCATCATCATCAATGCATTGTCATCATCATCATCACTGCTGCTACTATCTCAACCAATCTCTGACTCTACTCATCATAGGAATCTCTATAGAGCTAGTCCATTTTCATACTGGATGTAGGCCCACCACCTACAGGTCTTCATCATCTTTGCGAACGGTCTGATAGAGGTGGCCTCTTAGGGCTAATTTTATGTGCGGATGCAATACCGGAAAGAGTATCCCAGGAACATTTATGTGCCTAAGCACGACTAGAAAGATCTCCCAGGACTAATTATATGCATCTCCTCCACAATACCTTTAAAGAGCATCCCAGGAACATTTATGTGCTGTAGCACGACCGGAAAGATCTCTAAAGAGCATCCCAGTACTTATTACGAGCATACATCTCAACCTCTCGGATCTCCAGGACTGATTACATGTGGATAGACAAAACCTTTAAAGAGAATCCCAGGAACATTTATGTGCCGTAGCACGACCGGCAAGATCTCTAAAGAGCATCCCAGGACTAATTACAAGCACACAGCTCAACCTCCCGGATCTCCAAGACTGATTACATGTCTCTGTAGCAATACCCCATCCCATGACTGATTACGAGCACATAGCTCAACCTATCGTATATCTGAGGACTGATTACATACTACATAGCAATACTGGAAAGAGTACCCCAGGAACATTTATGTGCCGCAGCACGACCGGCAAGATCTCCCAGGTCTGATTACATGCTATTTGCACAACCTGCCACATATCATCTCTGACATCCAAGTATCAACCTGATACTCATGATCCAACGGATCATCATCGCACGAGGCATCATCTTGATGCCCATGATCATACTGATCATCATCACTTGTACCATCTTGGTACATATCATCTGGAGCAACATCCTGAAGCTCATCATCATGATCAACCTGATCATACAATGCATCGACCTGATGCACACCAAGTATCTACCTAATACATATCATCATACATGATCCACCTGATCATACAGTGTATCCACCTGATACAAATACAAATACATGATACATATCAACATACATGATCTACCTGTTCATACAATGTATCGACCTGATACAGATACATGGTCCAAGCATCCAACATGATGCATATACAAATACATACAAATGATCCAACCGATCATATCCATCATCCAACATGATGCGTACATACATATAAATGATCCAACTGATCATATCCAGCATCAACATGATGCGTACATACATACAAATATAAATGATCCAACTGATCATACCCAGCATCAACACAATGCGTACATACATACAAATATAAATGATCCAACTGATCATATCCAGCATCCAACATGATGCATATACAGAGCAGTAATTGGAGCATCGTCCTGATACTCATCATCCAGTGCTTACATCCACAGTCATGTGAAGGATCCTCCTTCCAACATGCTTGGAATGGCTTTAGCAAGTGTGTCCATCACTTCTTCCTCGAAGTGTCGTCGATCTGAAGAACACCAAGCCTCTCCCTAAAGTACTCGAACTTCACCCTGGCTAGTGGCTTCGTCAGCACATCTACAATATGCTCGTCCGTCGCAACATACAGGAGCTTCACAGCTCCTCTCTGCACCATATCCTTGATATAGTGATATTTGATCTCTATGTGTTTCGACCTGTCATGAAACATTGGGTTCTCAGACAGCTTCACCCAACTCTGGTTATCGCAGAATATACCAGTAGCATCCAATGGGAGATCAAATAACTCAAACAGTAGCTTCCATAGCCATACTGCCTCACAACTAGATGAACAGGATGCAACATACTCTGCCTCAACTATACTCAGTGCTACGCAGGACTGCTTCCTGCTGAACCAAGAGATCACACCTGATCCCATACTGAAGCAGCACCCAGATGTGCTCTTCCTATCTGCAGCACTGCCAGCTCAATCTGATCAACATAACCTTGTAGGTTAAACTTTTGATTTGCTTCATACTTGAGGCCACAGTCCATTGTACCCTTCAGGTACCTCAAAACATGTTTTACAAGAATTAGGTGAACACTCCTCGGATCCGTCAGGAACTGGCTCAATGTGTTCACCGCAAAGCAAATGTCCGGTCTTGTGTTTTTCAGGTACATCAAGGACCCAATCATTTGACAATACATAGAGACATCAACCGGCTCAGATGAAGCATCATATAGAAGCTTCATATTCAATTCCATGGGTGTGGCCATGGCCTTGCAATCCATCATCTTGAATCTCTTCAGGATATCTACTGTGTACTTCCCTTGACAAAGGAAGATCCCACCTGAATTCTGCCACACCTCCATACCTAGGAAATAATGCATCATTCCCAAATCTTTCATATCGAACTCAGTAGCAAGCTTCCTCTTAGTATCTGCAAACAATCTGTCATCTCTTGTTACAAATAATTCATCCACGTACAGAAGTAGAATCACAAGATTCCCTTCCTCAACCTTGTAGTAAAGGTTGGAATCCGCTTTACTCTTGGTAAATCCCAAGCTAGATAGGAAATTGTCCATCCTACCATACCAAGTTCTGGGGGCTTACTTCAAGCCATACAAGTCTTTCTTCAATCTACACACATATGACTCCCTGTCATGTATTTCAAAGCCAAGTGGCTGCTCCACATATACTTCCTCTCAACTACACCATTCAAGAAAGCAGTATTGACATCCATCTGGTGTATTTTCCATTTCATTGCTGCAGCTAGGGAAAGTACTGTTCTGATGGAAGTATACCTGGCTACAGATGCAAAAGTTTCTTCATAATCTATTCCCTCTTTCTGAGAGAATCCACGAGCTACGAATCTTGCTTTCTATTTCTCTACACTGCCATCTGTAGCATGCTTGATTTTGTAGATCCATTTGGAAGTCATAATAGACTTCTCTTTAGGTCTTGGGACAACATCCCAAACATCATTCTTCATTATTGATTGGTATTCCTCAACCATGGCATCCTTCCATTCTTTCTCTTCCGCTGCTTCTTCATAACTGGAAGGTTCTTTGTTCATAATGTCATAGAGAAAAGCAACATAGCTGGTATGTGATCTGGTTCTCTTCTTTGCTCTGTGTTCTTCTTCTGGAATGCCAAATCTTTCTGCATCTTGAATGAGCTCTCTAGCCCATGCAGGTTTCCTCTTGTGAGAGTTATCCTCACGGGGTGGATCTACAGGTTCTTGCAGATCTTCAAACTCATGAACAACTTCTGGAATTGCTCCAGTCATGGTAGTGTTTTGAAATCTAGTTTCCTTAGGTTCTTCATAAACTTCGATAGGTGCCTTCCTTGATTTGATGAATGCTGAGTTTTCATCAAATGTTACATCCCTGCTGACATCAATCTTCTTGAACCCCGGAAAGTATATTCTCTAAGCCTTCGAGCTTTCACTGTAACCCACAAAGATACCCTTCTTTCCTGAAGGATCTAGTTTGGTCCTCTTTTCTTTTGGGACATGAGTGTATACTGGACAGCCAAATATTCTGAGATGGCTGACTTCAGGTTTCTTACCACAAAAAACCTCTTCTGGTGTCTTGTTGTCCAATATCTTGTGGGGTGTTTTGTTCTGCACATATACAGCTATTCTAGCTGCTTCTACCCATAGATGCATAGGTAGATCCTGGTCATGCAGCATTGCACTTGCTGCTTCCATGATTGTTTTGTTATTCCTTTCCGCAACTCCATTCTATTGAGGATTATAAGGAGCAATCAACTCCCTCTTAATCCCTGAATCACTACAAAACTTCTTGAAGTCACCTGAGGTGAATTCTCCACCATTGTCAGATCTGAATGTTTTGATCTTTTTGTCAGTTTGATTCTCCATCAAGGTTTTGAATTCCTTGAACTTATCAAACACCTCATCTTTTTTTTTCAAGAAGTATACCCAAGTCTTCCCGGAGAAGTCATCAATAAATGAGACATAGTAAACATACCCACTTAGAGAACTGGATGACATAGGACCACATACATCTGAGTGGATGATTTCCAGGATATCTTTTGCCTTGCTTTCATTGCTTGGGAAAGCCTTCTTAATATTCTTACCTTTTGCACATCCTTTGCAAACACCTTCGTGTTTGGTCTTGATTTCAAGAAGACCCTCTACAGCCTTGCTTGCAATTGGAAGTGCCCTATAGTGCATATGAGCAAGTCTTCTATGCCAAAGTTCACTTGGCTCCATGGATTCATGCACCATGGCATGTTCAGGTTGTCCTTTTAATTTATACAAACCTCCCTCTTACTCTCCAATCACAACTGCATCATCTATGATCTTTCCCTTTGGCCACATTAGGACTTGGCCATCCAAAAATGCAACCCTCATACCTTTTGCATCCAATGCAGAGATGGAGAGTAAGTTCTTCTTGATCCCAAGTACATAAAGGACTTCTTTCATCTTCAAATATTTTTCAGAATCTAGGTTGTAGGAGGCTTTACCACTTCCTTTGATGCGATATTGATAATCATCCCCAAGTTTCACTTTATGGGGTGATTCATGTTCAGACAGATTTACAAAGGATTCTTTAAACCCAGTCATGTGTTTGGAAGCCCCACTGTCAATTAACCAATCATTACAACCATGGGAGATAGTACCTGTGAGAGCAGATATTAGAACATACTCTTCTTCACTTGATGAGTCATCATTACTATCATCACTTTCTGCCCTAGCCTTCTTCTTTGGAGGTTCATCATCTTCGGCAGCATGAGCATGGTACCTTCTTTTGTTACCCTTCTTCTTCTTGCTAGAGTTGTTGTTGTTGTGGTTGTCCCTTTTGTTCTTGGGCCATTCTGAAGCAAAGTGACCCTTCTCATTACAAGTGAAACACCTTAGATCTTTCTTATCTTTGTGCAAATGATGAGAAGATTTCTTCTTGTGATGGGATGGCTCCCTCTTGAACTTTCCCTTCTTAGTGTGAGATGTGAGAGCTTGATCTTCATTCCCGTCTTCTCTTCTCTTGCCACAAGCCTTGCTTCTTCTTGAGAACATTCCTCCCATAATCTGCTGAAGGAAATTAACTTCTTTCTGGCATAGATCCCCTGGATAAAAGAGTCCCATGACCTAGGTAGGCCATTCAAAGTAGTCATAACAATTTCACCATTTCATCTACAGCTTCAAGTTGTTCCTTGATTTGAGAGACCTTGGAGAAATAGGATTGAATGGTTTCTCCATTCGACATCTTGACCCCTTTCAATTGATTCCGCAGGGTCATCTTCCGATTTATGTTCTTTCCTTCAAATAGCTTGGTCAAAGAGTCAAACATAGCCTTGGGTGTCTTTAGAGAAGACACATGGGGTATTATATGGTCTTTGATAGAATAAAAAACTGATTCTCTTTGCCTTGACCAAGTTCTTTTTATGCAATACCTTAGCCTCTTCATCCTCTGGGATAGGGATGTCTTCTTTTATTTATGAGTCCAACTCATTCTCTTCCAAGATTAACCCAATCCTATACTTCCAAGATCGGAAGTTATCATCCCCTTCAATATTATCCTCAAGCTTGGTGTGGTGAGACATCTTAAAGAGTACTTCAAATGGAAATAGAAAATATTTAGGTCTTACCACTTGAAATGCTAAAAACTGGATCTGGTCCCAGATTAGGGTTTGTTGGAAAAACCCTAAAAATTAAAAATGTGAATTTCAACTTTCTAAAAGGATAGAAAGATGCACCTTGATGAGTTGATCAGCCTAGTGTATTCAGAATTTGAAATCAACAAAGCTTTACCCTTTAGATTTTCGTTTTTGTCCTCCCGGGTTAACTAGGGAGAGCCCTGAATTAGGGTTTGAGTTTCTCGGAGATCTACCCAGCCACAAATCTTGATCCAAAGCTCGAAACTTCTATTTTTGCAAGGAGCTTCCAGCTATGTCTTCAGATTTTAGAAATTCCTATTTTTGTGGAAACCCTAATTTTTAGGGCCAAATCTGAAAATGCTCAGAATTGAATTCTGATTGGACAGATAGATTCTCCTTGATGAGTAGAGTCAATCTACTATACTGCTTTTCCAAAAACTGTGGAGAGAAACCCAATAAACAAGAAACTCATGTTTTCGTCACTGCAAAATGTCTTCTTCTCAGGTTAGCTCTGATACCATGTTAAATTTTGAGCATTAATTCACAATACTCTTGGATCCTTACTGAGAGAATAACATATACAGTATATCAATGCATAACAATCACAATAAGCATGACAAGCATCACAAGAATCAAAAGCATGAGAGACAAGACATACAGAGTTTCCATGGGGAAAACCCTAAGGTGAAAAGTCCCACAACTTCCTCAAAGATAGAGAGAGAAATGGCTCAACCAAAGTACAACCAAAATACACTTGAGATAGTCTCCTAGAGTAGATGATCCTCCTCCTCACTAGTGCGCCACTTTCTGAGTGAGAGAAGTGTGTCTTTCCGAATGATCCAAATAGAGATCTCTCGATCTCTAATTATACTTAACCTGTTTTCCCAATGACCTCATGGGACCGACTTGTCTATCTAGATACATCCACAATATAATATATATTTTAGGGCCGACCCCACACATGGTGGTCTAATAACCCATCAGCAAGTACACACACTTGCGACACTTGTCAATCCACATGACGACACTTCCTTATAGAGGAATAACACATCTCTTATAAGGGTACAATAAATATATATATGAAATACATAGATGAAATACATTCCGAAGTTACATATACATCAACATGGGAGTTTTACCTCTTGAAGCAGGTGACGCATATTTAAAATGACTTCATTGGTTGGTGGGTTGAATGATTTTTTTGAAATTAATGCGGGCTTTGCCTATGATGTGAGGTAAATAATTGGATCTAGGAAAGGTTGAAGCATCCAATTATTTACCTCACATCGGAACCACTAACAGAAGGAAGGGTTTAAGAACTAGTTGCAAAACCAAAGTCTACTCCGGATCTAGAGCTAAATTTACCTAGTTAACGAATTCCATATACAAATGCGGTCTCTATAAGCATCTAAGCCTGTTCGAGAGCCAAAGCTAGTAGAATTGAAGCAGTCAAAATCAATTTCCATTATTTAATTGTTAAATGTTTTCCTTTCCAAAAACAAGGGTTAGAATTTTCTCCTGCCCTTACAGAACAACAAGCAAGTTAGTGATTTATAGATGTAATTTCAACAATGAGCAATTGATAATATACATTATTAGAGGAATCAAAGAGTTGCCATCAAAAATTAATTCGTGGAATCCATATGGTTACTAACTTGATAAAAGAGAGGTTAAGACAATACATATCTGCATTTATTGAGAGGCTAAAGTAGTTTTGTTATGACTGTTAAATAATAATAATTTTAACTCTATTAATCAAATTTTATTATGTATTTTATTTAAAGAAACAAAAAATCCTTTAAATATTTATCGATCAATCCTTAAACGTAAACTTTCTCTCTAATGTTGGTTGAATTTTTAAGAGAATTATACCAAAGACCATATAGATGTTGACTTTTAATAAGAAACACATTTAAAATATTATTTAGAATGTATTTTTTTTTTAGTTTATATATATATATATATATATATCTTAATTTTATATATATATATAATTGTTATCTGAATTATATATATATATATATATATATATATATATATATATAATTGTTATCTGAATTAGCATGATACATCTATTTTTATTGGTTATTATTAGTTTTTTTAGTTTTGTATATATTGGTAATATTATTAAATAGTTTCAAAGCAAGTGTTACACAAACACAATGATATATATTTTACATACTTATAATAAATTATAAATATTTATATAAAAATTTGTTTAAAAAATAAAATGAATTAAAAATATTTATAAGAAAAATATTTTAAAATATATATATTTTAATATAAAGAATAATATTCATATATTTTTAAGAAAATCTGGATGGAAAGGATGAAAGAGAGCTCTGACGCCTCAACAACTAGGGCTTCAAGCTCTAAGGAGACACTTACAAATACACAAGCGACAGAGGTTGCAATTCTACAGAAGTAGGTAAGGCCTTAACCTTTTTTCAAAAGCTATTTTTAGCATCTGATCTGAATGACTAAAGCTTCCAAATAAAGAGCCTTGTATAGTCAGGGAACGATTGGTACAACATGTACTGCACCCCTAACAGTTGAGGCAGCCATGACATAAATCATTGGGAAGGGAGAAGTTGGTTCAAGCAAGGGCCTGAACATGGCTTCCAAATCAGTACATATACAGAATATTGCTAGTAAGGAAACAATGAACTCCGGATCTGGAGGCTGCTTTGCAAAAACAACAACCATTCCTCAGTTAGAAATAGTTTCTACCATAGTAGCTGGAAGAATTCAATACATGCAAGACCATGCAATAATAGGAAAATTTATGGTAATCTGGTCCTCAGCGAGAGCTTTGATAGGTTGGATCAATAGTCATTGGAAGGCAAAAGGGAAAGTGAATCTCAAACTAGGGTCGAAAGGATTCTTTTACGACTATCTTTTCCAACATAGAAGACCGAGAGAAGATCTTTTATTTTGGACCCTACTTTTTCAACTCTGCGGGACTACATATTCACTTCTAGACAGTAAACTTCACCCTTGAAAAGGAAGATTTCAAAGCTTCCCCGGTTTGGATAAGTTTATATTCCCTTCCCATGGAATACTCGATCCAAGAGGTTTTTGAAGGAATAGGGAACACCTTGGGTAAATTTATAACAATCTCGGAGATCACTAAAGTTGGGTGTTACACATCATATGCTCGCATTTGTGTTTATATGGATGTCTCCCACACGTTTAACAAGTTATTGATTATGAGCACATACCATTTAGATATCACAAATGCCATGAATATGGACATCTATTCAAAGACTGTCCCTTGAATATCAAAGCAAAGGAAACAAGAACCGCATCTAAGCAAGATCCAGAAGGTTTCACTAAGGTGGGCGGATAAAGGAAATCAAGGGACAAGAAAAAGAAACCAGTTGAAGAGACCACTACTCAGGGTTTGCTTGTCAATAATACATTTCAAGCACTAGAAGCAGATAAAAAAATAGACTTCGTCCCTTCAAAAGAACAATCCAGTTCAAAACCAACTGCATAAATCACTCCAAACCCAAATCTGACAACACGAGAACTGAACAGTCGAACAGAAGCCAAAAAAGCAAAAACAAAGCAGGATGAAGAATCAGAGATGTCAACAGAAGAAGAGGATCAAGAAAACAAAGAGGATGAGCCAGAAGATCTAGATATAGAAATTATAGATGAAGTACTACAAGATTTAATCAACCACTATGGAGAGGACACTCTAAGTAAACTATCTCTCATAGAAACAAAAATACTACACAAAGAATTTCTGAGAGCAAAAAAGAAAGTCACCCAGGGACAAGTTACAAAAAAGGGTGCACCACCTCTTGGCATCAAACAAGTCACTCTGAAAACAGTCAGAAAAACTGTGAATGAAGTAAACAAAAAAGGGTCGTAGAACCAATCACGATGACTCGGGTCAGGTGAACTCCCTCTCCAATAAATACTTGATCTCCTCCTCCTCCCAACCTCAATCATGAATATCATCTCCTGGAATATGAGAGGACTCAATGGGAAAAGTAAACAAAGAATGCTTAAGCAGAGGCTTAGCTAGGATAGATCACAAATTCTCATTATTCAAGAAACAAAATGCAACAAAGATACTCTCAGTGCCTTACTGACAAGCTCTCTAGCAAAATACAAAGTTATAACAATGGATGCCATAGGGAAATAAGGAGGACTTTCAATATTATGGGACTCCAGCCTCATAATCTTTGAAGACTCCTTCGCAGCACAACCGGCCTTAACTATCAAATTTTGACCTATGGGTTTCTCCTTCTCTATCTTTCTGACTAACCTGTATGGAGCGACTACACCAGCAGACAAAATCCTCTTTATACAACTCCTAGAGGAAATGGGAAATATTCTGAAGAATGATTTATGGATTTTAGGAAGAGATCTCAATATGATAACATCCCTAGAGGAAAAAAAGGGAGGAACTCGCAAGCTGGACAAAACTAGCCTGGCTCTCAAAGAAACCTTTGACCAACTCCATCTTATTGACCTAGAAACACAGAATGGAATTCACACTTGGAACAACAAAAGAGGAGGAGAACACCAAGTTGCTTCTCTCCTTGATGGATTCTTAATATCAGAACCACTCAGATTGTCAGGCCTACACCTGGCAGTCGAAATCCTCCCCTACCATGTATCTAATCACTAGCCCATACAACTCCAATGGACCACAGGGGAAGAAAAGGGGAAAACACCCTTCAGATTAGAAAAATTCTGGTTCAATCACTCGAATTTCAAGGCCAACTTTCCCTTTGGTGGAAAGAGGCACCCATACAAAAGGGCTAAAAAATGTATAGAATATAGAAAAAGAGAAGAATCTCAAGAACATGATAAAAAAATGGAATCATGACACTTATGGCAATATCTTCTCGAAAAAAGAAAAAAAAAACTGAGGAAAGATTGCATATCCTTCAACATAAAGTAATTAAAGAAAAGAAGGGTACTCTGAGGAACTTCTCTCAAAGGAGAAATAAATCAAAACCTAGCTCGAGAACAGAGTCAAATAGGAAGACATTCCTTGGAAACAAAAATCAAGAAATCAATGGTTGAAAGAAGGGGATAGGAACACCATATTCTTTCACAACACCACTAATCAAAGGAGAAGTCAGAATTGAATTTTTAGTCTCCAAACTTCTCAGAACATCCAATTAATAGATTCCAAACAAATCTCGTAGGAACTTATCAACTATTACAAAGAACTCCTCACAGAACCTAATACCCAATGCACAGAAGCAATAAAAAGATCATTGATCACATTCCAAAGATAGTCACAGAGGAGCAAAACAAATACCTAATGCAGCCTTTCACCTTCGAAGAGATCTCTGCAATAGTCATGAGTATGACAAATGACAAAGTGCCAGGACCAGATGGATTCACTTCCGATTTCTTCAAAGAATGTTGCGACACAGTTGGTAAAGAAGTCTGGGAAGTAGCAAAAGATTCAAGAAGATGGGCAAGAACCCTACCAGCTCTGAACTCTACCTTCCTCACCCTCATCCCCAAGAAGCAGGTAATTTCATACCCATATCCCTTTGTAATGTCATTTATAAAATAATCTCCAAGGCTATTGCTTCCAGGTTAAAGCCTTTGCTTCCGCAACTCATCAGCAAAACCCAATCAGGTTATGTCGAAGGAAGGAAAATTTTGGATGGAATTGTAACTGCAAATTAATTGAAACACACTCTCAGTTCTAAAAAAAAAAAGGCATGATAATCAAATTAGACCTGTCTAAAGCCTTCGAAAAAATCAAGTGGAAATTCATTTATGCTACCCTCAAATATTTTGGTTTCGGGAAAACTTGGATTAATTGGGTCATGTCCTTGATTTCCACCCCTTTCTTCTCCATCCTTGTTAATGGCATACCCTCGGATACCTTCAATTCCTCAAGAGAAATTAGGCAAGGAGACTGCCTATCCCCCTTCCTCTTCATCATAATGTCTGAAGGTATGAGCCTTAGCATTGAAGGAGCAATCAAATACAAGAACATTCATGGTATCAAGATGATCAACCTCTCCCCTATTCTTTCCCACCTTCAATTTGTAGACGAAAATATGCTTATGGGTCTTGCTACTGCAAAAGAAGCCACGTCCATTAAACAAGTTCTGGATACCTTCATGGAGGCTTCAGGTATGAGCATCAACTTCAACAAATCGACCATTTAATTCTTCCATGCCCCTTTAGCCACCCAACATCATATTTCCAGACTTCTTGGGTTCAACATCGGAACCCTTCCCTCAAAATTCCTAGGAGCAACTCTTTTAGAAAAAGCATCCAAATGCTCCGCTCGAGAGGAACTCCTAGGAAAACTAGAAAAAAACTTTCATGCTGGACTTTCAGATCTCTCAACCTTCCCAATAGAATCACCCTTCTAAATTTTGTTCTCCAAGCTCTTCCAATCTACCTTTTCTCTATTCTTATAGCACCCCCACCAATTCTAGCAAAAATCTCCGCTATCCAAAGAAATTTTCTCTAGCAAGGCCCTTTCAGAAAAAGCAAATGGGATTTTGTAACATCCCTCCAATTTGACCCCTATTGTTATTATTTTTGTAAATGTAATTATGAATTGTATAAACGGCCTTAGTGAGGAGCTCAAGGCCAAGGCCCCACCAGTGGACCTAGAGCTAGTGTGATGTTTATAAGTCTTAGTTTAAATCCTAGAATATGAAGAATGGTAATACAACTAAACGATAAGTAACAAAAACCCACCCATAAGAAAAGATAATGACTAGGGAACCATGTGTTGGTTGACCATATCATAACTCATCATATTGATTATGAAGGGTGGGGATATAAAGTTCGTCCTAGTAGGGTTATTATTCACCTTAAAGATCTAGCTAAGATACTATGGCCAAAGTTATTCTAATCCTTTTATGATTAAGCCAAAATGATAGATTATTATATATATAGTGTGTGGATATTATATATATATATTTATATATAATTGAGGTCACTATTAAATGAATATAATATATATTGTGTGTGTGTCTTATAAAGTTAGAAATAGTTGAGATAACTATTAAATAAATATTATATAAAGTCATATATATGTATACTTGATGAATGACACAACTACAAAGATATTTTGTAAAGGGCATCATAAAATGAAATAATTAGCATATTCCCTTATATATTAAAAGTTATAGAGGCCATCACTTGAATAAATGTTATTAGTTATAAAATTTATTACATAGTAATGCAAGAGAAAAACACCTAAGTATATAAAGATACGTATATTGTATCTCTCAAAGAAAAAGGGATTTTTCTCTTACTTAGAAGGAAATTTATGCCTATAACTTTATAATTACCATATAGAAAAATTATGTGGCATCTCTAAGGTATTCCCATAGAATTAATTTATGCCACTTGTTCCTTTTCAATTTACCACATGTCTTCTCGAAATAAACGAATCTAACTCTCAATAGGAATACTTCAATATATCTATTTATGATCAATTCATGGCTACTTATTGGAAGGAAAACGTGGAGCAACCCATAAGCATATACTTATATTAAAGTTCTGGGAGTTATGACTCCACAATGGGCTGTAGAATGGTGTTGATTTCGTTGCAGTGGTGAAATTCTTGAGGGAGAGCTTTCAATAAGGTTGTTGTTAATTTTTGAGCATTAATTCAAGATACTCTAGGATCTTTACTGATAGAATAACATGTACAGTATATCAATTGTTATCAATCATAGCAAGCATGTCAATCATCATAAGAAGCAAAAGCATGAGAGACAATAGACACATAGAGTTTCCATGGGGAAAACCCTAAGGTGAAAAACCCCACAACTTCCTCATAGATAGATAGAGGAATAGTACAGCCAAAGTACACAGAGATAGACTCCTCCTAGTAGTTGATCCTCCTCCTCACATGTGCGCCACTTTCTGAGTGATGGAAGAGTGAGTTATGAAGTGATGCAAATAGAGATCGGGAGATCTCTATTTATACTTGTCCTGACTGCCCAATAATCTTATGGGGCTGACTTGTCTAGCTTAGCACAATAACCTCATGTTACATTAATCCGGGTTGACCCTTTACAAGGTGGTCTAATAACCCATCGACAAGTTAACACACTTGCGACACTTGTCAATACAAATGACGACACTTTCGTACAGAGGAATAATACATCTCTATAGGAGTACAATAAATATATAAATGAAATACATTCTAAAGTTACATATACATCAACACTCCTTCTTAACTAGGAAGGTATTTCTCGACACAGACCTGCTAGCACAAGTCTTCTTCTCTGGATCATCATCATCGATGCATCATCCTCGAATCTTCGTCATCGTCATTGCTGCTGCTATCTCAAACAATCTCTGAATCTACTCATCATAGGAAGTTCTATAGAGCCAGTCCTTTTTCATACTGGATGTAGGCCCACCACCTGTAGGTCTTCATTGTCACTGGCCATACTGTGGAATCCTCAGGACTTATTACGTGCATCACAAAACTTGGTTGAAGCATCCCAGGATGTTACAAGCACTTAGCTTTACCTATCGGATCTCCCAGGAGCACATTACATGTGACCCATCACAAAACCTGGCTGAAGCATCCCAGGCTGTTACGAGCACACAGCTCTACCTGTCGGATCTCCCAGGAACACATTACATGTGATCTCACCACAAAAGCTGGCTGAAGCATCCTAGGCTGTTACAAGCACACAGCTCTACCTATCGGATCTCCCAAGAGCACATTACATGTGGTCCACCACAAAACCTGGATGAAGCATCTAAGGCCTTTTTCATCCTATCCAGATCTCCTAGGAGCATATTACATGTGGTCATGGAAAAACCTTGCAAGACCATCCCAGGCTAGTACAAGCACACAACTCTACATGTCGGATCTCTCAAGGACACATTACATGCCATAGGAAAAAACCTCGCAAGAGCATTTTCTAGATCTCCCAGGGAGCTATTATATGCTAGCAGAAAAACCTAGCAAGGGCATCCGCAAATCTCCTAGGGCGCTATTATATGTCCTCCCAGAGCAATGCCTCAAAAGAGCATCTGAGGCCTTTTTCATCCTGTCCAGATCTCCCAGGTCTACGTACATGCTCATCTGCACAACCTGTCCATGGCCACAGAGTATCCACCTAATACTCACCATACATCATCCTGATGTACACATGATCGTCTTGATCATCATCACTTCATCGTCCTAATGCATGTCATCTAGAGAAGCTCGTCATCTATGATCATCCTGATCATACAATGCATCTACTTGATGCATACCAAGTATCTACCTGATACATATCACCATACATAGTGTATCCACCTGATACATACATAGATACATGATCCACACAATGTATCTACCTGATACATATCAACATACATGATCTACCTGATCATACAACATATCCACCTGATACATATACAGATACATGGTCCAAGCATCCAACATGATGCATACATACATAAATGATCCAACTGATCATATCCAGCATCCAACATGATGCATACATACATAAATAATCCAACTAATCATATCCAACATCCAACAAGATGCATACATACATAAATGATCCAACTGATCATATCCAGCACCCAACATGATGCATACACATACATACAAATGTAAATGATCCAACTGATCATACAGAGCAAAAACTAGAACATCATCCTGATGCTCATCAACCAGCACTTACATCCAAATCCATGTGAAGGATCCCCCTTCCATCATGCTAGGAATGGCTACAGCAAATGTCTCCATCACTTCTTCCTCGAAGTGTCGTCGATCTGAAGAACACCAAGCCTCTCTCTGAAGTACTCGAACTTCACTCTGGCTAGTGGCTTCATCAATACATCTGCAATCTACTCATTCGTCACAACATACAGGAGCTTCACTGCTCCTCTCTGCACCATATCCCTGATATAGTGATATTTGATCTCAATGTGTTTCGACCTGTCATGGAACATTGGGTTCTCAGACAGCTTCACACAACTCTTGTTGTCACAAAATATACCAGTAGCCTCCAGTGGTAGATCAAATAAATTAGGTAGTAGATTCCGAAGCCATACTACCTCACAACTAGCTGAACAAGCTGCAACATACTCTACTTCAGCTATACTCAGTGCTACATAGGATTGCTTCTTGCTAAACCAAGAGATCACACCTAATCCCATCTTGAAGCAACACCCAGATGTGCTCTTCCTATCTGCAGAACTGCCTGCCCAATCTAAATCAACATAACCCTGTAGGTTAAACTTTTGATTCGCATCATACTTGAGCCCATAATCAACTGTACCCTTCAGGTACCTCAGAATATGCTTTACACCAACCAGATGAACACTCCTTGGATCCGTCGGGAACAGGCTCAATGTGTTCACCACAAAGCAAATATCTGGTCTTGTGTTTTTCAGGTGCATCAAGGACCCAATCATCTGATGATACATAGTGATATCAACCGGCTCAGATGAAGCATCACACAGAAGCTTCAGGTTCAATGCCATAGGTGTGGCCATGGCCTTACAGTCCATCATCCCGAACCTCTTCAGGATCTCTACTGTATACTTCCCTTGTCCAAGGAAGATTCCATCTGTACTCTACCACACCTCCATACCTAGAAAATAGTGCATCATTCCCAAGTCCTTCATCTCGAACTCAGTAGCAAGCTTTCTCTTAGTATCAACAATCAAACTATCATTACTTATAACAAATAGGTCATCCACATACAGGAGTAGTATCACAGGATTTCCTTCCTCAACCTTGTAGTAAAGGTTGGAATCCGCTTTACTCTTGGTAAAGCCCAAACTAGATAGGAAACTAGCCATCCTACCATACCAAGTCCTAGGAGCTTGCTTCAATCCATACAAGGCTTTCTTCAACCTGCACACATATGACTTTCTATGTGTCTCAAAAACAAGTGGCTGCTCCACATACACTTCCTTCTCGACTACACCATTCAAGAAAGCAGTCTTGACATCCATCTGGGGTATCTTGCATTTTATCACTGCAGCCAGAGCAAGTACTGATCTAATGGAAGTGTATCTGGCTACAGGATCAAAATTTTCTTCATGGTCGATTCCTTCTTTTTGTGAGAAGCCACGAGCTACAAATCTCGCTTTGTATTTCTCTATGCTGCCATCTGCACCATGTTTGATCTTGTAGATCCACTTGGAAGTCATAACAGACTTCCCTTCAGGTCTTGGGACTGCATCCCAAATATCATTCTTCATGATCGATGGGTACTCCTCGATCATGGCATACTTCCTGAATCCTGGGAACTTCAATATCTTCAATAGATAACTTTGTTGCTGGAACAAATGTTGTAGTCCTTCTTTTGTAGGTGATGGTATATGATCTTTCCTACAAGACAAGTTAAATTGCATGATTAGAAACATCTCATAGTTTCATAACAAAATCTTACACATAAGAATATATGTCATACAGTCTTGCAATTATTTTAGCCAATGCTTCAATACAACATTTATCCATATCCTGTAACTTTCTAGATGCCTTCAAATCTCTACCAGAACATTATTAGGAGTGTGCACAACTCCCAACATGTGAGCAAAGAGGTTTCATTCTAGATAAGTAGCAATGGAATGTTGTACAATACCATAGGCCACTTACCCATTACTTTCATATTAGTAGTATCTTATTCATCAATGCAATTATTCTAATATGCATAATACACAACCTAAGTCTATGAACATAAGCATTTACATCACCGAATAACATTATTTTAAACAAACAGAATATACAAGAAATGACGATTCCGATACTTATATTTGTTTGTTTGTTGGGTGGACTCCCTCTAAATCTTTGCTTCCTTGCAGGAGCTGCTAGAGTCCTATTCTGAAGTAACTTCTTCTACACCTTTCTGTTGTGAATTGTAAGGAGTGGTGAACTCCCTCTTAGTTCCCGAATCACTGCATAGCACTTGAAGTCTGCTAAAGTGGATTCTCCATCATTGTCGAATCTAAAGGTCTTGATCTTCTTATCAGTTTGATTTTCCATCAAGGATTTGAATTCCTTGAACTTATCAAACACTTCATCCTTGTTCTTCAAGAAGTAAACCCAAGTCTTCCCGGAGAATTCATCAATGAAAGAGACATAGTAAACATACCCACTTAGAGAACTAGAAGACATTGGTCTGCATATATCAGAGTGGATAATTTCCAAGATTCCTTTTGCCTTGCTTTCACTGCTTGGAAATGCCTTCTTTATGTTCTTTCCTTTTGCACATCCTTTGCAAACACCTTCATGCTTGGTCTTGATTTCAGGAAGACCTTCTACAGCTTTACTTGCAATTGGTAATGCTCTGTAGTGCATATGTGCAAGTCTTCTATGCCAAAGTTCACTTGGCTACATGGAATCATGCACCATGGCATGTTCAAGTTGTCCCTTCAATTTATACAATCCTCCCTTTTGCTCTCCAATCACCAGTGCATCATCTATGGTCTTTCCCTTTGGCCACATTAGAACTTGGCCATCCACAAATGCAACCCTCATACCTTTTGCATCTAATGCAGATATGGAGAGTAGGTTTAACTTGAGCCTAGGTACATAAAGAACTTCTTTCATCTTCAAAGACTTTCCAGAGTCTAGGTTGTAGGAGGCTTCCCCACTTCCTTTGATAGGGTATTGATAATCATCCCCAAGTTTCACTTTATGGGGTGATTCATGTTCAGATAGATTTACAAAAGATTCTTTAAACCCAGTCATATGTTTGGAAGCCCCACTATCAATAAGCCAATCATTACAACCATGAGAAATAGTACTTGTGAGAGCAGAGATTAGAACATACTCTTCTTCACTTGATGAGTCATCATCACTTTCTGCTCTAGCCTTCTTCTTGGGAGGTTCATCATCCTCAGTAGCATGAGCATGATACCTTCTTTTGCTGCCCTTCTTCTTCTTATTGAAGTTGTTGTTTTCCTTCTTGTTCTTGGGACAATTTATAGCAATATGTCCCTTTTCATTACAGGTGAAGCATATTCTCCTTTCTCTATGGTGATGTGAAGATTTATTGAAGTGGGATGGCTCTCTCTTGGACTTCTCTTTCTTGGTGTGAGCTGTGAGAGCTTGATCTTCATTCCCCATCTTTTCTTCTCGTGCCACAAGCCTTGCTTCTTCTTGTGAGCATTCTTCCCGCGGTCTATTGAAGGATACCAACTTATTTCTTGCACAGATTCCTTGGATAAAGGAATCTCATGACCTGGGTAGGCCATTCAGAGTGGTCATGACAACTTCACCATTCTCCACCATTTCATCCACTGCTTCTAGTTGTTCCTTGATCTGAGAGACCCTAGAAAAATAAGATTGAATGGATTCTCCATTCTGAATTTTTACCCCTTTCAATTGGTTCCGCAGAGTCATATTCTGATTTATGTTCTTCCCTTCAAATAGCTTGGATAGGGAATCAAACATCTCTTTGTGTGTCTTCAGAGATGACACATGGGGGATGAGATGGTCCTTGATAGAATCAACAATGATTCTCTTTGCCTTGACCAATTTCTTCTTGTGGAGAGCTTTAGCCTCTTCTCCCTCTAGGACAAGGACCTCTTCCCTTATATATGAGTCCAACTCATTCTCTTCCAGAATTAACCCAATCCTATACCTCCAGGCTCGGAATTTATCATCGCCTTCAAGCTTGTCCTCAAGCTTGGTGTGGTGAGACATCTTTAAAGAGTACTTCAAATGGAAATAGAAAATATTTAGGTCTTACCACTTGATTTGCTGAAAACTGGATCTGGTCCTGAATTAGGGTTTGTCAAAGAAACCCTAAAAATTCAAAATGTGAATTTCAACTTTCTGAAAGGATAGAAAGATGTACCTTGATGAGCTGATCAGCCTGGTGTATTCAAAATTTGAGATCTGCAAATCTTCACCCTTTAGAACTGCCTTTTATTCTTCTTGGGTTCAATGGGGAGGACCATGAATTAGGGTTTGAGTTTCCCAGAGATTTACCCAGCCACAAATCTCGATCCAAACCTCTAAACTTTGATTTTTCCAAGGAGCTTCCAGCTATGTCTTCAGATTTCAGAAATTCCTATTTTTGTGGAAACCCTAATTTTTAGGGACAAACCTAAAAGTGCTTAGAATTTAATTCTTATTGGATAGATAGATTCGCCTTGCTGAGGAGAGTCAATCTATCATATTACTTTTCCAAAATTTGCGGAGAGAAACCCAATAAACAAGAAACCGCGGTTTCCGTCACTGCACAATGTCTTCTTCTCAGGTTAGCTCTGAGACCATGTTAATTTTTGAGCATTAATTCAAGATACTCTAGGATATTTACTGAGAGAATAACATGTACAGTAAGTCAATGCATGTCAATCATAGCAAGCATTTCAATCATCACAAGAAGCAAAAGCATGAGAGACAATAGACACACAGAGTTTCCATGGGGAAAACCCTAAAGTGAAAAACCCCACAACTTCCTCAGAGATAGATAGAACAATAATACAATCAAAGCACAACCAAAGTACATAGAGATAGACTCCTCGTAGTAGCTAATCCTCCTCCTCACATGTGTACCACTTTCCGAGTGATGGAAGAGTGAGTTATGAAGTGATGCAAATAGAGATCGGGAGATCTCTATTTATACTTGTCCTGACTGCCCAATAATCTTATGAGGCCGACTTGTCTAGCTTAGCACAATAACGTCATGTTACATTAATCCAGACCGACCCCTTACAAGGTGGTCTAATAACCCATCGGCAAGTTAACACACTTGCGACACTTGTCAATACAAATGACGACACTTCCATATAGAGGAATAACACATCTCTATAGGAGTACAATAAATATATAAATGAAATACATTCCGAAGTTACATATACATCAACAGTTGTTCCCTTTTGGAAACCACCTTTTCCCACTTGTCTGGACTCCGTGTTAGTTGAGCATAAGAGTGAGGGAGTTTTTAGTTATGCTGCCATTAAATACTGGGGAGTTCGATTTGTTTTGGGGAAAAAGATACCGCCATTGATACGGGGGAAGATAGCTTTCCTTCTCTCGAGAGAAGGTAACTTCAATGTCGACTCGCGACCAATTGGGTGAGCACCTTGGTTCTATCAGTAAAGTGATCGGGAGGTGAAGATGACACTTTTGAAGGTCTATCACAGCGCTTGAGAAAGGGATAGGAGCGACCCATATATTGGAAGTATGTTTCTCGGCATAAAACAAAGATGTCATCGTTGTGCCTAGAGAAATTCCAACCTCTGCAACTGGAGCATACAACATCTGCGGAGAGAATAGAGACTCTAATGGTGAACAAATGCAGTCATAATAGGTATGATGTAATCCTAATCATAGTGTCATCGCCTTATTGTTTTAGATCCTCTACATGTGGTAATGCTGATAGAAACTTTTGCACCTACTCAATCTACAATGTATCAGTCACTATGATGTAGCATACGATCGAGTTCCCAAGTAGCAATAACAGTATATACAACTTCCGCGGAGAGAGTAGAGACTCTAATGGTGAACAAACATAGTCATAATAGCTATGACGTAATCCTAATCATAGTGTCATCGCCTTATTGTTTTAGCTCCTCTGTATGTGGTGACGGTGATAGAAACTTCTCCACCTACTCCATCTACAATGCTGGTAATTCTTATACATATATATATTTATATATATACATAGATATATATATATATATATATATATCAGTCACTATGCTGTAGCATACGATATGCATAACGTTTTGACAAATATAAGCTAGCGCTTTAAATTTTACTCAACTCGATAACCTCGTTTTATAGATAGGCCTAAGGGGAAAATGTGAATGCTGATAATTATGGAGTGTTTTGTCTCTAGGGTATGTTCGTATTTGCTGTAGCGCATAAAACGCCTTTGATCTTCATGTTTAGTAGTAAGATAAATTGATATGTTGTCTTCTAATAGGTATGGTTGGATGAAGCTTTTGGGAAAGCCTAGACCCCTTTCTATTAAAAGTATTTGTTTTGTTTTGTTTAAGGTTGCGTGATGGTTATCCAGGAGACTAGACCCATTTTTTGTTTAGTTGACATTTATAGTTACATGCAGTGTCCTATTGGCTTTTACCCTCACTACGTGGACCCCCTTCCACATTGGATGCTTATGCATCCCAACCTCGCTGCTTAGTTTTCGTGTTGCTTTATATACTTAATCAATCTGTCTAACCTTAGTTGTTATCTTAGTGTGAACTTGATGGGAAAGGGGCATAATTTTTATATCTTGTTTTCATTTTCAAGAACTATTGTAGTGTGCGACCAAACTTATTCTTGAAATATGCAATTTATTGGTATAAGATTTAGCCCTTTAAAGAACATATAATATTTATTTAATACGGGGTTTGTTTTATAATCTTTTCTTATTAAAGGTATATGAGAAATTATTAAAGAAGATAGATCCTTAGAATCGTTTAAAGTATGGTAAGATGTCCTTACTATAAATAATGAAAAGAGATTTATTTCTTAATGTATGTTTTAAGTATGGAGAGAGGTCCTTACTTTAAATTATTAAAAATTATATATATATTTTTAAATATATGTTTAAAGTATGATAAGATATCCTTATTATAAATAATGAAGGGAGATATACTTGTTAAAGTATGTTTTAAGTATGGAGAGAGGTCCTTAGTTTAATTATTAAAAAGTATATATATATTCTTAAATATATGTTTTAAGTATGGTAAGATGTCCTTAGTTTAAATAATGAAAGGAGATATATTTCTGAATGTATGTTTTAAATACGGAGAGAGGTCCTTAGTTTAATTATTAAAAAGTGTATATATATTCTTAAATATATGCTTAAAGTATGGTAAGATGTCCTTTAGTATAAATAAAGAAAGGTATATATATTCTGAAATATATGTTTAAAGTATGGTAAGATGTCCTTCAATATAAATAAAGAAAGGTATATATATATTCATAATGTAAGATTAAAATATGGAGAGATGCCCTTTGGATTAAACATTGGAGAGAATGTATGTTTAAAAATATGGGGTGATGTTCCTTAGTTAAAATATTAAATTTATATATGTTTTCTCTTAGTAGAAATCTTGGTTGATATATACTCTTTTTTTGTATATGACCGATGAAGAAGGGTAAGCCCTAGTAGTATGAAGGAAAATTCAAGTTTAGTATGAGGTCATTAAAGGTTGCCATGTTAATACTTAACCATGAAAGGGTGCTCTGGAAGAGAGACTTTAGCTCTCGGAAAAGCAATTGCCACGTTGCACATTGTATTCCTTGATTATGATGATTAATAAAATAAACAACCATTTGTGGACGTAGCCCTAGATTGGGTGAACCACGTGAAAAGGGTCTGCTTTGAATGTTCCTCTTTTATGCGTGTTATGTGTTTTTCTTATGTATTCTCTTATGTGTCTTATCTACTTTTCTTTTGGTAATGGTGTTGTCATTTACCTTAAAATGTGTATGTGATTGGTATGGAATATTTTGTAGTGCCTTTTATTAATATGTCGAGTAAATTGAATGAATTGTTATGTTTAAATATAGTTACGTTTGGTTTCATGGTCTATACCCTCCTATAGGAAAAAGGTTTGGTCAAAAGCAAACTATCGTTATTTAATATTGATTTTGAAAGCATATGTTTGTATCTTGTGCACAGATATGAAGAGGTTAGTTGGCTCAAAAGGAATAATCCGTGTTGTTGAATTTATAAGAGTTATGCATGTTTTAGCCATAGTGAAGTTTTGTGTTCCACAAGATTAAAGAAATGGCTTGACATTGTAAGTTAAGAATTGGATTATAGTAGAAAATACAATCTCTATCTTATTTGTGTTATATAAAAATATTGGTGCAAGTATGACAGAAGTTGGTCCTTATTGCACGTAAATTTCATTGAAGGGATCTTTTCCATTAATTGTCACTAAGACAATTATAATTATGAAAGATAATTTATAGAAGGAATAAATGTCGCAAATTTTTATTATATGTAAGCAGTAATTAAAGAGGTCGAACACACACTTTACTTTCTGCATAGAAATTAATGGTGATTAGACCACTTAGAAATTTTTTAATTTTTGATGAATTTTGGAGATGTGACATATGGTATTAGAGCACTGGGTTAAAACACTCGGGTCTATTGGGATCAACATGGAATGAATAAAGCATGAAGGATTGATAAACTAATCGATCAAGTTGTTTCATTTTTTTGGATACATGGACTCAAATGTAGGAGGGAGTAATGTTGACGTAGTTTACAATTCCAAGTTCTCCAAAACAGTAACAGATAATTATTCTATCCTTGTTTTTCTTACAAGATTTTTGAATCTGGTATGTTTTCCTTTATTATGAGTTTTTGCTATATGCAAATACTTACATTCTTGTATGGTATTGTTATGAAAAATAGTAACTGGTTGAAATAATTTATGTAATTGTGCAAAAGATTATGAAAAATGTTGTAAACATGGCGCTTATTTTAAATTCAAAATTCCGCATTTTAGTTGTCGAAAGTTTATTACTAAGAGCATTATCTATGAGCTTCAATTGTTTAGAGTGTAGTATTACTAGTATACTCCATGGAAGTAACTTGTTGGTTAGATGAAGTCACATTAACATCTTCAATTTCAAATAACTGTATTGTATTTTAGAATTGCATTGTTGTTATGATCGATTCATATAATGCTATTTCACAAAATATTGCCTTCATAGATATGAAGGAAGATGATCGAGTAAAACATTTGATTTGTAGAAACTTTAATTACTTAGTACGTTCGTTGAAATAAAAAGTTGGTTCCCAAGCAGCAATAACAGTATATACCTCCTTTACTTAAGTTTTTTTGACAGTATGCTTATTACATGAAGATATGTTGTTTTTCTTTCAATGAAACCAATGGTATGGAGACGCGTAAGCAATTGTTACCCTTGAGTATTGATAGACATAATAAAATTAACATACTAGGTCAGAAGTTATGAATGAATTCATGTGGCTATATGACTGATGCATTTGAATATTATTATTGCTTATGAAAAATGGTCATTTTGTTAAAAGTTAGAATGTTATTACTTAACATCAATTGTATTTCATTTCCGAACTTCTTATCGATATTAGAATTTTAAAGAAAGACCTTAAAATGTATTGTAAGCAGTGTTTCCTAGAAGCTTAAATAATTTTACTATGCATATGATTCTAAGGTTGTTATATTTTCGAATAAGGATTGATGTGCATCAGGTTAAAAGGTCTTGATAATAGTAGGAGTTTGATTTCGGAAAGGAAGAATCCTAATCTCATTGTGATTGATTGAGCATGGGATCTCTTAGCATTTAAAAGTTTATTAGAGTCATTAGATGATAAGTCCCAATTTGAGATGAATCTAGATAAAACTAAATGTTTGAACTATGATACTAACATATTATCAATAGGATATTGAAGAGTTCACATCGGGATGAAGTGAAGAGGATGCACAAGCTAATTGAACGAGCATGCGTATAATGCTATGGAGCTAATGTGTTCAATTGTTGAGCAATTGAAGCAAATAAATTTTTCTTTAGACTAACATTTCAGGAAGTGATCTTTACTTTGATTGATGACTTATGCAGATAAGTTGAGCTAAATCTCTCAAAGGTAAGTAATGATTTACTTTATCATGATTAATGGTAAGATTTATGATTGATGATGTGTTATCATGAAAATGCAAAGAATATGATAGGTGAATCTATTTCTATTTTGTTGTCATTATGTGTGTGTGGCATGCAAGAAATAATAAATGAATGTTACAAGGAAATATTTCATGGACTGAAACAAGAAGTTTTGAGGGGAAAAGAATGATTTCTTGGTCTCAGGCAGAGGGGACAGCATCAAGAACTCAGTAACTAGCTGTTGTTATGGGACAACTACCCTAAATTGTGGTCATGTTCCCCACGGAAGTGGAACAAAGTAGGTAGAGTGCTCGTTGAATGTTATACTGACCCAAAATACCTAGGCAATCTTTAGATCCATAGAAATGAGCATAGGAAGGGCTCATGTTTTCCTTGTGGTTCTGTTGGAAATCGCACACAATAGGTTCTTTGAGGAGTAACTTTTTCCTTGTGGTTTTTCCGTATGCACACAAGAAGTTCGATGAGGGGAAGCTATGTTTTGAGTTGTAGTGTAAGACTGTCATGATCCTACTGAAAGTATGCTGGTATTCCTGCTGAGTTTGCAGAAGGCTCGTATTTTGTATGCAAGTCTCTATGATTGTTGAAGTACAAAAGAGAATTATGTATGCAAGTCTTCATGATTGCTAAAATACATAAGAGTTTTGTATGCAAGTCTCCATGATTGCTAAAGTACAAAGAGGTTTGATGATCACAAAGTTTTGTTGAAAGAATTTATAATATAAACAAATGATAAATGATTTGTCTTATAGCTAGACTATCAGATGTATTATGTGTGAATGGTATGAATGCAAGAATAAACAAAATATTTCCTTAAGGATGAGAAAGATTGATGAACATTTACTGTTTTGGAATTTTCTATACTTATGTTATGCTAAATAACGTCAGGAGATCTTGTATGATATGAATAATGTGCAGGATATAAGTGGTAAGAGCTTGTGGAAATCGTGAAAATGTGAAGAAGACCAAAGCAAAAAAATAAAGCAAGCAAGAGATGGTGAAAGTATGCAAAAGACAAACTGTCGAACACCGAGGACGGTGTTATTCTTAAGAGGAGGAGTGTGTAACATCCCTCCAATTTGACCCCTATTGTTATTATTTTTGTAAGTGTAATTATGAATTGTATAAACAACCCCGGTGAGGAGCTCAAGGCCAAGGCCCCACCAGTGGACCTCGAGCTAGTGTGATGTTTATAAGTCTTAGTTTAAAGCCTATAATATGAAGAATGGTAATACGGCTAAATGATAAGTAACAAAAACCCACCCATAAGAAAAGATAATGAATAGGGAGCCATGTGTTGGTTGACCATATCATAACTTATCATATTGATTATGAACGGAAAGGATATAAAGTTCATCCTAGTAAGGTTATTATTCACCTTAAAGATCTAGCTAAGATACTATGGCCAAAGTTCATCCTAGAGTAAGGTTATTATTCACCTTAAAGATCTAGCTAAGATACTAAGACTTATTTAATTATGAATTGTATAAACAGCCCTAGTGAGGAGCTCAAGGCCAAGGCCCCACCAGTGGACCTTGAGCTAGTGTGATGTTTATAAGTCTTAGTTTAAAGCCTATAATATGAAGAATGGTAATACGACTAAATGATAAGTAACAAAAACCCACCCATAAGAAACGATAATGAATAGGGAGCTATGTGTTGGTTGACCATATCATAACTTATCATATTGATTATGAAGAGAAGGGATATAAAGTTCATTCTAATAAGGTTATTATTCACCTTAAAGATCTAGCTAAGATACTATAGCCAAAGTTATTCTGATCCTTTTACGATTAAGCCATAATGATAGATTATTATATAGTATGTGTGTGAATATTATATATATATTTATATATAATTGAGGTCACTATTAAATGAATATAATATATATTGTGTGTGTCTTATAAAGTTAGAAAGATAACTATTAAATAAATATTATATAAAGTCATATATATGTATACTTGATGAAAGACACAACTACAAATATATTTTGTAAATGGCATTATAAAATAAAATGACTAGCATATTCCCTTATATATTAAAAGTTATAGAGGCCATCACTTGAATAAATGTTATTAGTTAAAAAATTTATTACATAGTAATGCAAGAGAAAAACATCTAAGTATATAAAGATACGTATATTGTATCTCTCAAAGAAAAAAGGGATTTTTTTCTTACTTAGAAGGAAATTTATGTCTATAACTTTATAATTACCATATAGAAAATTTATGTGGCATCTCCAAGGTATTCTCATAAAATAAAAAGCAATTATTTCATAAATAAAGAATATCGTGAAATGTAGTCTGATAACAACTAGATTTTAGTAAGGTATAAGGACTTCGAATTTATGGGAGGAAGATCTTTAAGGAGAAAATTGAGGACAGTTGCCTCTTTGGAAAGGGGCGCCAAACCATCGAGCTGCCATTTGTTCCTTTTCAATTCACCACATGTCTGCTTGAAAGAAACGAATCCAACTCTCAATAGGAATACTTCGATATGTCTATTTATGATCAGTTCATGGCTACTTAGTGGAAGGAAAACGTAGAGCAATCCATAAGCATATACTTATATTAAATATATGGGAGTTACGCTGCCATTAAATATTGGGGAGTTCGATTTGTTTTGGGGGAAAAAGATACCGCCATTGATATGGGGGAGTTCAATGTCGAATCACGGCCAACTGGGCGAGCACCTTGGTTCTATCAGTGAAGTGCTCAGGAGGAGAAGAGGACACTTTTGAAGGTCTTTCACGGCACTTGAGAGAGGGAGAGGAGAGACCCATACATTGGAAGTATGTTTCTCGGCATAAAACATAGATGACATCATTGTGCCTAGAGAAATTCCAACTTTCGTGGAGAGAGTAGAGACTCTAATGGTGAACAAACGCAGTCATAATAGGTATGACGTAATCCTAATCATAGTGTCATTGCCTTATTGTTTTAGGGATCTTTTCCATTAATTGTCGTTAAGACAATTATAATTATGAAAGATAATTTATAAAAGGAATAAATGTTGCAAATCTTTATTATATGTAAGCAGTAATTAAAGAGGTCGAACAACCACATTACTTTTCCGCATAGAAATTAATGGTGATTAGACCACTTAGAAAAAATTTAAATTTTGATGAATTTTGGGGATGTGACATATGATATCAGAGCACTAGGTTAAAACAATCGGGCCTATTGGGCTCAACATGGAATGAGTAAAGCATGAAGGATTGATAAACTAATCGATCAAGTTGTTTCATTTTGTTTTGGATGCATGCACTCGAATGTACGAGGGAGTAATGTTGACGGAGTTTACAATTCCAAGTTCTCCAAAAGAATAAAAGATAAGTATTCTATCCTTGTTTTTCTTACAAGATTTTTGAATCTGGTATGTTTTCCTTTATTATGAGTTTTTTTCAATATGCAAATACTTACATTGTTATATGGTATTATTATGAAAAATAGTAACTAGTGTAAATAATTTATGTAATTGTGCAAAAGATTATGAAAAATGTTGTAAACATGCCGCTTATTTTAAATTCAAAATTCCGCATTTTAGTTTTCGAAATTTTATTACTAAGCGCATTATCTATGAGCTTTAATTGTTTATAGTGTAGTATTACTAGTATACTCCATGGGTGTAACTTGTTGGTTAGATGAAGTCACATTAACATCTTCAATTTCAAATAACTGTATTCTATTTTAGAATTGCATAGTTGTTACGGCCAATTCATATAATGCTATTTCACAAAATATCTCCTTCATAGATATGAGGGAAGATGATCGGTTAAAACATTTGATTTGTAGAAACTTTAATTACTTAGTACATTCATTGAAATAAAAAGTTGGTTCCCAAGTAGCAATAACAGTATATACCTCATTTACTTATGTTTTATTGACAGTATGCTTATTACAAGAAGATATGTTGTTTTTCTTTCAATGAAACCAATGGTATGGAGTCGCCTAAGCAATTGTTACCCTTGAGTATTGAAAGACAGAATAAAATTGACATACTAGGTCAGAAGTCATGAATGAATTCATGTGGCAATATGATTGATGTGTTTGAATATTATTCTTGCTTATGAAAAATCGTCATTTTGTTAAAAGTTAGAATGTTATTACTTTACATCAATTTTATTTCATTTCCAAACTTCTTATCGATATTAGAATTTTAAAGAAAGACCTTAAAATGTATTGTAAGCAATGTTTCCTAGAAGCTTAAATAATTTTATTATGCATATTATCCTAAGGTTGTTATATTTTCGAATAACGATTGATGTGCATCAGGTTAAAAGGTCTTGATAATAGTAGGAGTTTTATTTCCAAAAAGGAAGAATCCTAATCTTGTTGTGATTGATTGAGCATGGGATATCTTAGCATTTAAAATTTTATTAGAGTCATTAGATGATAAGTCCCAATTTGAGATGAATCTAGATAAAACTAAATGTTTGAACTATGATACTAACATATTATCAACAGGATATCGAAGAGTTCACATCGGGATGAAGTGAAGAGTATGCACAAGCTAATTGAACGAGCATGCGTATAATGATATGGAACTAATGTGTTCAATTGTTGAGCAATTGAAGCATAGAAAATTTTCTTTATACTAGCATTTCAGGAAGTGATCTTAACTTCGACTGATGACTTATACAGATAAGTTGAGCTAAATCTCTCAAAGGTAATTAATGATTTACTTTATCACGAATAATGGTAAGATTTATGATTGATGATGTGTAATCATGAAAACGCAAAGAGTATGATAGGTGAATCTATTTCTATTTTGTTGTTATTATGTGCGTGTGGCATGCAAGAAATAATAAATGTATGTTACAAAGAAATATTTCATGGAATCAAACAAGAAGGCTTGAGGGGAAAAGAATGATTTCCTAGACTCAGGCATAGGGGATAGCATCATGAAACTAGTAACTAGCTGTTGTTATGGGAAAACTACCCTAAATTGTGGTCATGTTCCCACGGAAGAGGAATAGAGTAGGTGGAGTGATCGTTGAATGTTATACTAACCCAAAATACCTAGGCAATCTTTAGATCCATATAAATGAGCATATGAAGGGCTCATGTTTTCCTTGTGGTTTTGCTGGAAATTGCACACAAGAGGTTCTCTCAGGGGTAATTTTTTCCTTGTGGTTTTTCCATATGCACACAAGAAGTTCGATGAGGGGAAGCTATGTTTTGAGTTGTAGTGCAAGGTTGTCATGATCCTGCTGAAAGTATGTCGATGGTATTCCTACTGAGTTTGCAGAAGGCTCATATTTTGTATGCAAGTCTCTATGATTGCTGAAGTACAAAAGAGCGTTATGTATACAAGTCTTCATGATTGCTGAAATACATAAGAGTTTTCTATGCAAGTCTCCATGATTGCTGAAGTATAAAGAGGTTTGATGATCACAAAGTTTTGTTGAAAGAATTTATGATATAAACAGATGATAAATGATTTGTCTTGTAGCTAGACTATCAGATGTATTATGTGTGAATGGTATGAATGCAAGAATAAACAAAATATTTCCTCAAGGATGAGGAAGATTTACGAACATTCACTGTTTTGGAATTTTGTATACTTATGTTAGGCTAAATAAAGTCAGGAGATCTTGTATGATATGAATAATCTGCAGGATATAAGTGGTAAGTGTAGTGCCCCTAGACTACTGTAAACATTGAGGGCACCTGCTAAGTCACCTAACTATTTGAAACATTAATAAAATAACCCTATGATTTTATTTTGAGTATATTTATGATTACGATTGATTGATATATGTGCATTTGGGTAGTTATTGTGAATGGACGATTTCATGTTGTTTAAGGATTAACTTTGATATGAAAACTGTAAATATGAATGATGCTTAATGACTAGTTGTTCATTTGATTATGTGATTAGACGAATGAGTAATGATTGAGTAAATTATAGATGCTTAATGAAGCAGCAGATTTATAAATCAAATTGTGATTATTGAGGACAGTGCTACTAATTTACGTTTGTGAGAATAGTGTGTAGCGATAGGTGAAACGGTTCACCGATAGACACATAAAGGAATATGAAGGGTCGTAGAGTACGGGTAAATAACACACACGGAGAGCGACGACGATGTCGACTTTCGACAGAATACCACGCTTGAGCAGATAAGCACTGATCCGCTTGCTCAAGAGGAAAGTGTGAGGGCATACGAGGTGGGCCACGACGGAGCTGGTCACGTACGAGTTGGGGGTCACGCAGTGAGAACGGACTCACTCCTCAGCGCCATTAGTCCCTAATAGCGTGTAGACGGAGGATGGAAGGTAACGGCTCCTGAAATCCCTACATGAAGTTCCCGCAAGTCAAAATGGAAGGATGATGGCATAAGGGCCCAACGGTGCGGTACCTTGTCGAGAACGGAAATAGTGGACGCAAGGACCCAATGATGTGGTACCTTTCCGAGGAATGGAAACTACGGATGACTGGACCCGACGGAGTGGTGCCATGTCAGGGAAATTAAATTAAAGAACAAGGAGGCCCAATGGCGTGGCACCGGGGTCTTAGTAAAAGTTGATTGCTAAACTTAACTGCATTGAAACGTATAAGTTTGTACCTAGGACATTACTTGGAAATGTATTTGAGTACTTTAGGAATTTGCACATAAATGATTACTTTGGCATTTAAATAATATTAAGTGTTATTTAGGCATTTGCACATGAAAGGATATTTCTGATTATTTAAAAATATTATAAAGATTTATTTAGGAGCAAAATGGAATCCTAGGCATGGACACCTAGTCAACTCCACCTACACCACAAATCTAGGAGTTATGTGAAATATCTAGGGGACAAACATGAGCAAACTTAGGGATGTTGGTGCATCTCCTAGAGAAACTGACACATGGATGGGTGATTTTTATTAATTTATTAATTTAATAAAATGAATATTTTTGCATGAAGAAACATGTGTCGCATGAGATTTTCCTTTATAAGGAAGGCATTGGGAATGGATAAAGGACCCAGACCCTGGATGACTATCGTAATTTTGAGTTACCTCATGACTTGCTGCTATTGAGGATTTGGATGGAAATCTTGGTGGGGGGGGAAACCCAAGCTGGGTTTCTTGATTATTGTGTGTGAGCTCTACGACCCAAAGCTTAGGGGAGGCCATGCGACTGAAAGCATGAGCCTATGGTTGGGTTGCAAGCTAATGGTTGCTTCGCCTATGGTTAAACGAGCTTTGCTGGAGGGATCCTATGGAAGACACGGACAGAAGTGGACAAGATGGTATCAGAGAGAGGTTATGGTTTGTTATAATTTGCTAAGTTATTCATTTATTTAGTTTATTATCTAGTCATTATGCTTTCTAATCTCTTTTGTATCAAGTGGTTGAGTTTCAGGTTAAGCATGAAGGACCCTACAGGAGGGGCCCTACATTTGGTATCAGAGCCAGTCGAGCCTTGAGGGCACCGAACTCATATTTTCTATCAGGGGTTTGCAGTAAAATCGAGAAGCATTTGGAGAGATCGACGGCAGCGATTGGATCAAAAAATAGTTGACGAAAGCTAGACCAACCGTCGAAACAGGTTATCCCTCTTAAATTACTGTTTAAAATATTTTTACAAATCATTAATCTCCGGTGAAGAGAGGTGATGTGCACTCTGCCCTATAATTTACTATACACTCTTATGAGGAATCCAAGTTATGTTTTTACTGTTTTAAATATTTTGATAGATCATCTAGGCTCAGGTGGAGAGAGGTGATCTACTCTCTGCCTATACGTATACCATTTTAAAAATAAAAAATATTTTTTTTTTGGAAACGTGAGTCTTAACATATAAATATATTCAATAGTTACATTGTTTTTGTATCTTTAAAACTTGGTAATGGGTTTTCCTTTTATATAAATAATAGATCGCAATACTACCGAGAGTCTATGTTAATTAACATACCTGAATCGATTGAGTAACTATATCATGTTCCTAACCAACACTTCATCTCTGTCGATGCCACAATAATCGACTCAGAGATCGAATAAAAAATTTGCCGAGAGGCCTCTTATTTGACTACTCATATCAGTCGGTTTAGAATTAAGCGACCAAGGGTTAAATTTTATTAATTTACAGAGTGTTCAAATCCATTGAACATCTCTGATAAATGGTTTAATTGAATTTACGTTTAATGTACAGAAGCACTCAGGAATATCCTTCATCTCTGTTAGATGTTCGGGGTGAACTATAATAAATCCTCAGAGTGTTCAAATCCATTGAGCATCACTGAGACTGGTTTAGATTGAATTTATAATCAATGTGCAGAAGCGTTCCGGCATATTGACGCCTCTGTCTGTGGTTGGATCGAATTTAAATTAATAATCGGAGTGATCAGATCCATTGATCACCTCTGTCTACTGCTCGGGCTAATTCCGATACTCTTAGATCGTATAAATTCCTATCAATTTTACCCTGAATAGGAAATAGTGATATTCTCGGCCGATTAACAATCCTTTGTTAGATTGTGGATCTTTACCTTATACCCATTTGAAATCTATCCATTTAAACTCTGATTAGAAGTTTATCCGAAGTTTTGTATCCACCTAGTGCATGTACTATGAGCCAATGCATACGAATTGCGGTTTGCAAGTTAGATCAACCTCTGCCTGTTTAACCACTTGCGTAGAGTAAGACGCCCAAAAACTTGTAATTGGCCTCTGCCTTAAATTAAGATTTCATGCGCTGGTGGTATCCGACCTACAGTATTCTAAGCAGTTTACGATTCATTTTTTTTTTTTTAACTTGATATTTTTTATTTATCTGTATAATCTATAAGCATACCCACATTGCTAAACGGCGGAGAGTATCAGAATTGTTAATCGATTTGGTACCTTCGAGCAGTACTCCATGATCCCCGTAAAGCATTGATCTACTAGCAATTGATTAAAATTCTTATAGACCTAGCGACCAGTTGATCTATCGGATCTGTTGATATTATTTCTTTTACCTTGGAGAATCCTTGCGTTAGGTTTGCTTTGTACAGGACCATGCTGGTTGTTGGATTGGTGAAGTTCACTTAAACGCCCTGTCATGTCACCACCCCTGTTGCCGTGGAACACATCAGCCCTTAGGTAGTTAGTTGGGGTAGTTTAGTTAGCATAGCATTCAGTAGGAATGAAACAATTATAATTTTTTCGGGGAAAAAAGAAACAATTATAATTTTAATTCCTTGCTTATGTTTAAGAAATTATTTATGAGTCTGCCTGTGCGTGACTGTGCGTGAGATGTCATGCAGTTACTATATGAGATTTTATTATTTGAATATATGTAAAGCATTAATTGTTCAGTGTACAATACTATCGCGAAGGTTAGGGAAATGATAGAGTGTTGTGACCCTTCCGATTGTTACACTTGGCAACATCTGAAGAAAATCCCAGTACCCTAAAGCGAATTACTTGCATTATTGTTTTTCCCTTTAAGAAAGTATTAATTTAAGTAATGTTGTAGTATTCTTCTGCCAACAAATCCTCAAAGGAATCGGTTATGGAATTGTAGTAACTATCTATCTGGAGTCTTGCTGAGAATACGAATGTTTGATATCTACTATTTACTACTTTAAATAGCCTCGCATTTACCACATTGATAAGCGGTTCTCGAAAGCATCAGTTTAGTTTAACTAAAGAAACCTCCCAAGTTGTGAATAACCAAGTACATTCTTTTTGACTTAACAGAAAACGCTATTTGTATTACACCTGTATATAATCGTGACTATGCAGAAAGGGTTTTTATTTATTGCTGCAAGATCGTTGGGCATCCCACTCGGCGGATGAGGAGAACGCTACGATCTTCACGAGCTGAGCTGGCCTCTGTTTCTTTAAACGCACTTATGTACCCTTGACTACTTGCTGTCGAGTATTTGGCAGGTCCAATAGATTTTAACTTAGGAACTGTTGGGGCCAACCAAAGATTAACTAGAATTAACTAGATTAGTGCCACACGTCGCTTTAAGATATCAGAGGATAATGCTAGTGAGATTGTGAGGTCAGTTCATTTATGAAGACGATTGTGGGCAGTTCGGTATAATTGAATTTTTTTTATCTAAGTTCAAAATTTACAACTGTGTGTACATCCTTGTTAAGTGAGGTTTTGGTAGGGACACAAATGCTTCACTCTATCAATATCATAAGAATATTGAAACCGAAATCGTTTGATAGAATTTGGAATTCGTTTTATATTAATATCATAAGTATATTCAAACGGACTTGTTAATTAGATGTTGATATTCATTTGCTCCATTATATATATTTTTATTCAAATCGGATCGTTTTAACAGAATTAAATAATCGATATGCTCCCTTTATATACCATATGTATATTCATTTGAATTCTTTAGTTAGAAATAGATATTCGATCTACACCATCGCATATCACGTGAGTATTCAAAAAGTGAAATGGTTAAGTAGAATTTGATATTTGCTTGTTCCATTATATATCATAAGTTTGTTCCTACTGAATGGTGAAATTCTGTCCCATTATACATCATTTGTATATTAAAATTTTTTTTTATATAATTAGCATTCGATATTCCTATGCTTCATTATGTGTCATAAGTATAATCCGGTTGGATTGTATAATTAGAGAATGATGTTCATTAATGATGGCATAGATAAAAGTCTAAAGATATGTTGAGATCCCAAAATGTACAATTTAATTATACTCATTTATATTTAAAATGATAGAGGTGGACTACTTATGGGCATATCTCTTATATTATTTTGATAGAAGTGGGATATTTATAATTATATTAATTATATTGAAAAAGGGTAGAAGTGAAATTTCATATGGTTGTGTCTTTAATATTCTTAAATAGAAGCGGAAGAAAGAGGAGAATTATCCTAATGACTTGTTAGAAAAATTACATATAGTTGTGTGATACAATGCTTTTATGTGAAGGTCAACAAATAGTTGAAAAGAAAATTAAACATATTACCCAAATTAAATATACATTTGTGAAATGATAAGATTTAATAAAAGAGATTGTCATAATTAACTTCTATCCCTTGATGTAATGACTTGAATTAGGTGGAAAAAGTAAATACCATAAATCTATATCCCTTGAATCATAAGTTATACCATATTTCATTGTGGAATGGTATGAATTGAATGAGATATAATATGAAGGTATAGTTAGATGTAGAAGAATTCTTAAAGCATTCTAATTATCCCATAACATAGTATAAGGAGATAAGATTCATATATTTATATTGTGTAATGTAATTTATGAGATGACATGAACTATAGGGAGAAATTGTAGAGTCTTGCATTCCAAGAGGTGACAACTTGAATAGGGAAAAAGGTTAATGCTTACTTATTTTATTCCATAATTCATTAATGGAGCAACTAAGAACAAAGTGTAAATTGATGGATAAGATTGAGATGCCTACAATTTAATTGGGTGGAATATAACACAACACAAGAATGGTCCATAGCAAACAAACCAATGAGGAATTCAATTTGAAAATCGAGAACAAGGAAATTGAAGAAAGCTATAATGGGAATTAGAAGCATTGGAAAGCTTTTGAATTAATTGAAACGGAATATCTTAATCATGTATAGGGGAAAATTGAAGTAGGTGATGCATAATGGCATGGTAATGATGAAGTGTGACTTGGAAGACCTACCCAGGGGACACACGTAAACGATTATGACGAAGGGTAGTGATCATCATACTATAAATTAAATAATGATGACTAGAACTATGAGGAGATTTATTAGACACATTACAAGCAACTTTTGTGCATGTTTCTTTGAGATCGAAGGACCCCGTGAAAAGTAAAGGGAAGCATGAATCTAGGATAGGACATTTTAAAATAACCATGATAAGAAGACAAGTGGACGAATTTATTGGTGGATTTATTAAATGACGGGAAAATGGTAAATTTGACTAACAAAGACACCATATACTCAGATTGACGATACTTTAAGAGATTGTTGAGGAAGCGAAACGAACTTAAAATTTGAAAATGAGATATCAGTGTGATTGATATGATGAGTTTCAAACTCAACAACATACATTTTGTATTATGACAAAAGCACTAACAAAAACTCGGGACTACAAACTTGAAATTTAACCATAGTATTGAAATGGTCAAATGAAGACAATGTTTCGTAAAAAGAAGTATAGAGATGGGTAGCATAATAAACCGAACACAATGAAGCTAACCTTAGGTTATGATGAAACTTGATGAAACGACAACTAACCCCAGATGGAACTCGATGGGGTTAAGAAAACACACGTCGTACGACTTGATGAGGTTGTCAAAGTGGTCCTATGACAACAAAAATGATGAAATGAGGTAAGGATGTGGTAAACTCATCAACTTGGACATGATATTACTAATGAAAGGACTAAGAGTTAAAATTCAGTTTGTTTGACCAAGTCACTAAATTTCGACGACTCGAATCCTATCAAATTTGAACCAACATTGCCAAAACATTTAGGGGCTTGGGAAGTAGTCTTATGAAATTTTGTTTTGGACTATTTGAGGGTCTCTCCAGATTTGTTAAAAAACGTGATTATATCTTACTTAAATTTTTATGATTTTTACCTTCTCGTCTTGAAAGGAGGATAACCAAATAGATTTGAATCCTTGCTTGGATTTGTTATGTTTTGATAAACCATTGGGTATCCATTGACACAATGCAACTTATTAATAATTTGGACATCATAGACCTTCGTGAATGAATAAGAGATATAAGAAATCTTGTTGGGACCGGAAACTATTGAATGTATTATCGGATTGATATCATATGAAATTATGATTGAGTTCCCGAGGATGTATTGGAACCATACTAAATGAGATAGGAAATAATGACTTGAACCACTTGTGCTTATAGCCATGACTGTTGGAGAAAAATAGATTAGAATGACAGAAGATGAGAATAGAAATTAAGATAAAGCCTAACGTCAAAAGTACTAGAACAAAAATTAACTTCAGGATGAAGTTCTATATAAGAGGGGGTGTATGTAATGCACCTAAATAACTGTGGACCTTAAGGGCACCTGTCGAGTGACCCGGCTGAACAACTTCGATATAACGGTCTCTTGAGCCTTGTTATGTCTTAAATGATTGAGGAAAACCTGAAGATGGGAATGACGACAATAATTGATAAATGAATTAAGGAATTAAATTATATGTGTGGAGTGGTATAATTGATTGATTAGTTCTTGCTTAATGATTAGCCCTGATTGATCAAGTCAAAGTGCAAGAGGACAGTTACAGTCCTAGCTCTGCGACTTGGGAGGACGCAACTGAGATGCGTCATAGCTTTCCATCTTTATTTTGAACTTCGGGATGAAGTTCTAAATAAGTACGGGTGTATGTAGTGCCCCTAGACTACTGTAAACATTGAGGGCACCTACTGAGTCACCCGACTATTTGAAACATTAATAAAATAACCCTATGATTTTATTTTGAGTATTTTTATGATTACGATTGATTGATATATGTGCATTTGGGTAGTTATTGTGAATGGACGATTTCATGTTGTTTAAGGATTAACTTTGATATGAAAACTGTAAATATGAATGATGCTTAACGACTAGTTGTTCATTTGATTATGTGATTAGACGAATGAGTAATGATTGAGTAAATTATAGATGCTTAATGAAGTAGCAGATTTATAAATCAAATTGTGATTATTGAGGACAGTGCTACTAATTTACGTTTGTGAGAATAGTGTGTAGCGACAGGTGAAACGGTTCACCGATAGACACATAAAGGAATATGAAGGGTCATAGAGTACGGGTAAATAACACACACGGAGAGCGACGACGATGTCGACTTTCGACGGAATACCACGCTTGAGCAGATAAGCACTGATCCGCTTGCTCAAGAGGAAAGCGTGAGGGCATACGAGGTGGGCCACGACGGAGCTGGTCATGTACAAGTTGGGGGGAGCGCAGTGAGAATGGACTCACTCCTCAACGCCATTAGTCCCTAATAGCGTGTAGACGGAGGATGGAAGGTAACAACTCTTGAAATCCCTACATGAAGTTCCCGCAAGTCAAAACGAAAGGATGACGACAGAAGGGCTCAACGGTGCGGTACCCTGTCGAGAACGAAAATAGTGGACGCAAGGACCCAATGATGTGGTACCTTGCCGAGGAATGGAAACTACGGGTGACTGGACCCGACGGAGTGGTGCCATGTCGGGGAAATTAAATTAAGGAACAAGGAGGCCCAATGTCGTGGCACCGGGGTCCTAGTAAAAGTTGATTGCTAAACTTAACTGCATTGAAATGTATAAGTTTGTACCTAGAACATTACTTGGAAATGTATTTGAGTACTTTAGAAATTTGCACATAAATGATTACTTTGGCATTTAAATAATATTAAGTGTTATTTAGGCATTTGCACATGAAAGGATATTTCTAATTATTTAAAAATATTATAAAGATTTATTTAGGAGCAAAATGGAATCCTAGGCATGGACACCTAGTCAACTCCACCTACACCACAAATCTAGGAGTTATGTGAAATATCTAGGGGATAAACATGAGCAAACTTAGGGATGTTGGTGCATCTCCTAGAGAAACTGACACATGGATGGGTGATTTTTATTAATTTATTAATTTAATAAAATGAATATTTTTGCATGAAGCGACATGTGTCGCATGAGATTTTTCTTTATAAGGAAGGCATTGGGAATGGGTAAAGGACCCAAACCCTGGATGACTATCGTAATTTTGAGTTACCTCATGACTTGCTGCTATTGAGGATTTGGCTGGAAATCTTGGTGGGGGGGAAACCCAAGCTGGGTTTCTTGATTATTGTGTGTGAGCTCTATGACCCAAAGCTTGTGGGAGGCCATGTGACTGAAAGCATAAGCCTATGGTTGGGTTGCGAAGCTAATGGTTGCTTCGCCTATGGTTAAACGAGCTTTGCTGGAGGGATCCTACGAAAGACGCGAACGGAAGTGGACAAGATGGTATCAGAGAGAGGTTATGGTTTGTTATAATTTGCTAAGTTATTCATTTATTTAGTTTATTATCTAGTCATTATGCTTTCTAATCTCTTTTGTATCAAGTGGTTGAGTTTCAGGTTAAGCATGAAGGACCCTGCAGGAGGGGCCCTACAGTAAGAGCTTGTGGAAATCGTGAAAATGTGAAGATGACCAAAGCAAAAAAATAAAGCAAGCGAGAGATGGTGAAAGTATGCAAAAGACAAACTGTCGAACACTGAGGACGGTGTTATTCTTAAGAGGAAGAGTCTGTAACATCCCTCCAATTTGACCCCTATTGTTATTATTTTTGTAAATGTAATTATGAATTGTATAAAAGGCCCTGGTGAGGAGCTCAAGGCCAAGGCCCCACTAGTGGACCTCGAGCTAGTGTGATATTTATAAGTCTTAGTTTAAAGCCTAGAATATGAAGAATGGTAATATGACTAAACGATAAGTAACAAAAACCCACCCATAAGAAAAGATAATGAGTAGGGAGCCATGTGTTGGTTGACCATATAAAGTTCATCCTAGTAGGGTTCTTATTCATCTTAAAGATCTAGCTAAGATACTATGGCCAAAGTTATTCTAATCCTTTTACGATTAAACCATAATGATAGATTATTATATATATATAGTGTGGATATTATATATATATTTATATATAATTGAGGTCACTATTAAATGAATATAATATATATTGTATGTGTGTCTTATAAAGTTAGAAATAGTTGAGATAACTATTAAATAAATATTATATAAAATCATATATATGTATACCTGATGAATGACACAATTATTTTGTAAAGGGAACTATAAAATGAAATGATTAGCATATTCCCTTATATATTAAAAGTTACAGAGGCCATAACTTGAATAAATGTTATTAGTTATAAAATTTATTACATAGTATTGTAAGAGAAAAACACCTAAGTATATAAAGATACGTATATTGTATCTCTCAAAGAAAAAGGGATTTTTTGATTGCTTAGAAGGAAACTTATGCGTACAACTTTATAATTACCATATAGAAAACTTATGTGGCATCTCTAAGGTATTCTCATAGAATATAAAGCAATTATTTCATAAATAAAAAATATCGTGAGATGTAGTCTGATAACAACTAGATTTTAGTAAGGTATAAGGACTTCGAAGTTATGGGAGGAAGATATTAAGGAGAAAATTGAGGAGAGTTGTCTCTTTGGAAAGGGGTGCCAAACCATCGAGCTGCCACTTGTTCCTTTTCAATTTACCACATGTATTCTCGAAAGAAACGAATCCAACTCTCAATAGGAATACTTCGATATGTCTATTTATGATCAGTTCATGGATACTTAGTGGAAGGAAAACGTGGAGCAATCCATAAGCATATACTTATATTAAACATTTGGGAGTTGTGACTCCACAACAGGCTGTAGAATGGTGTTGATTTCGTTGTAGTGGTGAAATTCTTGAGGGAGAGCTTTCAGTAGGGTTGTTCCCTTTTGGAGACCACCTTTGCCACTTGTCTGGACTACATGTTAGTTGAGCATAAGAGTGAGGGATTTTTCAGTTACGCTGCCCTTAAATACTAGGGAGTTCTATTTGTTTTGGGGGAAAAAGATACCACCATTGATACGGGGGAAGAGAGCTTTCCTTCCCTCGAGAGAAGGTTAACTTCAATGTCGAATCACGGCCAACTGGGAGAGCTCAGGAGGAGAAGACGACACTTTTGAAGGTCTGGCATGGCGCTTGAGAGAGGGAGAGGAGCGACCCATACATTGGAGGTATGTTTCTCGGCATAAAACATAGATGGCATCGTTGCACCTAGAGAAATTCCAGCCTATGCAACTGGAGCATACAACTTCTGCGGAGAGAGTAGAGACACTAATGGTGAACAAAAGCATTCATAATAGGTATGACGTAATCCTAATCATAGTTTCCTCGCCTTATTGTTTTAGCTCCTCTGCATGTGGTAACGATGATAGAAACTTCTCCACCTACTCAATCTACAATGTTGGTAATTCTTATATCTATATATATATCAGTCACTATGTTGTAGCATACAATCTGCATAACTTTTTGAAAAATATCTCCTACCGCTTTAAATTTTACTGAACTCGGTAACCTTGTTTTATAGATAGGCCTAAGGGGAAAACGTGAATGCTGATAATTATGGAGTGTTTTGTCTCTAGGGTATGTTCGTATTTGATGTAGTGCATAAAACGCCTTTGATCTTCATGTTTAGTAGTAAGATAAATTGATATGTTGTCTTCTAATAGGTATGGTTACATGAAGCTTTTGGGAAAGCCTAGACCCCTTTCTATTAAAAGTATTTCTTTTGTTTTGTTTAAGGCTGCATGATGGTTAGCGAAGAGACTAGATCCATGTTTTTTTTAGTTGACATTTATATTTACATGCAGTGTCCTATTGGATTTTATCCTCACTTCATGGACCCCCTTCCACGTTGGATGCTTATGCATCCCAACCTCGCTGCTTAGTTTTCGTGTTGGTTTATATACTTATTCAATCTGTCTAACCTTAGTCGTTATCTTAGTGTGAACTTGATGGGAAAGGGGCATAATTTTTATATCTTGTTTTCAACTTCAAGAACTATTGTAGTGTGCGACCAAACTTATTCTTGAAATATGCAATTTATTAGTATAAGATTTAGCCCTTTAAACAACATATAAGATTTATTTAATACAGGGGTTGTTTTATATTATTTTCTTTAAGGTATATGAGAAATTATTAAAGAAGATTGATCCTTAAAATGGTTTAAAGTATGGTAAGATGTCCTTAGTATAAATAATGAAAGGAGATATATTTCTTAACGTATGTTTTAAGTATGGAGAGAGGTCCTTAGTTTAAATTATTAAAAATTATATATATATTCTTAAATATATGTTTAAAGTATGGTAAGATGTCCTTTTTATAATTAATGAAAGGAGATATATTTCTTAATGTATGTTTTAAGTATGGAGAGAGGTCCTTAGTTTAATTATTAAAAAGTATATATATATATTCTTAAATATATGTTTTAAGTATGGTAAGATGTCCTTAGTTTAAATAATGAAAGGAGATATATTTCTAAAAGTATATTTTAAGTATGGAGAGAGGTCCTTAGTTTAATTCTTAAAAAGTGTATATATATTCTTAAATATATGTTTAAAGTATGGTAAGATGTCCTTTAGTATAAATAAAGAAAGGTATATATATATTCTTAAGGTAAGACTAAAATATGGAGATATGCCCTTTGGATTAAACATTGGAGAGAATGTATGTTTAAGAATATGGGGAGATGTTCCTTAGTTAAAATACTAAATTTATATGTGTTTTCCCTTAGTAGAAATCTTAGTTGATATATACTCTGTTTTTGTATATGACCGATGAAGAAGTGTAAGCCCTAGTAGTATGAAGGAAACTTTAAGTTTACTATAAGGTCATTAAAGGTTGGCATGGTAATACTTAACCATGAAAGGGTTCTCTGGAAGAGAGACTTTAGCACACAGAAAAGCAATTGCTGCATTGCACATTGTATTCCTTGATTTTGATGATTAATAAAATAAACAACCATTTGTGGGCGTAGCCCTAGATTGGGTGAACCATGTGAAAAGGGTCTTCTTTGAATGTTCCTCTTTTATGCGTGTTATGTGTTTTTCTTATGTATTATCTTATGTGTCTTATCTACTTTTCTTTTGGTAATGGTGTCTCCATTTACCTGAAAATGTGTATTTGATTGGTATGAAATATTTTGTAGTGCATTTTATTAATATGTCAAGTAAATTGAATGAATTGTTAAGTTTAAATATAGTTTTCTTTGGTTTCATGGTCTATACCCTCATATAGGAAAAAGGTTTGGTCAAAAGCAAACTATCGTTATTTAATATTGATTTTGAAAGCATATGTTTGTATCTTGTGCAGACATATCAAGAGGTTAGTTGGTTCAAAAGGAAGAATCCATGTTGTTGAATTTATAAGAATTATGCATGTTTTAGACATAGTGAAGTCTTGTGTTCCACAAGATTAAAGAAATGGTTTGACACTGTAAGTTAGGAATTGGATTACAATAGAAAATATAATGTCTAACTTCTTTGTGTTATATAAAAATATAGGTTCAAGTATGACAGAAGTTGGTCCTTATCGCACGGAAATTTCATTTAAGGGATCTTTTCCATTAATTGTCGTTAATACAATTATAATTATGAAAGATAATTTATAAAAGGAATAAATGTCGCAAATCTTTATTATATGTAAGCAGTAATTAAAGAGGTCGAACACACACTTTACTTTTCCGCATAGAAATTAATGGTGATTAGACCACTTAGAAAAAATTTAATTTTTGATGAATTTTGGGGATGTGAGATATGATATCAGAGCACTAGGTTAAAACAATCGGGCCTATTGGGCTCAACATGGAATGTGTAAAGCATGAAGGATTGATAAACTAATCGCTCAAGTTGTTTCATTTTGTTTTGGATGAATGGACTCGAATGTATGAGGGAGTAATGTTGACAGAGTTTACAATTCCAAGTTCTCCAAAAGAGTAAAAGATAAGTATTCTATCCTTGTTTTTCTTACAAGATTTTTGAATCAGGTATGTTTTCATTTATTATGAGTTTTTGCTATATGCAAATACTTACATTGTTGTATGGTATTGTTACGAAAAATAGTAACTAGTTGAAATAATTTCTTTAATTGTGCAAAAATTATGAAAAATGTTGTAAACATGCCGCTTATTTTAAATTCAAAATTCTGCATTTTAGCTATTGAAATTTTATTACTAAGCGCATTATCTATGAGCTTTAATTGTTTAGAGTGTAGTATTATGAGTATACTCCATGGAAGTAACTTGTTGGTTAGATGAAGTCACATTAACATCTTCAATTTCAAATAATTGTATTCTATTTTAGAATTGCATAGTTGTTACGACCGATTCATATAATGCTATTTCAGAAAATATTGCCTTCATAGATATGAGGAAAGATGATCGGGTAAAAGTTTGATTGGTAGAAATTTTAATTACTTAGTACATTCATTGAAATAAAAAGTTGGTTCCCAAGTAGCAATAACAGTATATACCTCCTTTACTTAAGTTTTTAAGACAGTTTGCTTATTACAAGCAGACGATGTTGTTTTTATTTCAGTGAAACCAATGGTATGGAGTCGCCGAAGCAATTGTTACCCTTGAGTATTGATAGACATAATAAAATTGACATACTAGGTCAGAAGTTATGAACGAATTCTTGTGGCAATATGACTGATGTGTTTGAATATTATTCTTGCTTATGAGAAATCGTCATTTTGTTAAAAGTTAGAATGTTATTACTTAACATCAATTGTATTTCATTTCCAAACTTCTTATCGATATTAGAATTTTAAAGAAATACCTTAGAATGTATTGTAAGCAGTGTTTCCTAGAAGCTTAAATAATTTTATTATGCATATGATTCTAAGGTTGTTATATTTTCGAATAAGGATTGATGTGCATCAGGTTAAAAGGTCTTGATAATAGTAGGAGTTTGATTTCGGAAAGGAAGAATCATAATCTTTTTGTGATTGATTGAGCATGGTGTAAAATTAGTCACAGCAGATCTAATGAATAAGTAAATCAATCACAATAGAGGAAACTCATAAAATATGGTGTAAACTATGCAAAATCTTGCATCAGTGCTCTATATCCCAATAAGGGTGAAAATACAATACAATATTGTCACAATGAGTGAGCAATTCGAATTAACCAAGGAGGTAATTCGAATATCTGCATGGTGTATCTTGGATCCAACTAGGAGTCCTCATCATCAATCAGTGGTGGTCATTAATGCAGAAGTCACTGTCAGACAAGTGTCAAACTGAGTCTAACTGAGTGCAATAAGTCTAACTTATGGTAAGTAGCACTAATATAGGGATGGAGGCTCAGTGGAGGGCGCATGAGGAGTTAACTGCACTCATAATAGGTGTTCATGTCTCATTAGAGGTCAATCGGAGTGATAACAATAGTGAGGAGTCAGTCTGGCCTCAAATCAAGGAAAGACTGGTGGCTAACTGAAGTAAACTGGACTGGTAGGTGAGAAAGGCACCCTTCTTTAGTGGAAGGTGAAAAGTGGGCACATGACTAGCTAGGAGGGATAAATCTTAGTGGAAAGTAGCTCCCGAGTGCTAGAAGACTAGGGACTAGGTGCTAGAGGCATCATACTAGTCACTGGGCAGCATGCGGATGCATGCATTCATGCATGCAAAATGCTAGCAAAGTACATAACTAAATGATGAGATATCCTAACACCCGCCCTCAATCTATACTATGATGTAAAAAATAAAATGTAGGGCCCTAGTTACTGAGACCAAAGGTCACCCCAATACAATAATAATCCAAAATAAAGAACAATCCATGAACCAAGGAAATGGAGAAAACCTCATGGGAAAACCCCCCCCTCAAAATGGACTGTAACACACCAAAAGATTTAACTAATCCAAACTCAAGTAGATATGTCTGGAGGTATCTTACTCTTGGGAGTAAATGGATCATGCTCCAAAAACATGTTCTTGAATTCTCCATCAGTGGATGCAAGCGAATGTGGAGACTTTATGAACTTGCTCTTCATACCGAAAATGGTGAGAACAAATCTGAAAATATGAGGATGAACCTGGAACCTATGATTCAAACCAAGTGAGGTAGAAATAGCTCCAATCGGATCAAATTGATCTTGAAACTTGAACTTCTTATCAGTGGAAGTTAAATCAGCTCCAAGATTTGACAAAAGGTTTCTTGAGATCTCCTTTGAACCAACAAGGGTGAGATCAAAACCAAAATCAGCAAAATTGCATGACAATTGAACTCAAGCAAATGGTAGTTCTCTTCATCTTTAGTAAAACTCTGAGAAACTTTGAAAATGATAGAACAAAAGTTTATAGGAGGCATGCAATCAAGGAGGACGAATGCTTCACCTCCAAAATCATATTTTACCTCTAAAACATCAAGTAGATCATTATTCTGCATGCTGACAAACTCATGTGAAAGAGAGGATTCAAGAACGTCTTCGGAATATAGAGTATGAGCTAGTTTATCTTGCTCGGAATTCGAAATAGAAGATAGTGAGAAAATGAGTGTTGAATCTACAGTTTCTTCTTCATCTTGAACAATGGATGAGGCCAAGACATAATCGGAGAGAGCACAAAAGTAGATCTCACTGGGCTTGTTCTCCAAAAGGCTAGCATGATCCTCTTCTTCCTGCTTTCCAAATTCTCTATTGAGTTGGGCCCATAGATCTCTTGGATTTTCAACAGTAGTATTGAGGTAGCACATATAAGGAGACATAGCAAGACATATTGTCCCAAAAGCTCTGTCATAATCATTAAGCCAATCATTCTCCTCTTCATTAGAATCAAACTCTCTTGTAATTCCAATGCACACATCAAAAAGACATTATCTCTTCAAACATGCAATCATCTTTGGTTTCCATTCATCATAGTTGAATGGAGTAAGAAGATTTTTTGAAGAAGAATATTCCATCTCTGCAATAGTGAATGCAAATGGAGGAAGTAAGAAACCTGCAAATCACAAGCAAACAAGAACCATTATGGAGCAATAGCTGCAACTGCAGAATGTGCTGCAATTGTAGAAAAATTCTACAATGTGAGCAAAGATTTCTCTCTCTTCATGTTGAACACCTGTAGAAAAAAAATCTTGTCCCTACCATGGATCTGATATCATGTAAAATTAGTCACAGCAGATCTAATGAACAAGTAAATCAATCACAATAGATGAAACTCAGAAAATATGGTGTAAACTGTGCAAAAGCTTGCATCAGTGCTCTATATACCAATAAGGGTGAAAATACAATACAATACTGTCATAATGAGTGAGCAATTCGAATTAGCCAAGGAGGTCATTCGAATATCTGCATGGTGTAGCTTGGCTCCAACTAGGAGTCCTCATCATCAATCAATGGTGGTCATCAATGCACAAGTCACTGTCAAACAGGTGTCAAACTGAGTCTAACTGAGTCTAACTAAGTGTAATAAGTGTAACTAATGGTAAGTAGCACTAATATTGGGATGGAGGCTCAGTAGAGGGCACATGAGGAGTTAACTGCACTCAGAATACGTAGTCATGTCTCATTAGAGGTCAATCGAAGTGATAACGGGTGTGAGGATTCAATCTGGGCTCAAATCAAGGAAAGACCGATGACTAACTGAAGTAAACTGGACTGGTAGGTGAGAAAGGTGCCCTTCTACAGTGGAAGGTGAGAAGTGGGTGCATGACTGGTTAGGAGGGCTAAATCTGAGAGGAAAGTAGCTCACGAGTGCTGGAAGACTAGGGACTAGGTGTTGGAGGCATCATACCGTTGACTAGGAAACATGCAGGTGCATGCAAAGTACATAGCTAAATGACGAGATATTCTAACACATGGGATCTCTTAGCATTTAAAAGTTTATTAGAGTCATTAGATGATAAGTCCCAATTTGAGATGAATCTAGATAAAACTAAATGTTTGAACTATGATACTAACATATTATCAATAGGATATCAAAAAGTTCACATCGGGATGAAGTGAAGAGGATGCACAAGCTAATTGAACGAGCATGCGTATAGTGCTATGGAACTAATGTGTTCAATTGTTGAGCAATTGAAGCAAATAAGGTTTTCTTTATACTAACATTTCAGGAAGTGATCTTAACTTCGAATGATGACTTATATAGATAAGTTGAGCTAAATTGCTCAAAGGTAAGTAATGATTTACTTTATCACGATTGATGGTAAGATTTATGATTGATGATGTGTAATCATGAAAATGAAAAGAATATGATAGGTGAATCTATTTCTATTTTGTTGTTATTATGTGTGTGTGGCATGCAAGAAATAATAAATGAATGTTACAAAGAAATATTTCATGGACTCAAACGAGAAGGTTTGAGGGGAAACGAATGATTTCCTGGACTCAGGCAAAGGGGACAGCATCATGAACTGAGTAACTAGCTGTTGTTATGTGACAACTACCCTAAATTTTGGTCATGTTCCCTTCGAAAGTGGAATAGAGTAGGTGGAATGCTCGTTGAATGTTATACTAACCCAAAAGACCTAGGAAATCTTTAGATCCATCGAAATGATGAGAGGAAGGCTCATGTTTTCCTTGTGGTTTTGATGGATATTACACACAAGAGGTTCTCTAAAGAGTAACTTTTTCCTTGTGGTTTTGCCGTATGCACACAAGAAGTTCGATCTGGGGAAACTATGTTTTGAGCTGTAGTGTAAGATTGTCATGATCCTGCTGAAAGTATGCAGATGATATTCCTGTTGAGTTTGCAGAAGGCTCGTATTTTGTATGCGAGTCTCTATGATTGTTGAAGTACAAAAGAGAGTTATGTATGCAAGTCTTAATGATTGCTGAAATACATAAGAGTTTTGTATGCAAATCTCCATGATTGCTGAAGTACAAAGAGGTTTGATGATCACAAAGTTTTGTTGAAATAATTTATGATATAAACAAATGATAAATGATTTGGCTTGTAGCAAGACTATCAGATGTATTATTTGTGACTGGTATGAATGTCAGAATAAACAAAATATTTCCTCAAGGATGAGGAAGATGGATGAACATTTACTATTTTGGAATTTTTTATACTTATGTTATGCTAAATAACGTCGAGAGATCTTGTATGATCTGAATAATGTGCAGGATATAAGTGGTAAGAGCTTGCAGAAATCGTGAAAATGTGAAGATGACCAAAGCAAAAGAATAAAGCAAACGGGAGATGGTGAAAGGATGCAAAAGACAAACTATCGAACATCGAGGACAGTGTTATTCTTAAGAGGAGGAGTGTGTAACATCCCTCCAATTTGACCCCTATTGTTATTATTTTTGTAAATGTAATTATGAATTGTATAAATGGCCCTGGTGAGGAGCTCAAGGCCAAGGCCCCACCAGTGGACCTCGAACTAGTGTGATGTTTATAAGTCTTAGTTTAAAGCCTAGAATATGAAGAATGGTAATACGACTAAACGATAAGTAACAAAAACCCACCGATAAGAAAAGATAATGACTAGGGAGCTATGTCTTGGTTGACCATATCATAACTTATCATATTGATTATGAAGGGAGGAAATATAAAGTTCGTCCTAGTAGGGTTATTATTCACTTAAAGATCTAGCTAAAATACTATGGCCAAAGTTATTCTAGTCCTTTTACGATTAAGCCATAATGATAGATTATTATATATATAGTGTGTGGATATTATATATATTTATATAATTGAGATCATATTAAATGAATATAATATATATTGTGTGGGTGTGTTATAAAGTTAGAAATAGTTGAGATAACTATTAAATAAATATTATTTATATAAAGTCATATATATATATATACTTGATGAATGACATAACTACAAAGATATTTTGTAAAGGGCATTATAAAATGAAATGATTAGCCTATTCCCTTATATATTAAAATTGATAGAGGCCATCACTTGAATAAATTTTATTAGTTATAAAATTTATTACATAGTATTGCAGGAGAAAAACACCTAAGTATATAAAGATACGTATATTGTTTCTCTCAAAGAAAAAAGGGATTTTTTTCTTACTTAGAAGGAAATTTACGCCTATAACTTTATAATTACTATATAGAAAACTTATGTGGCATCTCTAAGGTATTCTCATAGAATAAAAAGCAATTATTTCATAAATAAAGAATATCATGAGATGTAGTCTGATAACAACTAGATTTTAGTAAGGTATAAGGACTTCGAAGTTATGGGAGGAAGATCTTTAAGGAGAAAATTGACGATAGTTGTCTCTTTGGAAAGGGGCGCCAAACCATTGAGCTGCCACTTGTTCCTTTTCAATTTACCACATGTCTTCTAGAAAGAAACGAATCCAACCCTCAATAGGAATCCTTCGATATGTGTATTTATGATCAGTTCATGGCTACTTAGTGGAAGGAAAACATGGAGCAATCCACAACAGACTGTAGAATGGTGTTGATTTCGTTGTAGTGGCAAAATTCTTGAGGAAGAGATTTCAGTAGGGTTGTTCCGTTTTGGAAACCACCTTTTGCCACTTGTCTGGACTACGTGTTAGTTTAGCATAAGAGTGGGGGATTTTTTAGTTACGCTGCCATTAAATATTGGGGAGTTCGATTTGGTTTGGGGGAAAGAGATACCACCATTGATACGGGGGAAGATAGCTTTCCTTCCGTCGAATCGCAGCCAACTGGGCGAGCACCTTGGTTCTATAAGTGAAGTGCTCGGGAGGAGAAGACGACACTTTTGAAGGTCTGTCACGGTGCTTGAGAGAGGGAAAGGAGCGACCCATACATTGGAAGTATGTTTCTCAGCATAAAACATAGATAGCATAAAACATAGATGACATTGTTGTGCCTAGAGAAATTCCAACTTCTGCAACTGGAGCATACAACTTCCGCGGAGAGAGTAGAGACTCTAATGGTGAACAAACGCAGTCATAACAGGTATGGCGTAATCCTAATCAAAAGTGTCATCGCCTTATTGTTTTATCTCCTCTGCATGTGGTAACACTGATAGAAACTTCTACACCTACTCAATCTACAATGTTGGTAATTCTGATATATATATATATATATATATATATATATATATATATCAGTCACTATGCTGTAGCATACGATCTGCATAACGTTTTGACAAATATCTCCTACCGCTTTAAATTTTACTCAACTCGGTAACCTCTTTTTATCACCTAAGGGGAAAACGTGAATGCTGATAATTAAGGAGTGTTTTGTCTCTAGGGTATGTTCGTATTTGCTGTAGCGCATAAAACGCCTTTGATCTTCATGTTTAGTAGTAAGATAAATTGATATGTTGTCTTCTAATAGGTATGGTTGGATGAAGCTTTTGGGAAAGCCTAGACCCCTTTCTATTAAAAGTATTTGTTTTGTTTTGTTTAAGGTTGCGTGATGGTTATCCAGGAGACTAGACCCATTTTTTGTTTAGTTGACATTTATAGTTACATGCAGTGTCCTATTGGCTTTTACCCTCACTACGTGGACCCCCTTCCACATTGGATGCTTATGCATCCCAACCTCGCTGCTTAGTTTTCGTGTTGCTTTATATACTTAATCAATCTCTCTAACCTTAGTTGTTATCTTAGTGTGAACTTGATGGGAAAGGGGCATAATTTTTATATCTTGTTTTCATTTTCAAGAACTATTGTAGTGTGCGACCAAACTTATTCTTGAAATATGCAATTTATTGGTATAAGATTTAGCCCTTTAAAGAACATATAATATTTATTTAATACGGGGTTTGTTTTATAATCTTTTCTTATTAAAGGTATATGAGAAATTATTAAAGAAGATAGATCTTTAGAATCGTTTAAAGTATGGTAAGATGTCCTTACTATAAATAATGAAAAGAGATTTATTTCTTAATGTATGTTTTAAGTATGGAGAGAGGTCCTTACTTTAAATTATTAAAAATTATATATATATTTTTAAATATATGTTTAAAGTATGATAAGATATCCTTATTATAAATAATGAAGGGAGATATACTTGTTAAAGTATGTTTTAAGTATGGAGAGAGGTCCTTAGTTTAATTATTAAAAAGTATATATATATTCTTAAATATATGTTTTAAGTATGGTAAGATGTCCTTAGTTTAAATAATGAAAGGAGATATATTTCTGAATGTATGTTTTAAATACGGAGAGAGGTCCTTAGTTTAATTATTAAAAAGTGTATATATATTCTTAAATATATGCTTAAAGTATGGTAAGATGTCCTTTAGTATAAATAAAGAAAGGTATATATATTCTGAAATATATGTTTAAAGTATGGTAAGATGTCCTTCAATATAAATAAAGAAAGGTATATATATATTCATAATGTAAGATTAAAATATGGAGAGATGCCCTTTGGATTAAACATTGGAGAGAATGTATGTTTAAAAATATGGGGTGATGTTCCTTAGTTAAAATATTAAATTTATATATGTTTTCTCTTAGTAGAAATCTTGGTTGATATATACTCTTTTTTTGTATATGACCGATGAAGAAGGGTAAGCCCTAGTAGTATGAAGGAAAATTCAAGTTTAGTATGAGGTCATTAAAGGTTGCCATGTTAATACTTAACCATGTTTAAAGTATGGTAAGATGTCCTTACTATAAATAATGAAAGGAGATATATTTCTTAATGTATGTTTTAAGTATGGAGAGAGGTCCTTAGTTTAATTATTAAAAAGTATATATATATTTTTAAATATATGTTTTAAGTATGGTAAGATGTCCTTAGCTTAAATAATGAAAGGAGATATATTTATGAATGTATGTTTTAAGAATGGAGAGAGGTCCTTAGTTTAATTATTAAAAAGTGTATATATATTCTTAAATATATGTTTAAAGTATGGTAAGATGTCCTTTAGTATAAATAAAGAAAGGTATATGTATATTCTTAAGGTGAGATTAAAAAATGGAGAGATGCACTTTGGATTAAACATTGGAGAGAATGTATGTTTAAAAATATGTGGAGATGTTCCTTAGTTAAAATACTAAATTTATAAATGTTTTCTCTTAGTAGAAATCTTGGTTGATATATACTTTTTTTTGTATATGACCGATGAAGAAGGGTAAGCCCTAGTAGTATGAAGGAAACTTCATGTTTAGTATAAGGTCGTTAAAGGTTTCCATGTTAATACTTAACCATGAAAGCATTCTCTGGAAGAGAGACTTTAGCACATGGAAAAGAAATTGCCGCATTGCACATTGTATTCCTTGATTTTGATGATTAATAAAATAAACAACCATTTGTGGACGTAGCCCTAGATTGGGTGAACGACGAGAAAAGGGTTTGCTTTGAATGTTCCTCTTTTATGCGTGTTATGGTTTTTTCATATGTATTCTCTTATTTGTCTTATCTACGTTTTTTTTGGTAATGGTGTCGCCATTTACCTTAAAATGTGTATGTGATTGGTATGGAATATTTTGTAGTGCATTTTATTAATATGTTGAGTAAATTGAATGAATTGTTAAGTTTAAATATAGTTATCTTTGGTTTCATGGTCTATACCCTCATATAGGAAAAAGGTTTGGTCAAAAGCAAACTATCATTATTTAATATTGATTTTGAAAGCATATGTTTGTATCTTGTGCACACATATGAAGAGGTTAGTTGGTTCAAATGGCAGAATCCATGTTGTTGAATTTATAAGAATTATGCATGTTTTAGACATAGTGAATTTTTGTGTTCCATGAGATTAAAGAAATGGTTTGACATTGTAAGTTAAGAATTGCACTATAGTAGAAAATATAATTTCTATCTTATTTGTGTTATATAAAAATATAGGTGTAAATATGACAGAAGTTGGTCCTTATCGCACGTAAATTTCATTGAAGGGATCTTTTCCATTAATTGTCATTAAGACAATTATAATTATGAAAGATAATTTATAAAATGAATAAATGTCGCAAATCTTTATTATATGTAAGCATTAATTAAAGAGGTCGAACACACACTTTAATTTTTCGCATAGAAATTAATGGTGATTAGACCAATTAGAAATTTTTTAATTTTTGATGAATTTTGGGGATGTGACATATGGTATCAGAGCACTGGGTTAAAACACTCGGGCCTATTGGGCTGGACATGGAATGAGTAAAGAATGAAGGATTGATAAACTAATCGATCAAGTTGTTTCGTTTTGTTTTGGATGCATGGACTCGAATATATGAGGGAGTAATGTTGATGGAGTTTACAATTCCAAGTTCTCCAAAAGAGTAAAAGATAAGTATTCTATCCTTGTTTTTCTTACAAGATTTTCGAATCAGGTATGTTTTCCTTTATTATGAGTTTTTTCTATATGCAAATACTTACGTTGTTGTATGGTATTGTTATGAAAAATAGTAACTGGTTGAAATAATTTATGTAATTGTGCAAAAGAATATGAAAAATGTTGTAAAGATGCGACTTATTTTCAATTCAAAATTCCACATTTTAGTTGTCAAAATTTTATTACTAAGTGCATTATCTATGAGCTTTAATTGTTTAGAGTGTAGTATTACTAGTATACTCCATGGAAGTAACTTGTTGGTTAGATGAAGTCACATTAACATCTTCAATTTCAAATAACTGTATTCTATTTTAGAATTGCATAGTTGTTATGACCAGTTCATATAATGCTAGTTCAAAAAATATTGCCTTCATAGATATGAGGGAAGATGATCAGGTAAAACATTTGATTTGTAGAAACTTTAATTACTTAGTACATTCATTGAAATAAAAAGTTGGTTCCCAAGTAGCAATAACAGTATATGCCTCCTTTACTTAAGTTTTTTTAACATTATGCTTATTACAAGAAGATATGTTGTTTTTATTTCAATGAAACCAATGGTATGGAGTCGCCTAAGCAATTGTTACCCTTGAGTATTGATAGACAGAATAAAATTCACATACTAGGTCAGAAATTATGAACGAATTCATGTGGCAATATGACTGATGTGTTTGAATATTATTCTTGCTTATGAAAAATCATCATTTTGTTAAAAGTTAGAATGTTATTACTTAACATCAATTGTATTTCATTTCCAAACTTCTTATCGATATTAGAATTTTAAAGAAAGACCTTAAAATGTATTGTAAGCAATGTTTCCTAGAAGCTTAAATAATTTTATTATGCATATGATTCTAAGGTTGTTATATTTTCGAATAAGGATTCATGTGCATCAGGTTAAAAAGTCTTGATAATAGTAGGAGTTTGATTTTGGAAAGGAAGAATCCTAATCTTGTTGTGATTGATTAAGCATAGGATCTCTTAGCATTTAAAAGTTTATTAGAGTCATTAGATGATAAGTCCCAATTTGAGATGAATCTAGATAAAACTAAATGTTTGAACTATGATACTAACATATTATCAACAGGATATCAAAGAGTTCACATCGGGATGAAGTGATGAGGATGCACAAGCTAATTGAATGAGCATGCGTATAATGATATGGCACTAATGTGTTCAATTGTTGAGCAATTGAAGCAAATAATTTTTTCTTTATACTAACATTTTTGGAAGTGATATTAACTTCGACTAATAACTTATACAGATAAGTTGAGCTAAATCGCTCAAAGGTAAGTAATGATTTACTTTATCACTAATAATGGTAAGATTTTTGATTGATGATGTGTAATCATGAAAATGCAAAGAATATGATAGGTGAATCTATTTCTATTTTGTTGTTATTATGTGCGTGTGGCATGCAAGAAATAATAAATGTATGTTACAAAGAAATATTTCATGCACTCAAACGAGAAGGTTTGAGGGGAAAAGAATGATTTCCTGGACTCAAGCAGAGGGGACAGCATCACGAACTCAGTAACTAGCTGTTGTTATGGGACAACTACCCTAAATTGTGGTCATGTTCCCCACAAAAGTGGAACAGAGTAGCTGGAGTGCTCATTGAATGTTATACTACCCCAAAATACCTAGGCAATCTTTAGATCCATAGAAATGAGCATAGGAACATCACATGTTTTCCTTGTGGTTTTGCTTGAAATTGCACATAAGAGGTTCTTTGAGGAGTAACTTTTTCCTTGTGGGTTTGCCATATGCACGCAAGAAGTTCGATGAGGGGAAGCTATGTTTTGAGTTGTAGTGCAATACTATCATGATCCTGCTGAAAGTATGCATATAGTATTCCTGCTGAGTTTGTAGAAGGCTCATATTTTGTATGCAAGTCTCTATTATTGTTGAAGTACAAAAGAGCATTATGAATGCAAGTCTTCATGATTGCTGAAATACATAAGAGTTTTGTATGCAAGTCTCCATGAAATCTGAAGTATAAAGAGGTTTGATGATCAAAAAGTTTTGTTGAAAGAATTTATGATATAAACAAATGATAAATGATTTGGCTTGTAGCTAGACTATCAGATGTATTATGTGTGAATGCTATGAATGCCAGAATAAACAAAATATTTCCTCAAGAATGAGGAAGATTGATGAACATTTACTGTTTTGGAATTTTGTATACTTATGTTATGCTAAATAACATCAGGAGATCTTCTATGATATGAATAATGTGAAGGATATAAGTGGTAATAGCTTGCAGAAATCATGAAAATGAGAAGATGACAAAGGCAAAAAAATAAAGCAAGCGAGAGATGGTGAAAGTATGCAAAAGGCAAACTGTCAAACACCGAGGACAGTGTTATTATTAAGAGGAGGATTGTGTAACATCCCTCCAATTTGACCCCTATTGTTATTATTTTTGTAAATGTAATTATGAATTGTATAAATAGCCCTGGTGAGGAGCTCAAGGCTAAGGCCCCACCAGTGGACCTCGAGCTAGTGTGATCTTTATAAGTCTTAGTTTAAAGCCTAGAATATGAAGAATGGTAATATGACTAAATGATAAGTAACAAAAACCCACCCATACGAAAAGATAATGGCTAGGGAGCCATGTGTTGGTTGACCATATCATAACTTATCATATTGATTATGAAGGGCGGGGATATAAAGTTCATCCTAGTAAAGTTCGTATTCACCTTAAAGATCTAGCTAAGATACTATGGTGAAAGTTATTCTAATCCTTTTACTATTAAGCCATAATGAAAAATTATTATATATATATATATATATATATATAATGTGGATATTATATATATATTTATATATAATTGAGGTCACTATTAAATGAATATAATATATATTGTGTGTGTGTTATAAAGTTAGAAATAGTTGAGATAACTATTACATAAATATTATATAAAGTCATATATATGTATACTTGATGAATGACACAACTACAAAGATATTTTGTAAAGGGCATTATAAAATGAAATGATTAGCAAATTCCCTTATATATTAAAAGTTATAGAGGCCATCACTTGAATAAATGTTATTAGTTATAAAATTTAAAAGTTATAGAGCCATCACTTGAATAAATGTTATTAGTTATAAAATTTATTACATAGTAATGCAAGAGAAAAACACCTAAGTATATAAAGATACGTATATTGTATCTCTCAAAGAAAAAGGGATTTTTTTCTTACTTAGAAGGAAATTTATGCCTATAACTTTATAATTACCATATAGAAAACTTATGTGGCATCTCTAAGGTATTCTCATAGAATAAAAAGCAATTATTTCATAAATAAAGAATATCGTGAGATGTAGTATGATAACAACTAGATTTTAGTGAGGTATACGGACTTCGAAGTTATGGGAGGAATATCTTTAAGGAGAAAATTGAGGAAGTATGGTAAGATGTCCTTTAGTATAAATAAAGAAAGGTATATATATATTCTTAAATATATGTTTTAGATATGGTAAGATGTCCTTTAGTATAAATAAATAAATGTATATATATATTTTTAAGGTAAGATTAAAATATGGAGAGATTCCCTTTGGATTAAACATTGGAGAGAATGTATGTTTAAAAATATGGGGAGATTTTCTTTAGTTAAAATACTAAATTTATATATGTTTTCTCTTAGTAGAAATCTTGGTTGATATATACTCTTTTTTTGTATATGACCGATGAAGAAGTGTAAGCCCTAGGAGTATGAAAGAAACTTCAAGTTTAGTATAAGGTCATTAAAGGTTTCCATGTTAATACTTAACCATGAAAGGGTTCTCTAGAAGAGAGACTTTAGCACACGAAAAAGCAATTGCCGTGTTGCACATTGTATTCCTTGATTTTGATGATTAATAAAATAAACAACCATTTGCAGACGTAGCCCTAGATTGGGTGAACCACGTGAAAAGGGTCTGCTTTAACTGTTCCTCTTTTATGCATGTTATGTGTTTTTCTTATGTATTCTCTTATGTGTCTTATCCACTTTTTTTTTGTAATGGTGTCGCCATTTACCTTAAAATGTGTATTTGATTGGTATGGAATATTACTTAGGGCATTTTATTAATATGTCGAGTAAATTGAATGAATTGTTAAGTTCAAATATAGTTATCTTTGGTTTCATGGTCTATACCCTCATATAGGAAATAGGTTCTGTCAAAAGCAAACTATCGTTATTTAATATTGATTTTGAAAGCATATGTTTGTATCTTGTGCACACATATGAAGAGGTTAGTCTGTTCAAAAGGAAGAATCCATGTTGTTGAATTTATAAGAATATGCATGTTTTAGACATAGTGAAGTTTTGTGTTCCATAAGATTAAAGAAGTGGTTTAACATTGTAAGTTAAGAATTGGATTATAGTAGAAAATATAATGTCTAACTTATTTGTGTTATATAAAAATATAGGTGCAAGTATGACAGAAGTTGGTCCTTATCGCACATAAATTTCATTGAAGGGATCTTTTGCATTAATTGTCGTTAAGACAATTATAATTATGAAAGATAATTTATAAAAGGAATAAAAGTCGCAAATTTTTATTATATGTAAGCAGTAATTAAAGAGGTCGAACAAACACTTTACTTTTCCACATAGAAATTAATGGTGATTAGACCACTTAGAAAAATTTTAATTTTTGATGAATTTTGGGGATGTGACATATGGTATCAGAGCACTAGGTTAAAACACTCCGGCCTATTGGGCTCAACATGGAATGAGTAAAGCATGAAGTATTGATAAACTAATTGCTCAAGTTGTTTTGTTTTGTTTTGGATGCATGGACTCGAATGTACGAGGGAGTAATGTTGACGGAGTTTACAATTCCAAGTTCTCCAAAAGAGTAAAAGATAAGTATTCTATCCTTGTTTTTCTTACAAGATTTTTGAATCAGGTATGTTTTCCTTTATTATGAGCTTTTTCTATATGCAAATACTTACATTGTTGTATGGTATTGTTATGAAAAATAGTAACTGGTTGAAATAATTTCTTTAATTGTGCAAAAATTATGAAAAATGTTGTAAACATGCCGCTTATTTTAAATTCAAAATTATGCATTTTAGTTGTCGAAATTTTATTACTAAGCGCATTATCTATGAGATTTAATTGTTTAGAGTGTAGTATTACTAGTATACTCCATGGAAGTAACTTGTTGGTTAGATGAAGTCACATTAACATCTTCAATTTCAAATAATTGTATTCTATTTTAGAATTGCATAGTTGTTAGGACCGATTCATATAATGCTATTTCAAAAAATATTGCCTTCATAGATATGAGGGAAGATGATCGGGTAAAGCATTTGATTGTTAGAAATTTTAATTACTTAGTACATTCATTGAAATAAAAAGTTGGTTCCCAAGTAGCAATAATAGCATATACCTCCTTTACTTAAGTTTTTAAGACAGTATGCTTATTATAAGGAGATATGTTGCTTTTCTTTCAGTGAAACCAATGGTATGGAGTCGCCTAAGCAATTGTTACCCTTGAGTATTGATAGACATAATAAAATTCACATACTATGTCAGAAATTATGAACGAATTCATGTGGCAATATGACTGATGTGTTTGAATATTATTCTTGCTTATGAAAAATCATCATTTTTTTAAAAGTTAGAATGTTATTGCTTAACATCAATTGTATTTCATTTCCAAACTTCTTATCGATATTAGAATTTTAAAGAAAGACCTTAAAATGTATTGTAAGCAGTGTTTCCTAGAAGCTTAAATAATTTTATTATGCATATGATTATAAGGTTGTTATATTTTCGAATGAGGATTGATGTGCATCAGGTCTTGATAATAGTAGGAGTTTGATTTGGAAAAGGAAGAATCATAATCTTGTTGTGATTGAATGAGCATGGTGTAAAATTAGTCACAACAGATCTAATGAACAAGTAAATCAATCACAGTAGATGAAACTCAAAAAATATGGTGTAAACTGTGCAAAAGCTTGCATCAGTGCTCTATATCCCAATAAGGGTGAAAATACAATACAATACTACCACAATGAATGAGCAATTTGAATTAACCAAGGAGGTCATTCGAATATCTGCATGGTGTAGCTTGGCTCCAACTAGGAGTCCTCATCATCAATCAGTGGTGGTCATCAATTCACAAGTCACTGTCAGACAGGTGTCAAACTGAGTCTAACTGAGTGTAATAAGTGTAACTAATGGTAAGTAGCACTAATCTAGGGATGGAGGCTCAGCGGAGGGTGCATGAGGATTTAACTGCACTCATAATAGGTATTCATGTCTCATCAGAGGTCAATCGGAGTGATAACAGCAGTGAGGTGTCAGTCTGGACTAAAATCAAAGAAAGACTGGTGCCTAACTGAAGTAAACTGGACTGGTAGGTGAGAAAGGCGCCCTTGTGCAGTGGAAGGTGAGAAGTGGGCACACGACTGGCTAGGAGGGATAAATATGAGTGGAAAGTAGCTCCCGAGTGCTGGAAGACTAGGGACTAGGTGCTGGAGGCATCATACTGGTGACTGGGCTGCATGCGGGTACATGCAATGCGCAGAATGCATTCATGCATGCAAAATGCTAGCAAAGTACATAACTAAATGATGAGATATCCTAACACCCCCCCTCAAGTTATACTATGATGTAAAAAATAAAATGTAGGGCCCTGGTTACTGAGACCAAAGGTCACCCCAATACAATAATAATCCAAAATAAAGAACAATCCATGAATCAAGGAAATGGAGAAAACCTCATGGGAAAACCCCCCCTCAAAATGGACTTTAACACACCAAAAGATTTAACTACTCCAAACTCAAGTAGATATGTTTGGAGGTATCTTACTCTTGTAATTAAATGGATCATGCTCCAAAAACATGTGCTTGAATTCTCCATCAGTGGATGCAAGCGAATGTGGAGACTTTATGAACTTGCTCTTCATACCGAAAATGGTGAGAACAAATCTGAAAATATGAGGATGATCCTGGAACTTGTGATTCAAACCAATTCAGGTAGAAATAGCTCCAATCGGATCAAACTGATCTTGAAACTTGAACTTCTTATCAGTGGAAGTTAAATCAGCTCCAAGATTTGACAAATGGTTTCTTGAGATCTCCTTTGAACTAACAGGGGTGAGATCAAAAGCAAAATCAGCAAAAAATGCATGAGAATTGAACTCAAGCAAATGGTAGTTCTCTTCATCTTTAGTAAAACTCTGAGAAACTATGCAAATGATAAAACAAAAGTTTATAGGAGGCATGCAATCAAGGAGGACGAATGATTCACCTCCAAAATCATATTTTACCTCTAAAACATCAAGTAGATCATTATTCTGCATGCCGACAAACTCATGTGAAAGAGAGGATTCAATAACCTCTTCGGAATCTAGAGTATGAGCTAGTTTATCTTGCTCAGAATTCGAAATAGAAGATAGTGAGAAAATGAGTGTTGAATCTACAGTTTCTTCTTCATATTGAACAATGGATGAGGCCAAGACATAATCGGAGAGAGCACGTAAGGATATCTCACTGGGCTTGTTCTCCAAAAGGCTAGCATGATCCTCTTCTTCCTGCTTTCCAAATTCTCTATTGAATTGGGCCCATAGATCTCTTGTATTTTCAGCAATAGTACTGAGGTAGCGCATACAAGGAGACATAGCAAGACATATTGTCCCAAAAGCTCTATCACAATCATTAAGCCAATCATTCTCCTCTTCATCGGAATCAAAATATCTTGTAATACCAATGCACACATCAAAAAGACATTGTCTCTTCAAACATGCAATCATCTTTGGTTTCCATTCATCATAGTTGAATGGAGTAAGAAGATTTTTTGAAGAAGAATATTCCATCTTTGCAATAGCGAATGCAAATGGAGGAATTAAGAAACCTGCAAATCACAAGCAAACAAGAACCATTATGGAGCAATAACTGCAACTATAGAAAGTGTTGTAATTGCAGAAAACTACTGCAATGTAAGCAAAGATTGCTCTCTCTTCATGTTGAACACATGTAGAAAAGAAATCTTGTCCCTACCATGGATCTGATACCATGTAAATTTAGTCATAGCAGATCTAATGAAAAAGTAAATCAATCACAATAGATGAAACTCAGAAAATATGGTGTAAACTGTGCAAAAGCTTGCATCAGTGCTCTATATCCCAATAAGGGTGAAAATACAATACAATACTGTCACAATGAGTGAGCAATTCGAATTAACCAAGGAGTTCATTCGAATATCTGCATGGTGTAGCTTGGCTCCAACTAGGAGTCATCATCAATCAGTGGTGGTCATCAATGCACAAGTAACTGTCAGACAGGTGTCAAACTGAGTCTAACTGAGTGTAATAAGTGTAACTGATGGTAAATAACACTAATCTAGGGATGCAGGATCAGTGGAGGGAACATGAGGAGTTAACTGCACTCACAATAGGTATTCATGTCTCATCGGAGGTCAATCAGAGTGATAACAGCAGTGAGGAGTAAGTCTGGCCTCAAATCAAGGAAATACTGGTGGCTAACTGAAGTAAGTTGGACTGGTAGGTAAGAAAGGCGCCCTTGTGCAGTGGAAGGTGAGAAGTGGGCGCATGACTGGCTAGGAGGGATAAATCTGAGTGGAAAGTAGCTCGTGAGTGCTGGAATACTAGGGACTAGGTGTTGGAGGCATCATACTGGTGACTAGGCAACATGTAGGTGCATGCAATGCATGCATGCAAAGTACATAACTGAATGATGAGATATCCTAAAACATGGGATCTCTTAGCATTTAAAAGTTTATTAGAGTCATTAGATGATAAGTCCGAATTTGAGATGAATCTAGATAAAATTAAATGTTTGAACTATGATACTAACATATTATCAACAGGATATTGAAGAGTTCACATCGAGATGAATTGAAGAGGATGCACAAGCTAATCGAATGAGCATGCGTATAATGCTATGGAACTAATGTGTTCAATTGTTGAGCAATTGAAGAAAATAAATTTTTCTTTATACTAACATTTCAGGAAGTAATCTTAACTTTGACTGATGACTTATACAGATAAGTTGAGATAAATCTCTCAAAAGGTATGTAATGATTTACTTTATCACGATTGATGGTAAGATTTATGATTGATGATGTGTAATCATGAAAATGCAAAGAATATGATAGGTGAATCTATTTCTATTTTGTTGTTATTATGTGTGTGTGGCATGCAAGAAATAATAAATGAATGTTACAAAGAAATATTTCATGGACTCAAACAACAAGGTTTGAGGGGAAACAAATGATTTCCTGGACTCAAGTAGAGGGAATAGCATCATGAACTCAGTAACTAGTTGTTGTTATGTGACAACTACCCTAAATTGTGGTCATGTTCCCCACGAAAGTGGAATAGAGTAGGTGGAGTGCTCGTTGAATGTTATACTGACCCAAAAGACCTAGGAAATATTTAGATCCATCAAAATGAGCAGAGGAAGGCTCATGTTTTCCTTGTGGTTTTGCTGGAAATTGCACACAAGAGGTTCTCTAAGGAGTAACTTTTTCCTTGTGGTTTTACCGTATGCACACAAGATGTTCAGTGACGGGAAGCTATGTTTTGAGTTGTAGTGTAAGATTGTCATGATCTTGCTGAAAGTATGCAGATGGTATTACTGGTGAGTTTGCAGAAGGCTCGTATTTTGTATGCAAGTCTTTATGATTGTTCAAGTACAAAAGAGCGTTATGTATGCAAGTCTTAATGATTACTGAAATACATAAGAGTTTTGTATGCAAGTCTCCATGATTGCTGAAATACAAAGAGGTTTGATGATCACAAAGTTTTGTTGAAAGAATTTATGATATAAACAAATGATAATTGATTTGGCTTGTTGCTAGACTATCAGATGTATTATGTGTGAAAGGTATGAATTCCAAAATAAACAAAATATTTCCTCAAGGATGAGGAAGATTGATGAACATTTACTGTTTTGGAATTTTGTATACTTATGATATGCTAAATAACGTCGGGAGATCTTGTATGATTTGAATAATGTGCAGGATATAAGTGGTAAGAGCTTGCGGAAATCGTGAAAATGTGAAGATGACCAAAGCAAAAAAATAAAGCAAGTGGGAGATGGTGAAAGGATGCAAAAGACAAACTATCGAACACCGAGGATGGTGTTATTCTTAAGAGGAGGAGTGTGTAACATCCCTCCAATTTGACCCCTATTGTTATTATTTTTGTAAATGTAATTATGAATTGTATAAACGACACTGGTGAGGAGCTCAAGGCCAAGGCCCCACCAGTGGACCTTGAGCTAAAGTGATGTTTATAAGTCTTAGTTTAAAGCCTAGAATATGAAGAATGGTAATACGACTAAATGATAAGTAACAAAAAATCACCGATAAGAAAAGATAATGACTAGAGAGCCATGTGTTGTTTGACCATATCATAACTTATCATATTGATTATGAAGGGCGGCGATATAAAGTTCATCCTAGTAGGGTTATTATTCACCTTAAAGATCTAACTAAGATACTATGGCCAAAGTTATTCTAATCCTTTTATGATTAAGGCGTAATGATAGATTATTATATATATAGTGTGTGGATATTATATATATATTTATATATAATTGAGGTCATGTTAAATGAATATAATATATATTGTGTGGGTGCCTTATCAAGTTAGAAATAGTTGAGATAACTATTAAATAAATATTATATAAAGTCATATATATGTATACTTCAGGAATGACACAACTACAAAGATATTTTGTAAAGGGCATTATAAAATGAAATGATTAGCATATTCCCTTATATATTAAAATTTATAGAGGCCATCACTTGAATAAATGTTATTAGCTATAAAATTTATTACATAGTAATGCAAGAGAAAAACACCTAAGTATATAAAGATAGGTATATTGTATCTCTCAAAGAAAAAAGTGATTTTTTTCTTACTTAGAAGGAAATTTATGCTTATAACTTTATAATTACCATACAGAAAACTTATGTGGCATCTCTAAGGTATTCTCGTAGAATAAAAAACAATCATTTCATAAATAAAGAATATCGTGAGATGTTGTCTGATAACAACTAGATTTTAGTAAGGTATAAGGACTTCAAAGTTATGGGAGGAATATCTTTAAGGAAGAAATCGAGGAGAGTTGTCTCTTTGGAAAGGGGCACCAAACCATCGAGCTTCCATTTGTTCCTTTTCAATTTACCACATGTCTTCTCGAAACAAATGAATCCAACTCTCAATAGGAATACTTTGATATGTCTACTTATGATCAGTTCATGACTACTTAGTGGAAGGAAAACGTGGAGCAATCCATAAGCATATACTTATATTAAAGATCTGGGAGTTGTGACTCCACAATGGGCTGTAGAATGGTGTTGATTTCGTTGTAGTGGCGAAATTTTTGAGGGAGAGATTTCTCCACTTGTCTGGACTCCATGTTAGTTGAGCATAAGAGTGAGGGAGTTTTTAGTTACGCTGCCATTAAATACTGGGGAGTTCGATTTGTTTTGGGGGAAAATGACATCATTATGCCTAGAGAAATTCCAACCTCTGCAACTGGAGCATAAAACTTTTGCGGAGAGTGTAGAGACTCTAATGGTGAACAAACACAGTCGTAATAGGTATGACGTAATCCTAATCATAGTGTCATTGCCTTATTGTTTTAGCTACGCTGATAGAAACTTCTGCACCTACTCAATCTACAATGTTGGTAATTCTTTTATATATGGTAAGATAAATTGATATGTTGTCTTCTAATAGGTATGGTTGCATGAAGCTTTTGGGAAATCCTAGACCCCTTTATGTTAAAAGTATTTCTTTTGTTTTGTTTAAGGTTGCGTGATGGTTAGCTAGGAGACTAGATCCATGTTTTGTTCAGTTGACATTTATAGTTACATGCAGTGTTCTATTGGGTTTTATCCTCACTACCTGGACCCCCTTACACGTTGGATGCTTATGCATCTCAACGTCACTGCTTAGTTTTCATGTTGCTTTATATACTTATTCAATCTGTCTAACCCTAGTCGTTATCTTAGTGTGAACTTGATGGGAAAGGGGAATAATTTTTATATCTTGTTTTCAACTTCAAGAACTATTGTAGTGTGTGACCAAAATTATTCTTGAAATATGCAATTTATTAGTATAAGATTTAGCTCTTTAAAGAACATATAAGATTTATTTAATACGGGGGTTGTTTTATATTCTTTTCTTAAAGGTATACAAGAAATTATTAAAGAATATAGATCCTTAGAATAGTTTAAAGTATTGTAAGATGTCCTTACTCTAAATAATGAAAGGAGATATATTTCTTAACGTATTTTTTAAGTATGGAGAGAGGTCTTTAGTTTAAATTATTAAAAAGTATATATATATTCTTAAATATATGTTTAAAGTATGGTAAGATGTCCTTACTATAAATCATGAAAGGAGATATATTTCTTAATGTATGTTTTAAGTATGGAGAGAGGTACTTAGTTTAAGTTATTAAAAAGTATATATATTCTTAAATATATGTTTAAAGTATGGTAAGATGTCCTTAGAATAAATAATGAAAGGAGATATATTTCTTAATGTATGTTTTAAGTATGGAGAGAGGTCCTTAGTTTAATTATTAAAAAGTATATATATATTCTTAAATGTATGTTTTAAGTATGGTAAAATGTCCTTGGTGTAAATAATGAAAGGAGATATATTTCTTAATGTATGTTTTAAGTATGGAGAGAAGTCCTTAATTTAATTATTAAAAAGTATATATATATATATTCTTAAATATATGTTTAAAGTATGGTAAGATGTCCTTTAGTATAAATAAAGAAAGGTATATATATATATATATATATATATATATTCTTAAGGTAAGACTAAAATATGGAGAGATGCCCTTTGGATTAAACATTAGAGAGAGTGTATGTTTAAAAATATGGGGAGATGTTCCTTAGTTAAAATACTAAATTTATATGTGTTTTCTCTTAGTAGAAATATTGGTTGATATATACTATTTTTTTGTATATGACCGATGAAGAAGGGTAAGCCCTAGTAGTGTCACCTACACAATTTTTTAGAATAATTATTTTCTAGTATTATCCTTTTTGCAAAAATACTTTGTGTGAAATTATAATTACAAGTTTTGTAATTATGACCAATTAGGTCAAAAATGAATGTAATGACTCATTATTATTATTTAATAAATAAAAATGAGAGACAAAAAGACCTAGGCAGCCTATAAAAGGCAATTCGAATGGAGTAGGGAGCTCTTATAATGTTTTCTGCAGAAACATTCCTCATGCTCATCAGGTGATGGCTGAGAGATTTGAATAAGGGAGGCTGTGGAGAGTGCAAGTATAAGTCTGCAAATGTTCTGAGAAGGACAAACCAAAGGTGCTAGTGCTAGTCCCATTGACTACTAAGCCTAAAGGGATGGATATATATATTTTCTTGCTACTGCAACTAAAGGTCCTAAGCTTCAGAACTTTCTTCCTCCTGGTGGATCAGTGGATAGGCTCGGGGTTCCTAAGGCAGACAGCTTGGCTGCTTAGGAGCGGGCTGGGTGGAATAGGCTTCTTGAGTGATTTGTTCCTCCCATTACACTCATGTTCTATTCTTTTGTGTTTCTTTTTCAATCATATGAATACTCTCCGAAAATGGCTTAGTAATGTTATTTAATGAGCAATAGCAGTGAAATGTTAGATCCTAATTAATTTAGACTTGCTGAACTGATAAAATGACTCCTCTGCATTTTTCCCCATGCGTGGCGCTGCATCATACTCCAGTACAGAGAGGTAGCATTAAATCTGTCCAGCTAAAAGTGAAACCTAGCATGCATCTAAATATCTAAACCAAAAGACCACCCATGCACAGATTTATGTTCCTCATGCATCTTATATTTTAGTAGCTATAGATTAGATCCTTGCATGCAATGGTTTTACTGCTCAAATCTATATGCTGAACAACCTAACAGAAACTAGTCATAGTAATAGGTTCTTTTCTTATTTCTGAAGATGAACATTGTGCTAACAACTATGAATTACTGGTTTTTAAATTATATCTTCAAGGAAAACAATACCATGCATTCTATTTAACCATATTCCCACTTTTCTATTTTCTTATTGGTTTTAGAATCTAATCGATCTTATAGCAAATATTGTCTTCACTGTATTACCTTGTACAAAAAGAAACAAAGATGTTGTGTTATTTCATCCTTTCATTAGAGCTCCAAATTGGATGAATACAGGAATATATAATTAGAATAGAAAAACTATTATATTCATAAGCAATCAAACTAACTGACAAATGCACTGTCATTTTCTTGTTTTATGAATTATCAACTGCATATGATAGAATTTACATCACAGAATACCATATTATTAAAAGCAAGGGAAAACATAGCATTATTACAGTATCCCTACACCCAAACTGGGGTTAACCTATTCTCATTACATTATTATTTACAAACATTTCAACAGCTGCCAAATCAAATGTTTCATTACCATAGATGATCTAACTGTAGAATCACAAGTTATTATTCTTGTTCCTTTAAACATCATTATAGACGAGCAGACTTCATTAACATCGACAGCTAGGGTTTAGTATTATCACTTATGTTTTCAAACAAAACCAATTCCTTCCAACTCTCAGCTTAATCCATGTGTGCACGATGCCGTGTAAGCCAAGTAGATCACTTCTGGCTTATAGCCGCTATTTAAATAAACAACTTAAAATAGGCCTTCATTTACAGATTCGAAAACGAGAATTTGAAAACACCATACATGGCCAATAAACCCTAAATAATTATCTTTCCATTTAATTAACGAGGGTTGCATTCTTCAGATTGTCGCATTCTTTTGCTGAAGGTTCCATTCGAAACCCCATGCTATTTACACACACATCTAGTGCCGAAAACAAAATTACAGTCAACATATCTCTTCTTTCATCAACACAGAAGTACCAAAACGACAGACATAAAACATTTTAGTAAGACTCTCTGCAAACACGAGGGTTCAACCCTACTTAGCTTGCCGATCCCAGAAATGGCTGGCCATACATTTTAAACATTTACATCATCTACACTATCAACAAAGCTTAAAACAGTAACGTTTCCCCAAATGCTGTAGGCGAGACAAAAGCCACTACCGTGAATGCATGCTACCAACACTCCTCTCATCAAGTCCGATTCCAGGAGAACCACTAGGGAGGGATACCACTGAAGCTTACCGGTGGATTTGCTACCGCTCTTCTCCCCATCAACTATTCCGGCACCCTGTTGTTTGCCGAGAATTTCTTGCCAAACAACCATACATAGATTCAGGTATCGAATCATGAGATAGTAATGCATGCAACAAAGAATAATTTGAAAACCCTTGCAACGTTACGATACCTGAGTCGTGATAGAGGCTTGATGAAGCCAGCATCCATCCACTCCAAAGGAGAAGCACCTAGCTCGAAGGCCACCCTGTGTCATACATTTGAAAGTTGCAAACTAATTGAAACCCCAAAACTTGCAAGCTCCTACAACGCCAAACTGACGCACTCATCCAACTTGTGGGTGGCCACACCATTTAACTCCAAACTCAGCCTCCATTGATGGCTCTCACCTATAGATCGAGGACTGATACCGGTCTCAGGATCGAGCCTGGCAAAGGCTAGAAAAACAGCAAAACCCTAAGTGCCTCTCGATCGATTGGCCTCACCTCCCAAACCCTACCACCGAAACAATGACAAAGAAAACATTACAAGAATCCATAAGTTACGTTAGGGTTCATCACAATCCCAATGCACAAGGATCGACGACGTATATCCATTTAAACTAAGCCACGTTGGAGGGTGGCAGAAGTAGCATTAAATTGCTCATCTACCTCCCAAGCCACGAAGTTGCCATTTCTGTTGACACCAGGGCAGGAGGCCTATCACAACTCAGTAATTGCCAAACCTTATCACACATCGACGTGCACGTAATACTATCCTTAACACGGTGGTCAGGTAAATTAATTGCAAACCCAATCATTTACTACACCCTTGACTTCGTACACAGGCTTTTTGCAATGCCATCATTCCACCTGCCAATCCATACGAATCAACGTTAATAGCATCAACATATAAATAATATCAATGTACAACGTTCCTGATAGCATATAACAAAGGTCTTATATGTTCCATGTAACCAAGTTTCGAGCACAAGCATAGCATATGAATATCCACTCAGGTTGCAGTCAAGCTAGGGCATGGATTGACTCCAGCCCAACATGTAAGGGTATTATAAAGTTCATCATTGGGATCATCATAAAGCTCCTAAAGCTTGTTCACATTACAAGTTATATAAACACACCCTTAGGGTATGGTTTCCACCCTAGGATCCATCGCATACATTGCATGGTAGGGTATTTGTTAAATTTTGAGCATTAATTCACAATATTCTAGGATCTTCACTAAGAGAATAACATATACAGTATATCAATGCATAACAATCAAAATAAGCATCACAAGAATCAAAATCATGAGAGACAAGAGACATAGAGTTTCCATGGGGAAAACCCTAAGGTGAAAAACCCCACAACTTCCTCAGAGATAGAGAGAGCAATGGCTCAACCAAAAGTACAACCAAAATACACTGAGATAGTCTCCTAGTAGCAGATGATCCTCCTCCTCACTAGTGTGCCACTTTCTGAGTGAGAGAAACATACTTTACCGAATGATCTAAATAGAGAACATCTGATCTCTATTTATACTAACTTGTTTTCTCAGTGACCTTATGGGGCCGACTTGTCTAGCTAGGTACATCCACATTATAATATATATATTTGAGGGCTGACCCCACACATGGTGGTCTAATAACCCATCGGCAAGTACACACACTTGCGACACTTGTCAATCCACATGACGATACTTCCTTATAGAGGAATAACACATCTCTAATAAGGGTACAATAAATATATATGAAATACATAGATGACATACATTTCGAAGTTACATATACATCAACACTCCCTCTTAACTAGGAAGGTATTTCTCAACATAGATCTACTAGACAAGACTTCTTCTCGGGATCATCGTCATCATCATCATCACTGCTGCTACTATCTCAACCAATCTCTGAATCTACTCATCACAGGAAGTTCTATAGAGCCAGTCCTTTTTCATACTGGATGTAGGCCCACCACCTGCAGGTCTTCGTCATCACTGGCCATACTGTGGAATCCTCAGGACTTATTACATGCGTCAAAAAACCTCGAAAGAGAATCCCAGGCTGTTATGAGCACATGGCTCTACTTATAGGATCTCCCAGGGCCATATTATATGTGACCTCACCACAAAAACTCGCAAGAGCATCCCAGGCTGTTACAAGCACACAGCTCTACCTATAGGATCTCCCAAGGACAAATTATATGTGGTCACCACAAAACCTCGCAAGAGCATCCCAGGCTGTTACGAGCACACAACTCTACCTATAGAATCTCCCAGGGACAGATTATATGTGTTCATGGCAAAACCTCGCAAGAGCATCCCAGGACTGATTACGAGCACACAGCGCAACCTATCGGATTTCCCAGGGACATATTATATGCCATAGGACAAAACCTCAAAGAGCATCTGCCAGATATCATAGGGCTAGATTATATGCCATAGGAAAAACCTTGAAACACTATCTGCAGATATCCCAGGGCCAAATTATATGTCCTCCCAGAGCAAAACCTCAAAATAGCATTTTCCAGATATCCCAGGGCTAAATTATATGCCATAGGCAAAACCTAGAAAGACTATCTGCAAATCTCCCAAGGCCAAATTATATGCTCATCTGCACAACCTGATCCACAGCCATAGAGTATCAACCTGATACTCACCATACATCATCCTGATGTACACATGATCATCATCACTGCAACATCCTACTGCATGTCATCTAGAGCAACATCATAAAGCTCATCATCCATGATCATCCTGATCATACAATGCATCTACCTGATGCATACCAAGTATCTACCTGATACATATTATCATACATGATCCACTTGATCATACAGTGTATCCACCTGATACAAATACATGATACATATCACCATACATGATCCACCTGATCATACAATGTATCCACCTGATACATATACAGATACATGGTCCAAGCATCCAACATGATGCATATATACATATAAATGATCCAACTGGTCATATCCAGCATCCAACATGATGCGTACATACATATACATATAAATGATCCAACCGATCATATCCAACATCCAACATGATGCATACATACATATACATATAAATGATCCAACTGATCATATCCAACATCCAACATGATGCATACATACATATATATGATCCAACTGATCATACAAAGTAGAAACCAGAACATCATCCTGATGCTCATCATCCAACACTTACATCCACAGCCATTTAAAGGATCCTCCTTCCAACATGCTTGGAATGGCTTCAGCAAATGTGTCCATCACTTCTTCCTCGAAGTGTCATCAATCTGAAGAACACCAAGCCTCTCGCTGAAGTACTCGAACTTCATCCTGGCTAGTGGCTTCGTTAGCACATATGCAATCTACTCGTCCGTCGCAACATACAGGAGCTTCATAGCTCCTCTCTGCACCATATCCCTGATATAGTGATATTTGATCTCTATGTCTTTCGACCTGTCATGAAACACTGGGTTCTCGGACAGCTTCACACAACTCTGGTTATCACAGAAGATACTAGTAGTATCCAACGGGAGATCAAATAATTTAGACAGTAGCTTCCGTAGCCATACTGTCTCACAACTAGCAGAACCGGCTGCAACATACTCTGCCTCAGTTGTACTCAGTGCTACGAAGGACTGCTTCCTGCTAAACCAAGAGATCACACCTGATCCCATACTGAAGCAACACCCATATGTGCTCTTCCTATCTGCAGGACTGCCAGCCCAATCTGAATCAACATAACCCTGCAGGTTAAACTTTTGATTCGACTCATACTTGAGCCCATAATCCACTGTACCCTTCAGGTACCTCAGAACATGCTTTACATCAACTAGATGAACACTCCTCGGATCTGTCAGGAACTGACTCAATGTGTTCACCGCAAAGCAAATATTTGGTCTCATGTTCGTCAAGTACATCAAGGACCCAATCATCTGACGATATATAAAGACATCAACCGGCTCAGATGAAGCATCACATAGAAGCTTCAGATTCGATGCCATAGGTGTGGCCATGGCCTTGCAATCCATCATCCCGAATCTCTTCAGGATATCTATTGTGTACTTTCCTTGACCAAGGAAGATCCCACCTGCACTTTGCCACACCTCCATACCTAGGAAATAATGCATCATTCCCAAATCTTTCATATCGAACTCAGCAGCAAGCTTCCTCTTGTTACAAATAAGTCATCCACATACAGGAGTAGAATCACATGATTCCCTTCCTCAACCTTGTAGTAGAGTTTGGAATCCGCTTTACTCTTGGTAAAGCCCAAACTAGATAGGAAATTGTCCATCCTACCATACCAAATCTTGGGAGCTTGTTTTAAGCCATACAAGGCTTTCTTCAATCTGCACACATATGACTCCCTGTCATGTATTTCGAAACCGAGTGGCTGATCCACATATACTTCCTCTTCAACTACACCATTCAAGAAACCAGTCTTGAAATCCATCTGGTGTATCTTCTCTTTCATGACTTTTATATTTCTCTATGCTGCCATCTGCAGCATGCTTGATCTGATAGATCCATATGGAAGTCATAAAAAAACTTCCCTTCGGGTCTTGGGACTACATCCCAAACATAATTCTTCATGATCGACGGATCATGGCATTCTTCCTGTATCCTGGGAACTTCAATATCTTCAATAGATAATTTTGTTGCTTGAACAAATGTTGTAGTCCTTCTTTTGTAGGTGAAGGTATACGGTCTTTCCTACAAAACAAGTTAAATTGCATGATTAGAAACATCTCATAATTTTCAGACAAATTCTTACACATAAAGAAATGTCATACAGTCATGCAATTATCTTAGCCAATGCTTCAATGCAACATTTATCCATGTTCCATAACTTTCTAGATGCCTTCCAGTCTCTACCAGAACATTGTTAAGAGTTTGCACTACTCCCAACATGTCAGCAAATAGGTTTCATTATAGATAAGTAGCAATGGAATGTTGTACAGTTCCATAGGCCACTTACCCAACACATGCATATTAGTAGTATACTGTTCATTAATGCAATCATTCCAATATGCACAATACATATCCTAAGTCTAGGAACATGAGCATATACATCATTGAACAATTTTATTTAAGCAAACAAATATGCAAGAAATGATAATTAAAATACTTATCTTTGTTTGTTTGTTGGGTGGACTCCCTCTGAGTCTTTGCTTTTTTGCAGGAGCTGCTGGAGTCCTTCTACACCTTTCTATTGTGGAATGTAGAGAGATGGACAACTCCCTCTGAATATCTACACCCTTGCAGAAACCACTGGAGTGTGCTCCCTCTTGATCTTTCCTTCCTGGATTACCTATTCTTGAACTCATATTCATCCTTGGTCCCTATGCATGCTTATTAGTATCATGATTGTGTTATCCTTGTGATCTCATACAAAATCATACATTCATTCGTATACTATTAAAACACAATAGTCTCAAGCATGTATAGTCATGATTATTTCAAACAGAAATAATAAGCATTAGCATTCAAGGTTTATATAGGACTCTTATGGTTAATCATATCATAAGAAACATAACATGTCTAAACCTGTAATTACTCAAACCTATGACTCTTCTGGTTAGTCATATCATTAACTAAGGTAAGACACATAATATGCATATACCCATGATTATTCAAACTTATGAATTTATGAACCATCGTCATCAATCATGCCATGCATACTTATATGATAGATCCTATGATATAAGAAACACATACCTAGTCACCATATTTGCTAGTTATGTCTAGCAATGTGTTCTTGTTCTCTTCAATGACCTGCATAACTCATTAGTTAACTTTTGCAAAAACAAATTATACATACCTCTATGTGATCCATGACTATGGATGAATCTTTGTCTTTATGTCACCATGGCGTGTTCAGGTTGTCCCTTCAATTTGTACAAACCTCCCTCTTGCTCTCCAATCACTATTGCATCATCAATTGTTTTACCCTTTGGCCACATTAGGACTTGCCATCTACAAATGCAACCCTCATACCTTTTGCATCCAACGCAGAGATGGAAAGTAAGTTCTTCTTGAGCCCAGGTACATAAAGGACTTATTTCATCTTCAAATATTTTCCAGAATCTAGGTTGTAGGAGGCTTCACCACTTCCTTTGATTGGGTATTGATAATCATCCCCAAGTTTCACCTTATGGGGTGATTCATTTTCAGATAGATTCACAAAAGATTCCTTAATCCCAGTCATGTGTTTGGAAGCCCCACTATCAATCAACCAATCATTACAACCATGGGAGATAGTACCTGTGAGAGCAGAGATTAGAACATACTCTTCTTCACTTGATGAGTCATCATCAGTTTCTGCCCTAGCCTTCTTCTTTGGAGGTTCATCATCCTCGAAAGCATGAGCATGGAACTTTCTTTTGTTGCCCTTCTTCTTCTTGTTGAAGTTGTTGTTCTTATCCCTTTTGTTCTTGGGACAATCTGAAGCAAAGTGACCCTTCTCATTGCATGTGAAGCATCTTAGATCCTTCTTATTCTTTTGATAGGATCTTTTGTAGCGAGAGTGCTCCTTCTTGGGCTTGCTTCTTTTGGTGTGAGTTGCGAGAGCTTGATCTTCACCTCCCATCTTTTCCTCACGAGCTACAAGTCTAGCTTCTTCTTGAGAGCATTCCTACCATAGTTTACTGAAAGAGATCAATTTCTTTCTTGCACAAATTCCTTGAATAAAAGAGTCCCATGACCTAGGTAGGCCATTCAGAGTGGTCATAACAACTTCACCATTGTCCACTACTTCATCCACAGCTTCAAGTTGCTCCTTGATCTGAGAAACCTTGGAGAAGTAAGATTGAATGGTTTTTCCATTCAACATCTTGACCCCTTTAAATTGATTCCACAGAGTCATCTTCTGATTTATGTTCTTCCCTTCAAATAGCTTGGTCAAAGAGTCAAACATCTCCTTGCGTGTCTTTCGAGAAGACACATGGGGTATGAGATGGTCTTTGATAGAATCAGCAATGATTCTCTTTGCCTTGACCAAGTTCTTCTTATGCAATACCTTGGCCTCTTCATCCTCTGGGATAGGGATGTCTTCTTTTATATATGAATCGAACTCATTCTCTTCTAGGATTAACCCAATCCTATACTTCCAAGCTCGGAAGTTATCATCCCCTTAAAGCTTATCCTCAAGCTTAGTGTGGTGAGACATCTTAAAGAGTACTTCAAATGGAAATAGAAAAGATTTAGGTCTTACCACTTGAAATGCTGAAAATTGGATTTGGTCCCGGATTAGGGTTGTTCGGAAAAACCCTAAAAATTCAAAATGTGAATTTCAATTTTCTGAAAGGATAGAAAGATGCGAATTGATGAGCTGATCAGCCTGGTGCATTCAGAATTTGAGATCAACAAAGTTTTACCCTTCAGATTTTCCTTTTTATCCTCCCGGGCTCACTAGGGAGAGCCCTGAATTAGGGTTTGCGTTTCCCAGAGATCTACCCATCCAAAAATCTCGATCCAAAGCTCTAAACTTCGATTTTCGCAAGGAACTTCCAGCTATGTCTTCATATTTCAGAAATTCCTATTTTTGTGGAAACCCTAATTTTTAGGGCCAAATCTGAAAATGCTCGGAATTGAATTATGATTGGACAGATAGATGCGCCTTGATGAGTAGAGTCAATCTACTATACTTCTTTTCCAAATACTGTGAAGACAAACCCAATAAATAAGAAACTCAAGTTTCCGTCACTGCAAAATGTCTTCTTCTCAGGTTAGCTCTGATACCATGTTAAATTTTGAGCATTAATTCACAATACTCTAGGATCTTCACTAAGAGAATAACATATACAGTATATCAATGCATAACAATCACAATAAGCATCACAACAATCAAAAGCATGAGAGACAAGAGATATAGAGTTTCTGTGGGGAAAACCCAAAGGTGAAAAACCCCACAACTTCCTCAGAGATAGAGAGAGCAATGGCTCAACCAAAAGTACAACCAAAATACACTGAGATAGTCTCCTAGTAGTAGATGATCCTCCTCCTCACTAGTGCGCCACTTTCTAACTGAGAGAGAGATACTTTACCGAATGATCTAAATAGAGATCACCTGATCTCTATTTATACTAGCCTGTTTGCATAGTGACCTTATGTGGCCGACTTGTCTAGCTAGGTACATCCACATTATAATATATATATTTCAGGGCCGACCCCACACATGGTGGTCTAATAACCCATCGGCAAGTACACACACTTGCGACACTTATCAATCCACATGACGACACTTCCTTATAGAGGAATAACACATCTCTAATAAGGGTACAATAAATATATATGAAATACATAGATGAAATACATTCTGAAGTTACATATACATCAACAATATTAACGTTTAGTGCATCGCCATTTTAATTGCTCGGGTATTAGAGTTTAGAACCAAACTTATCACTCTTTCCATAGTATGACTTAAAGACCATGTGCCCTTGTCTTAAACTTGTCATCGTCAAAATTTATAAAAGAATTATTTTAACAGCCGCAAGACATTCATGGAATGATAACAAGAGAAGTCACAAACCCCTACTGAAAACGTTCATAACAATCACACCCTGAGATTGACAATATCGGCAGTTTTTGAGCTAGTCAAATCCACCTTACAAATTGGAAGGAAACCATACCTGTAGCGTCGAAAATCATAAGCAGTTTCTATTTATATCATGAATATTAAACACTCTGAATTTTATCACTATCTCTTACCTGCGAATCTGGGCATGAAGGATGAGTACAATGCTTTAGCTGAGTAGCTAAGTAAGCCTCGGGGCACTTCGTGGGACCCCTTTCATCATCATCTAGAAAATTTAAACTGTCAGTACTTGTCAAAAAGAATTCTATTTTCCAAATGCATCACAATTTTCAATTGTTCCAGCATACAAATAAAGAACATAATCATTAATTGGATTCATGACGTGTCGCCGACATGATACACCATCAGAAGACAAAAGACACAGCAATTAAATTGTTTCCTACCAACGTCGCATTTATTAATTATTGCTTTATTTATTGTTATTAATTCCACATTTTACAAATATTAGCTTTTAATGGTGATTTAAAAAAAAAAATTAGTTTTATGAAAATATCGGGATGTTACATGTGGTATCAGAGCTCATGTTCGAACTCTAGGCCTAAAGACGGTCCAAGAAACAGGCAAACACAAAATTTATGACTATGAAACTTTTCACTAACTCAAGTTTAAATTATTTTGTCCTATATAGAAAATTTTCTTTGATTTACAGATATGGAAGGATCAGCTGAACACATAAGGGGCATATTTCTACCAAACAACCCAAGTATGAAACAACAATTCTCAGGCAATCACGGTAATGATTCGTCAGAATTATTGCGTTCTTTTCATGAATTAAAAGCAGAGATCCATTCAGTAAAACAAGACAATGAAAGAATCCTGAGGACACAAGAGGAGTTGAAGCAAGCACTGTTTGACCAATATCCAAAATATGAACAGAACCTGGAACATACTTCTAAAACTAGAGAGCTATCCCAGGTGGGAAAGAACAAACAAATAGAAATAGCTGAAGAAAACAGCAACTCAACATCATCAAGAGCCGCCAAACATCCACGTAAAAAGAATCATAACTACTCTAGTGACAACAGTGAAGGAGATTGTAAGCCAAAAAGAAAAAGGAATAAATAGTACGAACAGATATCTGGTGAATTCAAGAAAATCAAACCCCCAACTTCCAATGGCGAGATAGAAAAAGGAGAGATAGTGGAAGCATGGCTGTCTGGCATGAACAAGTTTTTTCAGATCTACGACTATTCGGAATCCTTGAAGGCGAAGATGGCAATTTATAATCTGACCGGGAAGGCAGATATTTGGTGGCAAGACCTTAAAAGGGTAAAAGGTATAAAAGACCGAGATGTGAGTTGGAGTACTTTTAAAAGACACTTCAAGAAGAAATTCTTATCTGAGCAGTATTATGAAGAAAAATCCAAAGAATTTTATGATATGAAACTGGGAACGATGAACATGAAAGAACTGAACAGCAAGTTATTAAGTTTGCTAAGATATGTGTCGTATATGGTGGGAGAAAAATAGATGGTTAAGAGGTACCTAAGTTGTCTACCTTTCCACATCAAGGATAGGATAGAGTACAATAACCCTAAGACACTAGAGGAAGCCGTGATGAAAGCCACTTTTTGCTTTGACCAGAATAAGAAAAGAGAAGGGGTACCTAGCTGGAAAAACCCAAAACCCAGTAACTTTGAACAGAAAAAGAAGAATTTTATATATGGTGGCAATTCCAGTTTCCAGAAGAGAAATTTTCAGAATCAAAAATTTCAGCAGAACAAAAATAATCAGCAACAGAGATTTATAGCACCCAGAAATGTCCCCAATGTTGCCAGGACCAATGAACAAAATCCACCTATAAAATGCTTTGAGTGTCAAGGGCCCCATTATGCCTCAGCCTGTCCCCTCAAGAAACGGGTAGCCAACCATATTCACTCCATACAGTCTTAAGCTACTGTAGGAGAGGTGGCAAGAGAAGTACCCAAAATTAGTGTAGCATTAGACAACCGGCAAGCAGAACACCAAGTCTCAATGGTGGAGGTCGAAGGTATGCTGCAAAACCACCTAGTTTCTATTTTAATTGACCCCGATGCTAGTCTAAGTTATATATCACCAATTGTTGTAAAAATACTTGATTTGAAAACAGAGAAATTCGATAAATTCTGGTTAGTTAGATTAGCGATAGGAACAAAAAGAAAGGTTTATGATTTTGTGGAAAATTGTGCTTTATATATGAATCAACTAACAATGCAGGTTAAGCTAAACATTCTACCATTAGGGTGATATGACCTCCTAATTAGTATGGACTAGTTAGAAACCCATCGTGTCATTCTAAATTGTTATGAAAAAAGTTTTATTTGCCTAGATGATGAAGGAAAGACAGGAGAGGTAAAAGGCATCCTTAGAAAAACATTCGTTTGATAGATTTCAGCCATGCAAGTGAAAAGGGCAATTAGAAAAGGGTGTCAGATGTTTGCTGTAAATGCGGTGCATGATGAGATAAGTACTAAGGAGGACAAACTGAAATTGGAGGACATACCTGTCTTACAAGATTTCCAAGATATTTTTCCTGAGGAGAACCCAGAATTACCTCCCAAAAGGGACCTGGATTTTACTATTGAATTAATACCTGGTGCTGTACCAAGTTCTAAAGCCCCATACCGAATGAATATACTAGAGCTGAATGAGTTAAAATCTCAGTTGAAGGAGTTGATCGATAAAAAATACATAAGACCCAGCGTGTCTCCTTGGGGAGAACCGGTCATTTTTGTTAAGAAGAAGGATGGTACCCTAATACTTTGCATAGATTATCGTCAACTGAATAAAATGACGATCAAGAATAGGTACCCGCTGCCCCGCATTGACGATCTATTTGACCAGCTATGCGGAGCAACAGTGTTCTCGAAGATCGATTTACGATTAGGATATCATCAAGTCCATGTGAGGGATGAAGATGTCTTCAAAACAGCCTTTAGAACTCGTTATGGACACTATGAGTTCATTGTCATGCCGTTTGGATTAACTATTGCACCTGCTGTATTTATGTGCTTAATGAACAAAATTCTGCACAAGTACTTAGATAAGTTTGCAGTTGTGTTTATCGATGACATTTTGGTATATTCTAAGAACAAGGAAGAGCATGATGAACATCTACAAGTTCTGAGGGAGCACCAGTTGTATGCGAAATTCAGCAAATGTGATTTTTACAAAGACAAGATTCAGTACTTGGGACACATAATCTCTGAGGAAGGGATTTCGGTTGACCCCACTAAGATAAAGGCCATTAACGAATGGCCGGTTCCTAAAGATGTGACAAATGTGCGATCATTTATGGGCATCACTGGTTATTATAGAAAATTCATTGAAGGGTTTTCCAGGATCGCAAACCCCATAACGTCGCTACAGAAAAAGGGAAAGAAGTTTGTTTGGGACCAAAAGTGTGCGGACAGTTTTGCAAAGTTCAAAGAATTACTGACTCCAGCGCCTATTTTGAGGATTGCAGATCCTAATAAAGATTTTGTGGTATGTACAAACACGTGCAATGATGCACTGGGAGGAGTCCTAACGTAGGAGGGACATGCTGTAGCATACGAATCAAGAAAACTGAAATTACATGAAAAGAACTATTCCACCTACGACCTAGAATTGCTAGCAGTGATTCATGCCTTAAAAATGTGGCATCACCACCTTATCGACAGAAAATTTACCTTGATGATGGATAATATGGGGCTAAAATATTTGTTAGATCAAACAAATTTGAATGCCAAGCAAGCCAGATGGCTAACTTTTCTGAGTGAGTATGATTTTGAAATTCAGCACATTAAGGGGAAGGAGAATAAAGTTGTTGACGCATTAAGTCGTAATGCAAGGATACATTTTGTTTTAGCCATCAGCACATACACAACATATTGGGAGGAACAGATTTTTGAAGGAGTTAAGGAGGATGAGGAATACAGAAAATTACAGGAAAGGACAGCAGAAAACAACTCTACAAATTTTGTAACAGATTTCAGTTTGAAGGAAAATGGCTTACTGTTGTACAAAAACAAATTGTACATACCAAACGTACCAGCAGTAAAAATTCTGATTTTCGATGAGATGCACAAAAGCCACTATTCTTGCCATCCAGGTTACCAGAAAACCATCACAATGCTAAGGAAGGAGTACTACTGGCCCAGGATGAAGGATGAAGTAAAGAAGTATATAGCTAAGTGTTTTAACTGTCAAAAAGTGAAGGTGGAACATCAACATCCTGCTGGATTGCTGCAGCCCTTGCCTATACCCAATTGGAAATGGGAAGTCATAAGTATAGATTTCATCACTAGGTTACCAAAGAATCAAAAACAGCATGACTCCATCATGGTGGTAGTAGACAAACTTAGCAAGGTAGCCCATTTTATCCCTGTCAAAACTACCCATAAAGCCCCTGATATCGCAGAACTTTTTATGAAGCAGGTTTTTCAACTGCATGGGATACCCAAGGTAATAGTTTCAGACCGAGATTCAAAGTTCTCAAGTAACTTTTGGAGGTCTTTTTTCAAGGGGTTAAACACCACCTTAAATTTCAGCACTGCATTCCATCTGCTAACAGACGGACAGACTGAAAGGGTGAACCAGATATTGGAAGATATGCTCAGAATGTATGTTAAGGATCAGCCTGGTAAGTGGGAAGACTACTTGCATTTAGCAGAGTTTGCGTATAATAATAACTACCATGCTTCAACCAAATTTAGCCCATTTGAGATCCTTTACAAAAGAAAGTGTAACACGCCAGTATCATGGAGTGATCCAGTTAGCAGGGTCACCTTAGGGCCTGAATTGTTGCAGGAATTAGAACTAATCGTGAAGCAAGTACAAGGGAATCTTAAAGCTTCCCAGGATAGACAAAAAATTCAAGCAGACCTTAAAAGAACTCATAGAGAGTTCCAGGTTGGTGAACATGTTTTTCTTAAGGTAAGGCTGAAAAAGAGTTCCTTAAAGTTGGGAAGTTGTGCCAAACTGGCACCCAGGTATTGTGGCCCTTTCAAAATCTTGTCCAGGGTTGGACCTGTGGCATATCAATTAGCCTTACCTTCAAACCTCAAATTCCATAATGTTTTTCACATTTCATTGTTAAAGAAATATGTGCATGATCCTACTCATGCTGTAAATTGGAATAATGTTCAGGTGGAACAAGGCGACGATTTTCCGATGGAACCGGAATGTATTCTCGCAAGGAAAGAAACTCTACTCCGGAACCACATGGTTGGCCATGTAAAAGTGCAATGGAACCACTATAGCCCAGTAGAGGCTCCTAGGAGTTGGAGAGTAGTATGCATGTTGCATACCCAACTCTGTTCCAGGAACACTCAAGGAGTGAATAAAGCAACATTGAGGGCGATGTTGAGGCTTAATGGGGGGTGTATGTCACCTACCAGATTTTTGAGAATAATTATTTTCTACTATTATCCTTTTTGCAAAAATACTTTGTGTTAAATTATAATTACAAGTTTTGTAATTATGACCAATTAGGTCAAGAATGAATGTAATGACTCATTATTATTATTTAATAAATAAAAATGGGAGACAAACACTCAAGAAAGCTGTTACAAGAGTGTCCACTAGCCCACTAGGAGGAATGGAAGCTGCTGGAAGGATTTGGACAGATAGCAGCATTTGCACTCTACCATTAGTTGTTGGTATGGGACAAATACTCCTAATATTGTGGCATTTCCCCCTCTAGGTGGAGGGAGGTGAGCAGGTAGCTCACTAATGACCAGCTAATTACAAAAAGACCTAGGCAACCTATAAAAGGAAATTCAAATTGAGCAGGGAGCTATTACAATGTTTTCTGCAGAAACATTCCTCATGCTCATCAGGTGATGGCTGAGAGATTCGAATAAGGGAGGCTGTGGAGAGTGCAAGTATAAGTCTGCAAATGTTATGAGAAGGACAAACCAGAGGTTTTGGTGTTGGTCCCATTGACTACTAAGCCTGTAAGGTTGGATATATATATTTTCTTGCTGCTGCAAGTAGAGGTCCTAAGCTTCAGAACTTTCTTCCTCCTGGTGGATCAGTGGATACGCTCGGGGGTCCTAAGGCAGACAGCTTGGCTGCAAAGGAGCAGGTTGGGTAGAACAAGCTTCTTGAGTGATTTGTTCCTCCCATTACACTCAGGTTCTATTCTTTTGTGTTTCTTTTTCAATCATATGAATACTCTCAGAAAATGGCTTAGTAATGTTATTTAATGAGCAATAGCAGTGAAATGTTAGATCCTAATTAATTTAGACTTGCTGAACTGATAAAATGACTCATCTGCATATTTCCCCATGCGTGGAGCTGCATCGTACTCCAGTATAGAGAGGTAGCATTAAATATGTCCAGCTAAAAGTGAAACCTAGCATGCATCTAAATATCTAAACCAAAAGACCACCCATGCACAGATTTATGTTCCTCATGCATTTATATTTTAGCAGCTGTAGATTAGATCCTTGCATGCAATGTTTTTACTACTCAAATCTGTATGCTGAACAATCTAACAGAAACTAGTCATAGTAATAGGTTCTTTTCTTATTTCTGAAGATGAACATTGTGTTAACAACTAGGAATTACTGGTTTTTAAATTATATCTTCAAGGAAAACAATACCATGCATTCTTGTTAACCATATTCCCACTTATCTATTTTCTTATTGTTTTTAGAATCTAATCGATCTTATAGCAAATATTGTCTTCACTGTATTACCTTGTACAGAAAGAAAGAAAGATACTGTGTTATTTCATCCTTTCATCAGAGGTCCAAATTGGACGAATACAGGAATATATAATTAGAATAGAAAAATCGTTATATTCATAAGCAATCAAACTAACTGACGAATGCACTATCATTTTCTTGTTTTCTGAATTATCAACCGCATGTGATAAAATTTACATCACAGAATACCATATTATTAAAAGCAAGGACAAACATAGCATTATTGAATTGACAGAGTAAATTACAATATCCCTACACCCAAACTGGGGTTAACATGTTCTCATTACATTATTATTTACAAACATTTCAACAGCTGCCAAATCAAATGTTTCATTACCATAGATGATCTAACTGTAGAATCACGAGTTATTATTCCCGTTCCTTTAAACATCATTATAGATGAGCAAACTTCATTAACATCGACAGCTAGGGTTTAGTATTATCACTTATGTTTTCAAACAAAACCAATTCCTTTCAACTCTCGGCTTAATCCATGTGTGCACGATGCAATGTAAGCCAAGTAGATCACTTCCGGCTTATAGCTGCTATTTAAATAAACAACTTAAAACATGCTTTCATTTACAGATTCAAAAATGAGAATTTGAAAACACCATACATGGCCAATAAACCCTAAATAATTATCTTTCCATTTAATTAACGAGGGTTGCATTCTTCAAATTGCCGCATTCTTTTGTTGAAGGTTCCATTCGAAACCCCATGCTATTTACACACACAGCGAGTGTCGAAAACAAAATTATAGTCAACGTATCTCTTCTTTCATCAACACAGAAGTACCAAAACGACAGACATAAAACATTTAAGCAATAAGACTCTCTGCAAACACGAGGGTTCAACCCTACTAAGCTCGTCTGGCCCAGGAATGGCCGGCCATACATTTTAAACACTTACATCATCTACACTATCAACAAAGCTTAAAACAGTAACGTTTCCCCAAACGCTGCAGGTGAGACAAAAGCCATTGTCGTGAAGGCATGCTACCAACACTCTGCTCATCAAGTCCGATTCCAGGAGAACCACTAGGGAGGGATACCACCGAAGCTTACTGGTGGATTCGCTACCGCTCTTCTCCCCATCAACTATTCCAGCACCCTGTTGTTCACTGAGAATTTCCTGCCAAACAACCATACACGGAGTCAGGTATCGAATCACGAAATAGTAATGCATGCAACAAAGAATAATTTGAAAACCCTTGCAATGTTACAATAACTGATTCATGACAGAGGCTTGACGAATCCAGTATCCATCCACTGTGAAGGAGAAGCACCCATCTCGAAGGCCGCCCTGTGTGATACATTTGAAACTTGCAAACCGATTGAAACCCCAAAACTTGCAAGCTCCTACAACGCCAAACTGACGCACTTATCCAACCTGTGGGTGGCCACACCATTTAACTCCAAACTTGGCCTCCATTGATGGCTCTCACCTACAGTTCGAGTACTGATACTGGTCTCAGGATCAAGCCCAGGGAAGGCTAGAAAAAAAGCAAAACCCTAAGTTCCTCTCGGCCGGTTGGCCTCACCTCCCAAACCCTACCACTGAAACAATGACAAAGAAAACGTTACAAGAATCCATAAGTTATGTTACGGTTCATCACAATCCCAACGCACAACGATCGATGACAGAGATCCATTTTCACTAAGCCACGTTGGAGGGTGGCAGAAGTAGCATTAAATTGCTCATCTACCTCCCAAGTCATGAAGTTGCCATTTCTGTTGACACCAGGGCAGGAGGCCCATCACAACTCAACAATTGCCAAACCTTATCACATGCCGAAACATCCACATCGACATGCACGTAACACTATCCTTAACACGGTGGCCAGGTAAATTAATTGCAAACCCAATCATTTACTACACCCTTGACTTCGTACACAGCCTTTTTGCAGTGCCATCATTCCACCTGCCAATCCATACGAATCAACGTCAATAGAATCAACATATAAATAATATCAATGTACAACGTTCCCTATAGCATATAACAAAGGTCTTATATGTTCCATGTAACCAAGTTTCGAGCACACTCATAGCATATGAATATCCACTCAGGTTGTGGTCAAGCTAGGGCATGGATTCACTCCACCCCAACATGTAAGGTTATTATAAAGTTCATCATTGGGATCATCATAAAGCTCCTAAAGCTTATTCACATTACAAGTTATATAAACACACCCTTAGGGTATGGTTGCCACCCTAGGATCCATCGCATACATTGCATGGTAGGGTATTAACGTTTAGTGCATCACCATTTTAATTGCCCAGGTATTAGAGTTTAGAATCAAATTATCACTCTTTCCATAGTATGACTTAAAGACCATGTGCCTTTGTCTTAAACTTGTCACCGTCAAAATTTATAAAAGAATTATTTTAATAGCCGCAAGACATTCATGGAATGATAACAAGAGAAGTCACAAACCCCTACTGAAAACATTCATAACAATCACACCCTGAGATTGACGATATCGGCAGTTTTTGAGCTAGTCAAATCCACCTTACAAATTGGAAGGAAACCATACCTGTAGCGTCGAAAATAATAAGCAGTTTCTATTTATATCACGGATATTAAACACTCTGAATTTTATCGCTATCTTTTACCTGCGAATCTGCGCATGAAGGACGAGTACAATGCTTTAGTTGAGTAGCTAAGTAAGCCTCGTGGGACCCCTTTCATCACCATCCAGAAAATTTAAGCTGTCAATACTTCTCAAAAAGAATTTTGCTTTCCAAATGCATCACAATTTTCAATCGTTCCAGCATACAGATAAAGAACATAATCATTAATTGGATTCATGACGTGTCACTGACACAATACACCATTAGAAGACAAAAGACACAGCCATTAAATTGTTTCCTACCAAATGTCGCATTTATTAATTATTGCTTTATTTATTGTTATTAATTCCACATTTTACAAATATTAGCTTTTAATGGCGATTTAAAAAAAAATAGTTTTATGAAAATATCGGGATGTTACAAGTAGTAAGAAGGAAACTTCAAGTTTAGTATCAGGTCATTAAAGGTTTCCATGTTGATACTTAACCATGAAAGGGTTCTTTGGAAGGGAGACTTGAGCACACGGAAAATCAATTGCCGCGTTGCACATTGTATTCCTTGATTTTGATGATTAATAAAATAAACAACCATTTGTGGACGTAGCCCTAGATTGGGTGAACCATGTGAAAAGAGTCTACTTTGAATGTTCCTCTTTTATGCATGTTATGTGTTTTTCTTATGTATTCTCTTATGTGTCTTATCTACGTTTTTTTTGGTAATGGTGTCGTCATTTACCTTAAAATGTGTATGTGATTGGTATGGAATATTTTGTAGTGCATTTTATTAATATGTCAATTAAATTGAATGAATTGTTAAGTTTAAATATAGTTATCTTTGTTTTCATGGTCTATACCCTCATATAGGAAAAAGGTTTGGTCAAAAGCAAACTATCATTATTTAATATTGATTTTGAAAGCATATGTTTATATCTTGTGCACACATATGAAGAGGTTGGTTGGTTCAAAAGGAAGAATCCATGTTGTTGAATTTATAAGAATTATGCATGTTTTAGACATAGTGAAGTTTTGTGTTCCACAAGATTAAAGAAATGGTTTGGCATTGTAAGTTAAGAATTGGATTATAGTAGAAAATATAATGTCTATCTTATTTGTGTTATATAAAAATATAGGTGCAAGTATGACAGAAGTTGGTCCTTATCGCACATAAATTTCATTGAAGGGATCTTTTCCATTAATTGTTGTTAAGACAATTATAATTATGAAAGATAATTTATAAAAGGAATAAATGTCGCAAATTTTTATATATGTAAGCAGTAATTAAAGAGGTCGAATGCACACTTTACTTTTCCACGTAGAAATTAATGGTGATTAGACCACTTAGAAAAATTTTAATTTTTGATGAATTTCTGGGATGTGACAGCTTTGGTGGCCTGGAACAAAGTTTGCAGACCTAAAAGCTTAGGAGGGATTGGAATTAAAGGCCCCACCTCATGAGCCAAGCACTAGCAGTGAAAACTTGGTGGAGATGGATTCAAAGTCAGGACGTCATTTGGGGAAAAGTGTGTAAGGACAAATATGCTAATCACCTTCTAGCTATTGATCTAATCAGAATATCAGTGAACGTCCCAGGATCAATAATCTGGAACAGTGCAAGCTTCCATAAACACCTAATACAAGATCATAGCTTCTGGGAATTCAAGGAAGGTACCTCAGCCAAATTCTGGGAGGACTCATGGAATCAAAACCCTCCTTTGAGTAGAGACCCCAGATTAGGCAAATTAAAGAACCTATTTCTTGCTGAAGGTCTTAACACAGTTCATCAATTCTAGAATCAAAATAGGTCAGACTCCATCTGGAGATCTTGTAAAACTAGAGAGGACTGGCCGAGGCATTGGCGGGCAGAGCAAATTGCAATTCTAGAGAGCTACCCTCAAACCAACAGAATCAGGAAAAGAGAAGGAGAAGATCAAATCAGATGGGGACATCAAGGATCAGGAATATTCTCAGTCAAAGAAGCTTACAATAAATTTTGTAACTGGAGCACAGCTAACATGGACAACATATGGAAAAATGTTTGGTCTAACCATCTCTGGCCAAAAATAAACACCTTTCTCTGGACCTTAGCCCATAGCAAAACCCTAATTTGGGATAACCTACAAAAATGAGGTTGGGAAGGCCCATTAGTTTTCCCTGTCTGCCAGAACAATCAAGAAACCATAGAAAATTTATTCAATCAATGTCGATGGTCAAACCAACTATGGGGCAAAGGAGAAAATCTTTTTTTGGCAATCTGATAGGAAAAAGGATAATATTGTCAACACGATCAGAGATTGGCGAGAAAACCCCTTCGCCAACCCCATTCTTGACAGAGTTTGGAAAAATTTTCCAGGATTCCTCCTATGGTCAATTTGGAAAGAGCACAATAATAGAATTTTCAACAACCTTCCCCAACAACATGATAACATCTAGTTCAGAGTTCAAGAAGAAATTCAAGAAGCAGTAGCATGCGCACCTTGGAGCGCTGAGAAAATGAACTTAGCATAAAATAAGAAACACGAGCTGTGCAAATGGAATATAGATGTTGAAAAGTTCAAAACATGCACCCCTCACAATGGACTATAGGACACTTCAGCCGATCACTGGACTCCACCACCAAATGGGTTCATCAAACTTAGCTTCGATGGAGCTTCCGAAGGAAATACATGACACGTAGGATTCGGTGGAATTTTTAGATCTCACAGTGGCAACATCATACGTCTCTTTGTTGGATCAATTGGTGAAGACACCAACAATGAAGCAAAACTGACAGGCATGGAAATGGGACTACATATAGCAAGCAGACAAAACTTTATCCATCTGATCATAGAAGGAGATTCAAAAATCCTTCTACAAGGGCTATGGAAGGTTATAATAGGAACTAAGCCGGATAGTGTGTCAAGGCACTGGACACTACGGGAAGGCTATGAAAACTTATCCATCCTAAGTCGATCATTCGCCATGATCCTATGTGTCCATGTCTGACGTAATGCTAACAAATTAGCTGACAGACTAGCTAACTAATGGGTTACTATGACTGACAACGATTTGGATGTGGCATGGCGTGATCTTCCACAAGGTCAACTACGTCAGGACTGCATTTCAATAGAAGATGACGATAGCAATCCACAGGTGCAGACATTCAACTACACCAAGCAGAAGGACTAACACAGAACAGATCTTAATGACAGATTTAATAGCCAAAAGAGCACCATTTTTTCTAGCATCGACACACGATATTTAATTCAGTAGTGCCACTCCATCTATAATTTACACAATGGCACCCATAGTTTTCTGAGGATAGTTAGAATCTCAAGGGTAGAAATTCTATGTAATAGCCATTACAACCCGAAGGATAGAACTCTTCAGTCTTTTTTGATAAGCATATGTAACTGCTGTGGCAATCTCTGTACTCGCACCTCTAATACTTTTTGGAACAATGTTTTTGAGCTTCTTCTTCTTCACCTGACTATGTTTCCCAACATGGGAAATCAAGGAAGATGTCCTTAGTTTTTTACGGGCATCACTTCTTCGAAATTTGTAAGCCACATAGACAACCATAGGCATAGACAAAGCTCTGCTACAGCTGTCGCACCGGCATTTTGTACCACTATGTAAATTTTGATAATATATAAAAAAGAAAAAATAGTCATTCTAGCTTAAAAAAAATATTCATATCTTTTTAAGCTATATTTTTATATAATATTAATTTTGTATATAAATGATATATAAAATGAATAGGAATCAAGTTAATGGACCATTATAGATATTAATGATGATTATTTTAATTTTAATATAAAAATGTTAAAAACATAAATATTTTTTGAAAAAGAATTAACAAAATTTCATTATTGAAGGGTAAATTTTTCGGCAAAACTTCATTATTGTAGGGTAAAAGTTTAAGCAACCACAAATAAAGTGGTTGGTGGACTGATAGGTGTAGCCAACTATTTAGTTTTGTGGAGAAGGTTGGTTATTAAACAAGAGCTAAACATTAAATTAATTAATATAAACATTAAAATAATTAAAATAAACATAAACAAAAATACTATTTAATAAACATACGATTTTCTTAGATGGATCGTTATTAAACAAATCTAAACATTAAATTAATTAATATAAACATTAAACCAATTAATATAAACATAAAAACAAATACTATTTAATAAACATAACCCCTTTCTTAAATGGATGATTATTAAATAAATCTAAACATTAAATTAATTAATATAAACATTGAACTAATTAATATAAACATAAAAACAAATACTATGTAATAAACATACCCATTTTCTTAACTAAAGCTTATTTAAATTATAATCAATATGCATTTGAGCATAACAAGATATGATGACCATGAAATGAATTCCCACTGTACACTTGTTACACTCACTTTAATTTTATTGATCCACTACAAAAATCCAGAATCTTAGATAGTATCTAAACACCTATTAATGTAATAAATCTAAAAAATTAAAAAAAAATTAATAGTTACCAACCCTCCTTACTGCCACACAACCTACACAACCTAGTAACAGAAATAGCAAGAACGGCGTATTCTTCTTCCCCTATATAAACCACCACTCCTCGATCAAAGAAACAACACGGACTACATCAAGCCTTTCATTCAGAATTTGATTTGGCTGCTTCTTGTGTTGCGCTACTTTTTCCCTGAATATGGCAGCAGCCATCTGTGTTGCGCTACTTCTTCTGGCAATGGCCGCACAGGGAAGCCACGCCGTGGTCTTCGTGTTCATCAACTCCGCCGAGGGTACTGACGGCGGGACGATATTCGACAACGAGATAGGGAGTGCCAACGCCCTGCAGATAATGGACGACGCCAGCCAATTCATCTTGCAGACCTTCGCCGAGCAATCGCCCGCTGACTTGAAGGACGTGCAGACGGTAACTCTGTCTGTGGAAAACATGAGCGGGGTTGCCTACACGAGCAACAATGAAATACACTTGAGCGCTGACTACATTGCTAGCTACCAGGGCGATGTAGTTTATGAGATCACGGGCGTTGTGTACCACGAGATGACCCACGTCTGGCAGTGGAACGGCAACAACACCGCGCCCTCAGGGCTGATCGAAGGCACTGCGGATTATGTTCGCCTTACTGCGGGGTTCGCCCCATCGGACTGGGTTAGCCCCGGCAGCGGTGACGAGTGGGACCAGGGCTACGATGTGACTGCCTACTTTCTTCAATACTGTGACACCGTCGCCTCTGGTTTCGTTGCTCAGATGAATTCGAAACTGCGCGATGGATGGGACCTCGGATTTTTCAACGATATCACTGGTGAATCTGTTGATGAGCTTTGGAATAATTACAAGGCTGAGTATGCAACTTAATCTTAAGAAAAATGTTACAGAGATGAACTTCCTTATCCCATATGAGATGAACTTCTTTATGTCATATGAATAATCATAGCTATTATTTATCCCATATGAGATTAACTTCTTTATCCCATATGAGATGAACTTCTTTATCTATCTTAATTTATAATTAAAATAGAGGAATCAGAGTTATTCTTCATATTTGTAGCAATTACCATGATATGTTCTTTTAAGAAAATCACTGTTTTTTTTGTTTACCAATGTAATTAGAATCTAGATTAAATATGCCCACATGAGCCAGTAATTCTAGGGACATGGGAGAGTAATTTTACTAGACAAAAGAATAATTCTAAACGTAATGAAAATAATTAACAAATACAACGATAAAGTTTGTCATAAGATTAGGAGAACAAAATCCATTTTAGGCACACACCTCACAAATCTCACTAATTAATTTAAATACTGTTTAAATCATTTTAACCTAAGAATAAAAAAGCCATACAAATTAGCACAATACATGAAACATTAAACTTTGAATCAATAAAAAAAATTAAGCACCATACATATCTCTCATAAAAAGGAATGGTTTTTGATATTATATCTTATTGTGATTGCGGTCTTGGCCGAGCATATCACTCGTGGTTATTGGCTAGAAGAAACTTAAGGTTTTGCAGTCCGTATTTTGAAAGAGTGGCATTCAAAAAGCTAACTTCGGATTTTCTTGATAATTAAAATAATATTTATTTATTTTTAATTCAAGGAGAATGAAAAAACATTCAGTAGCATTTTCATTGTTTAATAATATGTTTAAATATATATGTGGAGATTTTTTTATGGAAAGTTTTAACAACTAAGAAATTGTCTAGATTCATTGCATCAATTTTGAATGTGTTAATTTTGGGACAACTTTTTGACTTGTCAACAACAATTAACAAGAGTAAATTTTACCATCCTTCAACACTCTCCCTTAATTATGACCGCTAGCAAGTGATCAAACTAAAACATATTGTCTCTAAGACTTACATTAAACACTAAAATGTGAATACTTGTTTATGTCTTAGTTAGGCTTACAACTTGTTCACAACATCTTCATCTTCACCTTCTTTGTTGTTATATGCTAATGCAGCTTCTTCTTATACGTTTTGCTCCAAACAACACTTTCAATGTTTTTCTTCTTCTTCATGCTCTTGAATTTGAACTCTAGATATGTCTTCTTTTTGTTTCTACTTGGCTTCATCCATTTCGTCTTCTTGAATCTCAAAGGTGCAAAACTGCGTTGTTTTTTTTCAATTCCATAACTATAGTTGTAAAACTAATGATCTACAACAACTTCAATGATGTCTTCAACATCTACATTTGTGCTTTCCCTAGCTTCTTCTCGGGCCTTCTTGTCATCATTCAAACACTGAATGTCCTTCATACCAAAGGCTGCAATCTCAATCTTCAAATGTTTTAAAGTGGACATACATAAAACCCATTTGTTGTTCTCATCATCGTCCATACTGTCATCTTCATAACTCAACAATTGATGATAGAACTGGATCTCTTCGAGAGTCCACCTTATAAATATCTTATCAACATGATCTTCAAGATTACAATATGTCTTCATATCATCTTCCTCTATTCTATTTTCAACAACATTCATGGCTTCCTCCATTTCTTCTTTTGGTTCAAAGATTCTTTTTCTTCCGCAGCTTCAACTACTTCACATGCCATTGCTATGGTTTCTTTTACCTTTGTCAACTACTTTTTCCATAAAGTCATCTTTACATGCATCTCCTTCATGTCTTTTTGCTACAATCAAGACATCATCCACCTAGTCTTCAACTTCAAGTAGGCTCCCTTCTCCAAGCAACAAATTAATGCACTACTTTTGTTGCAACATAGTCAATCAACCTCCATTTGAAAGGTGTTCCTTATCATACATTGGTTCAAAAGCTTCAAACTCTTAATCTAGTGCACATTTTAATAAACCACATATCATAATTTTTACCTATGAAAATAGGTGATGAGAAATAAAAATTGTTCAGTGGTATCTCATATGCCATCTCTGCCACATTCTTCGTCTTCAAGAAATATCCCATGAATTGTTATTCATTTTTTACAACAACTTTTGCTTCTACTCTTTTGTTCTCTCTCTTGAATTGTTTGAGTTATCTTTTCTGACCTCTGACACTTGTTCTTGGCAAATCATCCACCTTTTGTCGTGGTTGACTTAATCCTTCAATTTCCTTCTCTTCTCTCTTTTTGATTCCCTCGGCATTCCTTCCTTATTGCCCCCCCATAAAAAAATATGAGTTTACTGAAATAAAGCAACACGTAAGAGATCTCTACTCTTCCTTTGAACTTGGGTTATGACCTTTCTCCTATATGCATATAAATAGGTTTCAAGAAGCAAAACTTAAGGATTTTTTTTAGCATAACTTCACACCATCCATTTAAATCCAAAGACTGAAGAAAACCTTCTCAGATAAAACCTCTATTAAAATACCTTGCAAAACCTTTTAAAAGAACTTGTGAAACTCTTTTTTCCCTTCAAAGAATTCCTTTTGAAATGACGTGGAAATAAAACAAAATTCTCCTTTTAAAAACTTTTTATTACACTTAAAATGAGGTGAAATCATTTTTGCATGACGTGATCTCCTTTCAAAAGACATAGCCATTTTCCTTTTATGACATAAAAAAATAGTTTTTTATGGAGTTGAAAAACGTTCTTTTACCTCAAAAGAAGATTATTGATCTCTATTCTCTTTAGAGCCACGATAGGAGGGAAAGCATGTAAGTCAACCATGATTATCGCTCTCCCGAAGTATGTTCAGGTGCAACCACGTGTGTTATCGCTTCCACTACTTGAGGAGAGAGCGATACCTTTTTTTGGTTTTTTTGGTATTTTGCATTTTTTTTAAAATTATTCGATCGATGTCCATAGATCTTCACTCAATGGAAATCTTTGTCTGGCTCATAATGCTTTTTTAGGCTTTGTAGTTATATATTGATGGTTTCTTCTTAGTGAACAAGCTTCGCTCCTCATAAGTATATCTCAATGCACAACTCCTCTTTTTCTGGGAGAGCTAGATCTACTTTTTATGACTTCCTCTCTCTAAAAAGTCTTATGGGATGTTCTGATGTTATGTGAAAATTCAAAGCAGAGGAAAAAATAGTTAATTGCATTTTTTTTTATAATAACAGATAGTGATTTTCTATTAAATGTGTGAAAAACCTAGATATTACATAGCAAAATTGATCCAGAGCTTTGTTCAAAATTGAAGCAGATTACAAAAAACTACTAGAAGCTCCTCCTTACATTTTATTAAGTTCCTACTATAACTATGAGTTCTATGTCTTAATCTATACATTTTGATAAACTAATATAAAATTAACAAGCATTTAAAACACATATCCTAACTACTAGTTGGTGTCCATCTAGGCTTGAATTTCATGTTGAGTGTAATGTACCCACCTGCTGACCCACTAAGAGAGGGAAGATGATAACCATATGTGGGGCTTTCTCATTCTATCAGCCCATTCATTAGAATGATATGAGTAAAGCATTTGTGTGCAGATGTAAAACTAATCAAGTATGTACAACAGAATTTAAATTATCCACACACATTACTCATACATACAACATATCAACAGTCATCAAATTAATACATGACAGAAGTAAATACATAGATAGAAAAACACTTATCTCCATTTGCAGTTGTCCCAAACAACTAGCTATGTTGTTGCAATGTTCCACCCAACCATAGGCCAGTTGTGTTCGTCAATCTCTCAACACAACTGCCACCCCTGAGTTGGGCATGATTCCTTCAAGGAAAAGGGGACATTCACTCTCTCACAACCAATTAATCATTCCATCTGAGCCAGGCCAGTCCATAGCTGGGTTTATCAGGCTACAATTGAACCCTAGATGATTGCACTCAAGCTCAAGCCCAAGCCATGGATACCCATACCCAACATACTCTTCTCTCACACAGTAAGCACAAACAGGGGGCAGGGATACACATTTTAAACAGTGGGATTTACAAATAAGATGGCCATGGGTTTTCCCAAAAATGTTTCCAACCAAAAACGGATTGTGGGATGGGGCAAACAACCACAGGGAGGAAAAACGATTTCTTCCCCAAATATCTCAGCCTTCAACAGCCCAAAACGGTCTCTATTGAACCCCCGTTCGATTTCCCCTTCTTCCCCACTGGTATACAACACAAAAATGCCCTTCTCTACTTGGAGAATGAAGAAAAACACAGCAAACATGCCTGGAAAACGCCCAGGTAGCTCTCAACTCTTGAGGGAGAAAGAATGATGGTTGCATAATGGCTTGGGGGAGAAATTCATAGCTCTTTTCTTTCCCAAGAAGCAAAACGCGAATTCCCATACAGGGTGGTTTGCCCATACCCGAATTTGGACAGCCATACCTCCCATTCCCCAAGGCATTAACTACCTCAACCAACTCTTGGGAGAAATCAATGATTGGGTACAAAAGTCAACATGGGTGGTTGAGGGTTTGATGGGTTCTCTCATTGAAACTTGGCTTGACCTGATTGGCTCAAGGGTTTGAATTTTTTCCCTCCCAATTCCTTGTGAAATCATGCCCCCATCTCTTTGTTGCATTGCATAGCTAGTTGTGGGTATTTTTATTAAAATGCATATTACATGATATTTGAATTTCCAATGTGCATTGCTAGCATGCAAATCATATGCATCACTAAATCGATGGCAAGGCCTTGACCTTGAGCTCCTCACCATGATTTCATAACAATATTACATCATTTATAATGTTAATGCCATGGGGTCAAACTGGGGACATTACATTGAGGTTTAGGTGGGAAAGAGATCAGTCCTTCTGTTGGTACCTTGCTTTCCCGTTGCATTTTCAGGTGGACCAACTAAGCTTCAATTTTGCAACTTGGTTCTCCAACTCTTCCTATTTTTCTTGTTGTTATTCTAATTCGCTCCTTAGTGCTTCAACTTGGTAGATTCGTTCCCCTCTATCTAGCAACCTTTCTTGCTCTTCCTCTAGTTTCCAGCGTTCAATTCCATGTTTCAACTCATGAAATTCTTGTCTCATGGAGCAGACATAGAACCCTAGGTGTATGTCACTTTCCTGCAATCTAAAAAATGAGTGCATAAAGTAGCAATCTTCGTCATCCCTCCACCCTCCACCCTCCACCCTCCATCCACCATGTTTTTTCTTCTTGTCCTAGACTCCCCTCGTTGATATCTTGCGTTTCTGGCACCTCACCCACAAGCCTATAACATTGCAAACAAGCTTGTGCTTTTCCGAGCACTGCCTCCTTGTGTCACCTTATTGCCATGCCAAATTTGTTGGTGAATATAATGCCCCCTGCCACTTAAATTCATAATTGTTCCCATAACATGGATTGTAATTGTAGGATGATGCAAAGAAAAATATGGTTCGTCTGATTTGATGTTCAGAAAGAAAAGAAGACATTTGTGGAAGCAAAGAAGGAATTTACTATGACATAGATGGGACCTTCAACGTCTTCTGCTCCAGTCTTTGACGAAGTCCCTATATATGACATGCCATTCTGCTTAGAATGATCAATGAAAAAGGGAAGCTCAAGGAAGGTAAGTACATTAAGGAACTTTTAAAAAAGTTTCCTAGACTTAGTGAAAGACGAAATTGCTTTGAAAGAGTTACAGAATTTAGTTGATGAAGCAGAAAGAGATACATCTCAACAAAAATTTCTAAATAATTTGCAAAGGAGGACAAGAATAGGAAGGGAGTTGAAACTTAATGCGCAGGTTGGAGAGTTCGACATGGATTTCATTATTTTGGATTTGGGGTCAGATTCCAATGTCATAACTAAACAAACATGAGAAGCTATGTGAAAGCCTAAATTGGTATTGTCACATGTACATTTGTGATTAGCTAATCAACATAAAGTAATACCAGTTGGTAGAATGATGGGTGTTCCCATTGACATTGATGGTCTGTGAAGCTATGCCAACTTCGAAGTTATTGAAATTGTAGATGACACCAACCCATATCCAGCATTGCTTGGTATTGATTGGAAAATTGAGAACTAGACAATTATAAATCTCAAGAAAAGGCATACTTTTCTTACCACAAAAGTATTTGACCAATGTAGGTGATGGAAAGAGTATTTGAAAAAGTAAACCCTAAACCTTCTCTTTCCCTGCTCTTATCATTGTCATTCCATCTTATAGCTTGCCACTATGCAGTGGGTAACTATTTAATAAAAGAAACCATCTATTTCATATGCCTTGTGGTTTACAGGGGAGTTTGTGGAGAGATTAGTATTTCTCCTTCATGTCATTTTAGAGAATTTGAATAACCATCTATCAATAACAGTTGAGACATAGTTTTCAATAGGAACTTATGAAAATCTTGTCCATTATGAACTTTTCAAAACTAATCCCTTCACTTATCTGATAGAGTTTGTGGATAGATTACTGTATTCCATCAAGTCATTTTAGAGGATTCAATAACCATCTATTGAACACAAAACTTTAATCATTCTTTCAAAAACGACCAAGAAACTTTTGTATATTTACTATGTCATTTTGTGTATATGTTACACATAAGCTTCGATTGGCTCTCTGTTTTGATTTGTCTGATTCACTTGAATAGTCACCCTATGAGCTGAAAAATTATTGATGTAGGTGAAAAGAACTATTGAATTTTACTGGCTGCAGAGACCAGAGACCCCTTTCATTTATTCTTCATGCATTTAGAATCATGAATAGGAAAGATTGCTTAGCGTTTTGGCTTCCATGTTGTCGAGTTTTTCAGTTTCACAATTCAAAATGATTCAAATAACCTTGAATTTTGTATGATTAAAATATGCCAAAAGTTAATTCATGAAATCTTAATCATTGATGAACTCGAAGAAGCATGGGTATCAGGAAAATTTGGCCATTAATTTATCAATTTTTTTTTAAAATAAATCTTGAACTTTGCCTAACTATCCACCTAACTAGTGTTTGAAAGGAAAAATTACTAGATACTACAGTCATGACACCTTAAGCATGAAATTCTTGTTATTTGAACTTAAAATAAGTGTGTGGATGTTATATATACTCTGCAAATGTCTTAAAAGCTATCTTAGAACCCTTTTCAAAGTTGTTTAGAGACAAAAACATTATCAAGAATGCAATGGTTTTTTTGTTACTTCTTATTGCCCAAGCTTATAGTTAAATGTAGATTACAATTCGGAATAAATTGTAAGAGGTTTATATTCAAACTACAAAGATAGGATTCATTAAAATGCTATGAATCCAAAGTTCCTTAATGAATGATTTCAATGGATTAACTTGATAACAAACCTGTGATAAAAATATGTAGATATTACTACGTTTCCATATCTAAGGAAACATTATGTAACTCCAATCAGACAAGTTTTCAATGGACCAAATCTTTCATGTTCTTTACAACATTTTTAGATACTTTACTCATTATGAAAGACCTACCAAATTGACAATATAGTTGCTTATTGATCCTAATAGATTATAAAACTTGACAATCCATTATAAGTGTTCCTTTGAAATTATCTTTTCTATTATTCCACCGAAAATCTCAATACTTAAGTTTAAGTTTAGGGGAGCAAAATCTAAGGACATACTTTATTCAATCAGTTCTCCAACTTATTTATGAAGGATGATACCTTGGATAGTTGCACCATATGCAACATTCTAGTTTAAGTTTTTATAAAGGATGATACCTTGGATAGTTGCACCATATGCAACATTCTAGTTTAATTTTACATCCATGTTGAGATCTTGGATATCAAATATATCATTGACATGATGATATTATTTATATTATATTATGGATATGTTTAAATGGTTATGCCTTTTTTTGCTACTTTCATCGTTGGATGTCAAAACTTTATTTAACATTCTAGCCAACCATCCTATACAATTTACAAACTTAACCCATATATCATTTATGTGAATGAATGAATGGTTGTGTTTACATTCTTCACTTAATAAATTCTACTAAGTATCATTTAACATTTCAAAGAGATAAGAACATTTAGCTTCACATATGAAAATTGATATCCCTTTCCTTCTATCAGGGCTAGTTGTTAACATAGATACACGCAATTCAAGGAAAATGGAGAAATTGGGATGAACAACCATTTTTCTCAAGTCTTGAGTTTGAGTTTTGGCGATCATGTGAGACCTAGGATGCATAAACACGACACTTACCTTTGTCCAGGCATAAAATTTAACAAGCTAAGGGAACATGTTGTTCATTGAGACAATTGGAAAGCCTATAATACTATCTCATTGCAACAAAGAACTTTTAGAGTGAAATGTTTATACTTTTGGTGCATAAGTAAAAAATATAAGATGATTGCTCGATTATGATGTGAATTGTAGGAAAATCTTATCAATGACATTGTATTTTAGTGACATGTATTATACATCTTGTTTTTAAGTAACTCGAAGGAAAAATACAAATGTGGCGTTTAAAAATATTGAGAAACAATCACATAGCCATTTTTTTTAAGAAAGGGAAAAACCAATAGTTTTATAATGATGAATAATAAATCCAAATAAAACTAATGACCATTGCCCCAACTTTTACAACATTGAATTTGAATACCCAACTTTTACAACATTTAGTTTGGATAACAAAACTCTCTATAGTAGATTTTATGTTCTTGATGATGATTAATTGTCTATATAATAGAAAGTATTGTTTGTGCTTTTCTAATTATTTTGAATTTCCATCTAAGTAGTAATGAAACATATAGCCTAAATATGGACTTGATTATGTGTCAATAGAATATAATTTTTACAATTTTATGTTCATGACATCTGATATTAATTATTAATTCCCTTTGAACATGTAAATTAAAATGTGAAATTTTAATACATGTGTACTAGTTCAAATTTATGTTATGAATGTCACATATGTGATGCATGGTGTAAATGAGTATGTGTTTTTTATTCGAACATTAATACATAATATGGATTATATGTGTGTATGTGCACGTGCAAGTGCCTCTATATGCGCACGTGCACGTGTGTGTGCGCCCCCTATATGCACGTGTGCATGCTATATGCATGTGTGCGCACATGCCCACGCGTGCACACACATACACGTATATTTGGCTGGATATGAATAATTGGTGAGATGAACTACAAGTGGATGAGATATGGACTACCCAAATGGTTTAGCAGTGAGGTGACCAAGATGATATGGTAAGAGAAGAAAAACAATTGCACAATATAGCTTAATTTTAGGGTGTTGGCCTTAGTTATATTAGAAGGGGTGGAGGTGTTTCCCATCGTGAATCCTCTAAAACTTGGAGAAGCAGGAGGGTTGTTTTAGCCATGCTTCCCTAGATGTGAAATGACAATTATTAGTTACCCACTATTGAATTTAAGGATGTCTATGTTTTAACATATTACAACAGAGGAAAGGATGGGAGATGGAAGACATAATTAGGTGTTTAGGAGGATGGGTGACTGTGAATTGGTCAATCCTAATAAGGATTTATTACCATGCTTTAATACACCTACCTAACTCATTTTCAATAATTCAATACACCTACCTAATTCATTTTCAATAATTATAATGTGATGATTTATATAGCATGATTTTTTATTACTGTGATTTTCCTAATGTTTAAGTTATTAGAAAATGCATAAATATGTTAATCACCCTTATGCATGCATGAGTGAGTACACAAAGGAAGGAATTGTGTGCATTGAATTATGGATTGTATTTGATTAGTACCAAATATTATTATTATTATTATTATAATATATATATATATATATATATATATATATATATACTCTTAATATGCATACACTAGTATAATTACATAAATGCATTAAATACTAAACTAGGTTATTAATCATTTAATAAATCGATTGGTAACTTATATATTATATGTCTATAAATATCTAGAGGCATGATGTGAAATGTTAACTTTACATGGTTATTGGGGTGATTGAAATAAATGGATATGCTATGTTATTATTAGTTTTGGATGAAAAAACCAAATACATTTATGAGTTCAAAGGAGAATGAAGACTTTGTTATTTTTCTATTATTAGTATTATCATTATTTATTCCCCATGGCATTTGTAGTCTACAATTAGGGATATAAAGAAAAAATATGCAGTAAATTGATGGCTTCTCCACTTAGTTATTTGCCTCCAAATTTATGGTGTGTTAGGGATTCCTTTCCAGTTGTTGTTTCTTGCCAGCTGTGAAGCTCTTACACTGATTTTTCTTTTTGAAATTGAAGTTTTCAAATCAATAAAATACATTTTTTCCCTTCTACTTTTCTATACATTTTTCAGATCCTAAACAATCCTCTCTATTTTTTATTTTTTTTATTTTTTTGTTTTGGGTGTATGGATGTGTCACCTACCCAAATTTCATAAATTATTATTTTATTTGCAAAATACTTTATGTTAAATTTAATTAAAAATTTTTGTAATTATGATCAATTTTGATCAAGGATGAATGTAATTACTGATTATTATTATTTAAATAAATTAATTAGGAGACAAACACCCAAGGGGACTGTTAAATGAGTGTTCACTGACCCACTAGGAGGACTGGAAGCTGTTGGAAGGTATGGGACAGATGGCAGCAATTGCATCACACAACTAGCTATTGGTTATGGGACAACTACCCCTAAAAATGTGGCATTATACCCTAGGTGGAGGGAGTGAGCAGGCAGCTCATTTAATGACCCAATAACAACTGAAAAGGCCTAGGCAGCCTACATAAGGAAAATTCGAATTGAGCAGGAAGCTCTTACATAATATTTATGAAAAATAATTCCTCATGTGCATCAAGTGATCATTGAGTGATTCGAATAGGGAGGCTAGCTGTGAGTGCAAATCATAAGTCTACAAATTATTTGCTAAGGAGAACCAAAGGTGATGGAGAAAGTCCCTTGGACTACTAACTCTTGGAGATTCAACAAGTTACTTGCTACTACAAGAAGAGATCCTAAATTCCTAAGTTTCTTCCTCCTGGTGGTTTAGTGAACAGGCTTGGGGGTCCTAAGGAAAGTACTTAACTGCTTTTAGGAATTGGTTGGGTGGAACAGTCTTCTTAGGTTGTTTGTTTCCCTACAGATTAATCCAGGTTTTACAAATTTTCTACCTTATCTCAACTAATAGTTATGTTCAGTAAAGTTAGTAATCTTTGTTTCTGTTTGGAAGAAGAATCTAATTCTAAATTTGTTTAAAGTCTGATTGTTAAAGTTTTGATGATGATTTGGAATTGATAAACCAGTATCTATATTTTTCCACGTGTTGTTTTGTGCATCGTACTCTAGTATAGATACACAAATTAAGAATAGATGACAAGATAGGCAATTTGCCATTGAATTCGATTGATAAAGATAGTAATTCTATGTTTATTAGTTTCTGACCTATAGTTAATAATAGTAGAAAGTTCTGTACAATACTTCAATATTATAGAATATTTCATTATTTCCAATTTAAACAAACATTGTTTATTTTTCCTGTACAAATATATTGTAAAACTCTTATCTTTACTATGTACATAAGAGATAGATAAAATTCAAATTCCAATCCATTATATTATGTCTGCAATATAATTAAGATAGCTACAAATAAATAAATGCATTCATTATATCAAAGCTGTAAATAACAATCTTTTTATACAGTCTTCACACCTTAACATTTCACACACACATTGTTTTCATTCCCCTATTGTAACATTGCATTGATTATTATTCTATCAAATATTAAAAACATGATAAACCTTGTTTCGTTATCCTTCATCTTATTTGCATATTTTTTAAACTATATATATATATATTATAAACTGCAAAAATTTGATTTCCAAAACTGGGTTCTTATCAAACCCTAGCTAGAAGTCGATTTCCATTATCATTGTTTTTGCAAACAAAAACCATTACAAACTACACAGGATAAGGATTGAATCCTAGTCCTGCCATCAAATCTCTCTTTAGAAGCTCATTTTCAAACATTTCATTTCTATTCAAACAAAACTCGAACTAGGGTATAGCCCTGATCTTTTTCCATTATACAAATGAAGAGACAAACCATTTCGGGATTGCACCTTACAAATTTATCATCTACGACAGAGTACATAAACCCTAGCTCAAAAAAATTACGATAGAAAACTACACTTTTTAACACAGACCCGACTTACATTTCATGCTCATTAGTTTCAGTATGACACATTGCTTGCAAACAACAAGAATATTCAGTTTGGGGCATAGCCCGTTACTTTTGTTTACATAGCAAAACAAAACCTACTCTATCGTTGCCACTAATACTCATACCTCCACTACAGTTTTCGCATTCATTAAACAAGCGCGGCAGACACAAATTTTTATATATAGAAGCCAAACCGAATAGCACCAGATAGAAACAACATTTTATCATTTCGAGAGGCAAAGTTTTATCCACAGGTTAGACGAGCCTCGACTCCATTACTTTTCCACAATAACACATATCAACAGGTGGGATGTTTCAAACGTATTCAACCATTACAAGTTCCATATTCCAGAAATAGGAATCAACAATTCCCAGCAACAAAAATTTACAATATGTTTCAAAACAAAATCGCACAGGGTTTTATTCCCTTCATCACTAAACTCGTAAACATGAGTTTTACATTTCCATATGGACGAAAATTAAGCATAAAAATAAACACAGAGAATTTAGACGAATGTCTTTCGTTGTAGAAGTTTTCACACCAACATAAAAAAAAACTTCTTAAAGGATCAACTGATAGATGACGCCATGGCAAGACTGATTTCTCTCTATTGGAATCAACCACATCATCAAAGACCAAAGGAGCCTTATGAGGGTTTTTGGAAGACCCGGATCTTACCAGGAATGGAAGCATGCCCTTTTTCCAAACCCTGGTTCAATTCGTTCTCCCCAACCTGCATCTGACACAAGAATAGCCAGAGTTAAATAACTATTATATGTTCAACCTTAAATCAAAGTTTAACAAAAGAAAACACTAAGATTTTTGAAAGTGTTACCTTCTCAACAAGCGACCGAGCTCTTACATTCTCCTGTAAATTGACGAGTTTTGTGCTGTAAACAAGACCAAGTTGCCATCTATCATTTTGCAGCATTGAGTGTTCCACTCAAACACTAAAAAGATAAGCTATAAACTATTAACTCGATAACAACTTAAACCAGAGACTGAATCTCTTATTACAATGCCATTACAGTGTAAGATAACCTGCAACTTCGACCCTTATTCTATAGGTCTCGAGGTCAAACCTCATACAAACTTCTAACCCTATAATTCGGCAGCCTGTCGGCCACACAGACCGAAGTAATAGAATAATGAATGACTTTACAATCTCATAAACCAAATCAACGACAGAAGTTAGGGTTGCAATCTAATGCTCCAAACTCAATACAATCAATGATCATAATAGTACCAGCAAGATGGCATTGGGATAAACAACCTCTGCAATTAATGCCCCATCCATTGTTCAAGCATGGCAATGCCACTATGGCACGCAAAGGATCAAACAACAGCCAACTCGGAGGAGTTCACTCTAGAAATCATCACCTAGAGGTTGACGCAGTTGATAATATATCGAATTTTCAATACGTGGACTTGTAATAATCCCCCATATGCTGAGTTGTGAACTGAGTTATTAATGCAGGATCGAGATGAGATCTTCACAATAGCTCGAGGCTATTCCATTTAATGAACCATCCAGTCGCCACCCTGTCAACATAATTTCATGTCAGTGCATAATTTCCAACAATATAGTTTCGATTTGAAATCCACAAATTTAATAACGTATTCGTCATGTTGGCATAGTAGATTTTAGTTCTAAGTTTACGATTGTGATTAGGGTATTAAGGCTTAAGTTTAGCCACATAATAAAATTAAATTTCATATCATTCGATATTGTGAACTTTTATATAAAGTATTGATAGTATTGCAATTCCAAAACTATTATATAGGAAAGCAAATATATAAGATTTATATGGTTAATATATTAACCATGGTTTCCATTTTCTCCTTTTATAAAATTATATTAATGTAGGATTTTACACTTTTGATTTCTCAACAAATGATTTGTAACTAGCATAAAAACCATGCTATGGTCATGAACTCCTTACCCTTACTATTAATACAATGCATTCGACTTTTAGCGATACAATTTCGACGCTAATACCTTACAAAGTATTAGTTATCTTAAGATGACGACCAAGCCAACTTTAGCAAAGTCATTGGCTCACGACAACAAACGTAAATAGCTTGTATACCTTCTAGACGTCATTATTTTATCAACATTGTAAAAAGGTAAGACAACGTCAAGAGAACTAGGAACAGTACTAAACCATCATACCTACAGTTACTTTGTCTTCGCAAAAGAATTCACAACATTTATTATCCGACGTCGAATTGAATTATACACATATTGTAAAACTATACAGTTAATGAACTTCTTACATGTCGTCTGCACATAGAACATTCAAATGTTTTAGCATTGCAACTAAGTAAGCTCCAGGGTACCTCGTAGGACACCCTTGATCATAAAAAGTCAAACTGTCCGTATCATTCTAAAAGAAAAGTGTCACATCATATTCCGACTTGTTAGCTCATTTGTTATCATAATCATGTTTACTAATTACGTGTTAAATTTGTCACTGTCACATTGTGGCTAAACAAAAATTTAATTATGTTTTGTACTAACAACTTTTCATTTAATGTTGTCATAATCAACAATTATTATTTCTAGAACTATAATTATCGTAATTAATGTTGTTATCAAAAATTTTAATTTTTTATGAAAATTCGGGATGTTACACGTGGTATTAGAGCTCATGTTCGAACTCTAGGCCTGAATGAAGTCCAAAAACACGTAGGAGAAAATTTTATACAGCAGAAAATTGTACTAATTTGAAATTTTAATTATTATGATATCCAGAAATTATTTTCAGTTACAGGTATGGAGAACTCAGCTGAACAATTAGATGACAGATTTCAGCCAAACAGTCACAGCTCGGGACAACACTATGTAGAAAAAGGTCACGGTGAACTAAATAACAGTTCGTCATAACTGTTACGTGCTTTTCATGAATTAAAAGCAGAAATCAGATCTGTGAAACAAGACAATGAAAGGATTCTGCAAGCACAAGAACAATTAAATCAAGTGTTGTTTGAACAGAGCCAAACTGAGGAGCAAGAGAGAGATAATGAAGATCTTTCCAAGGTTGAAGATCTGCCTGATGCTGATAAAAATAAGAAAATGAAAACCAGTGAAGTGAAAAACAGTTCAACCTCATCGGAAGATGCTATTTAAGTACGTAAAAAGAAACGTAACTACACCAGTGATAGTAGTGAAGGAGATTTTAAACCCAGAAGGAAAAGTCATAAGGAGTATGAGCAGATTTCTGGGGAGTTCAAAAAGATTAGACCTCCAACATTCAATGGAGAAACTGAGAAGGGCGAGACAGCTGAAGCATGGCTATCCGGTATGAAGAAATACTTCCAGATCTATAACTATTCCGAGTCCTTGAAGGCAAAAATGGCTATATACAACTTGACCGGAAAAGTAGATATTTGGTGGCAAGACATCAAAAGAGTAAAGGGCATCAAAGATAAAGATGTAAACTGGAGTACTTTTAAACGATATTTTAAGAAGAAGTATTTATCTGAATAGTACTATGAAGAAAAATCCAAAGAGTTCTACGATTCGAAGTTGGGAGGTATGAACATGAAAGAAATGAACAGTAAATTTATGAACTTACTAAGATATGTGCCATACCTCATAGAAGAAAAACCAAAAATTCAAAGATACTTGAGCTGCCTACCTTTCAATATTAAGGACAGAATCGAGTACGATAGTCCTAAAAATATGGAAGAGGCTATGAGAAAGGCATTTTTCTGTTATGACACAAATCGAAAAAGAGAAGGAATGTCAAACTAGAAAAATCATAAGCCCAACAATTTTGAGCAGAAAAAGAAGAATTTCAGATTCGGTGGAAATTTCAGATTCCAAAGGAAGAATTTTCAGAATCAGAATTTCTGAGGGAAATTCCAGAAACAATTCACAACAGAATTCTACAACACACAGAAACACACCTAATAATACCAGAACTCATGAACCAAAGGCACCTATCAAATGTTTTGAATGCCAAGGTTCTCATTACGTATCAGAATGTCCCTTGAGGAAGCGAAAGACTAACAACATCAACTCTATTCAAATTGAACCTATTGTTGGAGACGTGGCGAGGGAGATGCCCAGAATTAATTCAGCACTCGACAATAGGCAAACAGATCATCAAATCTCTATGGTAGAGATTGAAGGTATGATACAAAATCATCCTGTTACTATTTTAATTGACCCAGGTGCTAGCTTAAGTTATATATCACAAGATATCGTGGAAAGTCTTAAATTGAAAACAGAAAAGTTTGGTAAATCTTGGTTAGTTAGATTAGCAACTGGAACAAAGAGAAAAGTATCAAATTTTATAGAAAGTTGTGCTTTATCCATGAATCATTTCCAAACACAAACCAAATTGAATATTCTACCTTTAGGATCTTATGATATTATAGTTGGGATGGACTGGTTAGAAGCCCATCATGTCATTCTGGACTGTTATAGAAATTTTTTTACATGTTTAAACGATGAAAGAAAAACTGTAGAAATAAAAGGTATTCCGAGGAAGGTAACCCTTAGACAGATTTCAGCCATGCAAGTTAAGAGGGAAGTTAGAAAAGGATGCCAGTTGTTTGCAGTAAACGTAGTGAATGATGAATTTATGGGTAAAGAGGACAAACTGAAATTAGAGGACATACCTGTCCTAAAGGATTTTAAGGATGTATTTCCTGAGGAGATTCTAGGATTACCACCTAAAAGAGATTTAGATTTTACCATAGAATTAATACTAGGATCAGTACCAAATTCTAAAACTCCATACAGAATGAACATACTTGAATTAAACAAATTAAAATCACAGTTGAAGGAACTGATTGATAAGAATTATATAAGACCCAGTGTGTCTCCATGGGGAGCACCTGTCATCTTTGTTAAGAAGAAGGATGGAAGCTTAAGACTGTGCATTGATTATCGCCAGCTTAATAAGATGACAATCAAGAATAGGTATCTGTTGCCCCGCACAGACGATCTATTCGATCAGCTGCGTGGAGGAACTATATTTTCAAAGATTGATCTAAGATTAGGATATCATCAAGTACGGGTTAAGGATGAAGATATTTTCAAGACATCCTTCAAAACTAGGTATGGACATTACGAGTTCGTAGTCATGCCATTTGGTTTGACTAATACCCTGGCTGTATTTATGTGTTTGATGAATAATATTCTGCATAAATACTTAGACAAGTTTGCTATTGTATTTATAGACGACATTTTGGTGTATTCAAAAAGTAAAGAAGAGCATGATGAACATCTACGAATTATCTTACAAGTTCTAAGAGAACATCAACTATATGCTAAGTTTAGCAAGTGTGACTTTCACAAAGACAAAATTCAGTATCTAGGACACATAATTTCGAAAGAAGGAATCTCAGTTGACCCCGACAAGATAAGGGCCATTAATGACTGGCCGGTTCCTAAGGATGTGATGGATGTAAGATCATTTATGGGCATTACTGGATATTACAGAAAATTTATAGAAAATTTTCCCAAGATTGCTAACCCCATAACTTCTTTGCAGAAGAATGGGAAGAAATTTGTGTGGGATCAGAAATGTTCTGACAGTTTTAAGAAAGTAAAGGAATTATTGACGATAGCACCTATTTTGAGGATAGCAGACCCTAACAAGGATTTTGTAGTTTGTACATACGCATGCAATGACGGACTCGGTGGAGTCTTGACACAAGAAGGGCATGCAATGGCCTATGAATCTAGAAAGCTAAAAGTACACGAAAAGAACTATTCTACCTATGATTTAGAGTTATTGGCAGTAATTCATGCCTTAAAAAAGTGGCATCACCACGTTATTGGCAGAAAATTTACGTTATTGATAGATAATATGGGTCTTAAATATTTATTAGATCAGACAAACCTGAACACTAGACAAGCTAGATGGTTGACTTTACTAAGTGAGTATGATTTCGAAATTCACCATATTAAAGGAAAGGAGAACAAGGTTGTAGATGCCTTGAGTCATAAGGAAAAACTGAATTTTATTTCAACCATCAGTACCTATTCATCTGATTTGGAAAATTAGATTTTTGAAAAGAGTGAAACAGATGAAGAATACAGAAAAATGAAGGAAAAGACAGCGAACAACAGTTCTGAAAATTTTATGGAAGATTTCAGCATGAAGGAAAATGGTTTAATATTGTATAAAAACAGATTGTGTGTACCAGACATACCAGAAATAAAATTTCTGATATTAAATGAGATACATAAAAGTCATTATTTTGGTCATCCAGGTTATCAAAAGACCATTACTATGCTAAGAAAAGAATATTATTGGCCCAGAATGAAGGATGAACTAGCAGAATATATAGCTAAATGTCTGGATTGTCAAAAAGTGAAGGTTGAACACCAACATCCTACCGGATTGTTGCAACTGTTACTGATACCACGTTGGAAATGGGAAGTGATCAACATAAATTTGATTACTGGACTACCTAAAAATCAGAAACAACATGACTCCATCATGGTAGGACAAGCTCAGCAAGGCAACACATTTTATACCTGTGAAGACCACACATAAAGCTCCAGATATTGCAGAAATATTTATGAAACAAATTTTTCGACTTCATGGGATACTAAAAGTAATAATTTCAGATCGTGACTCTAATTTTACCAGAAACTTTTGGAGGTCACTGTTTAAGGGGTTGAATACAACCTTAAATTTCAGTACAGCATTTCATCCACAAACGGATGGACATACAGAAAGGGTAAATCAAGTTTTAGAAGATTTATTAAGAATGTATGTTAAGGATCAGCTTGGTAAGTGGAAAGACTACTTGCACTTAGCAGAATTTGCTTATAATAATCATTATCATGCATCAGCTAGACTTAGTCCTTTTGAACTTCTTTATGGTAGGAAATGTGATACACCTGTTTCATGGAATGATCCAGTAAATATAGTTATTTTAGGACCTGAATTATTGCAGGAGTTAGAGCTAGTTGTGAAACAGCTACAAGGACATTTAAAAGCTGCCCAGGATAGGCAAAAGAGTCAAGCAGATTTAAAAAGAACTCATAAAGAGTTCTAGGTTGGTGAACATGTATTCCTCAAGGTAAGACCGAAAAAGAGTTCATTGAAATTGGGAAGTTATGCCAAGTTGGCACCCAGGTATTGTGGTCCTTTTGAAATATTGTATAAGGTTGGAGCAGTGGCATACCAACTGGCATTGCCACCTGACTTAAAAATACATAATGTTTTCCATATATCATTTTTAAAGAAGTATGTACATGATGCTACTCATATTGTAAACTGGAATGATGTACAGGTGGGACAAGATGAAGATTTTTCGGTGGAACCGGACTGTATCCTCGAAAGGAGGGAAACTATTCTCCGGAATCGCACCATTGGGCAAGTGAAGGTGTAGTGGAAGCACCTTAGCTTAGAAGAGGCAACTTGGAAATTGAAGAGTAGTATGCAGGCAGCATACCCAACTCTGTTTCAGGAACACTCAAGGAGTGATTAACCAACATCGAGGACAATGTTGAGACTTAAGGGGGGGCGTATGTCACCTACCCAAATTTCAGAAATTATTATTTTATTTGCAAAATACTTTATGTTAAATTTAATTACAAATTTTTGTAATTATGATCAATTCTGATCAAGGATGAATGTAATTACTGATTATTATTATTTAAATAAATTAATTAGGAGACAAACACCCAAGGGGACTGTTAAATGAGTGTTCACTGACCCACTAGGAGGAATGGAAGCTATTGGAAGGTATGGGACAGATGGCAACAATTGCATCACACCACTAGTTGTTGGTTATGGGACAGCTACCCCTAAAAATGTGGCATTATAACCCAGGTGGAGGGAGTGAGCAGGTAGCTCATTTAATGACCTAGTAACAACTGAAAAGGCCTAGGCAGCCTACATAAGGAAAATTCGAATTGAGCAGGCAGCTCTTACACAATATTTCTGTAGAATAATTCCTCATGTGCATCAGGTGATCACTAAGAGATTCGAATAGGGAGGCTAGCTGTGAGTGCAAATTATTTGCTAAGGAGAACCAGAGGTGCTAGAGCAAGTCCCTAGGACTGCTAACTCTTGGAGATTCAACAAGTTACTTGCTACTACAGGAAGAGATCCTAAATTCCTAAGTTTCTTCCTCCTGGTGGTTCAGTGAATAGGCTCGGGGGTCCTAAGGCAAGTACTTAACTGCTTTTAGGAATTGGTTGGGTGGAACAGTCTTCTTGGGTTGTTTGTTTCCCTACAGATTAATCCAGGTTTTACAAATTTTCTACCTTATCTTAGCTGATAGTTCTGTTCAGTAAAGTTAGTAATCTTTGTTTCTGTTTGGAAGAAGAATCTAATTCTAAATTTGTTTAAAGTCTAATTGTTAAAGTTTTGATGATGATTTGGAATTGATAAACCAGTATCTATATGTTTCCACATGCTGTTTTGTGCATCGTACTCTAGTATAGGTACGCAAATTAAGAATAGATGACAAGATAGGCAATTTTCCATGGAATTGGATAGATAAAGATAGTAATTATATGTTTATCAGTTTCTGACCTATAGTTAATAATAGTAGAAAGTTCTGTACAATACTTCAATATTATAGAATATTTCATTATTTCCAGTTTAAACAAACATTGTTTATTTTTCCTGTACAAATATATTGTAAAACTCTTATCTTTACTATGTACATAAGAGATAGATAAAATTCAAATTCCAATACAGTATATTATGTCTGCAATATAATTAAGATAGCTACAAATAAATAAATGCATTCATTATATCAATGCTGTAAATAACGGTCTTTTTATACAGTCTTCGCACCTTAACATTTCACACACACATTGTTTTCATTTCCCTATTGTAACATTGCATTGATTATTATTCTATCAAATATTAAAAACATGATAAACCTTGTTTCGTTATCCTTCATCTTATTTGCATATTTTATAAACTATATATATATATATATATATATATATATATTATAAACTGCAAAATTTGATTTCCAAAACTGGGTTCTTATCAAACCCTAGTTAGAATTTGATTTCCATTATCATTGTTTTTGCAAACAGAAACCATTACAAACTACACAGGATAAGGATCGAATCCTAGTCCTGGCATCAAATGTCTCTTTAGAAGCTCGTTTTCAAACATTTCATATCTATTCAAACAAAACTCGAACTAGGGTATAGCCTTGATCTTTTTCCATTATACAAACGAAGAGACAAACCATTTTGGGATTGCACTTTACAAAGTTATCATCTACGATAGAGTGCATAAACCCTAGCTCAAAAAAATTACGATAGCAACCTACACTTTTTAACAAAGAACTGACTTACATTTCATGCTCATTAGTTTCAGTATGACACATTGCTTGCAAACAATGAGAATCTTCAGTTTGGGGCATAGCCCGTTACTTTTCTTTAAATATAGAAAAACAAAACCTACTCTATCATTTCAATTAATACTCAGACCTCCACTATAGTTTTCGCATTCATTAAACAAGTGCGACAGACACAAATTTTTATATATAGAAACCAAACCGAATAGCACCAGATAGAAACAACATTTTATCATTTCGAGAGGCTGAGTTTTATCCACAGGTTAGACGAGCCTCATCTCCATTACTTTTCCACAATAACACATATCAACAGGTGGGATGTTTCAAACGTATTCAACCATTACAAGTTCCATATTCCAGAAATAGGAATCAACAATTCCCAGCAACAAAAATTTACAATATGTTTCAAAACAAAATCGTATAGGGTTTTATTCCCTTCATCACTAAACTTGTAAACATGAGTTTTACATTTACATATGGACAAAAATTAAGCATAAAAATAAACACAGAGAATTTAGACGAATAGCTTTCGTTGTAGAATTTTTCACACCAACATAAAAAAAAACTTCTTAAAGGATCAACCGACAGACGACGCCATGGCAAGACTGATTTCTCTCTATTGGAATCAACCACATCATCAAAGACCAAAGGATCCCTACGAGGGTTTTTGGAAGACCAGGAGCTTACCAGGAATGGAAGCATGCCCTTTTTCCAAACCTTGGTTCAATTCGTTCTCCCCAACCTGCATCTGACACAACAATAGCCAGACTTAAATAATTGTTATATGTTCAACCTTAAATCAAAGTTTAACAAAAGAAAACACTAAGATTTTCGAAAGTGTTACCTTCTCAACAAGCGACCGAGCTCTTACATTCTCCTGTAAATTGATGAGTTATGTGCTGTAAACGAGACCAAGTTTCCATCTATCATTTTGTTGCATTGAGTGTTCCACTCAAACTCTAAAAGGATAAGATATAAACTATTAACTCGATAACAACTTAAACCAGAGACCGAATCTCTTATTACAATGCCATTCCAGTGGAAGATAACCTGCAACTTCGACCCTTATTCTATAGGTCTCGAGGTTGAACCTCATACAAACTTCTAACCCTAGCATTCGGCAGCCTATCGGCCACACAGACCGAAGTAATAGAATAATGAACGACTTTCCAATCTCATAAACCAAATCAACGACAGAAGTTAGGGTTGCAATCTAACGGTCCAAACTCAATACAATCAACGATCATAATAGTGCCATCGAGATGGCATTGGGACAAACAACCTATGCAATTAATGCCCCATCCATTGTTCAAGCATGGCAATGCCACTGTGGCACACAAAGGATCCAACAACAGCCATCTCGGAGGAGTTCACTCTAGAAATCATCACACAGAGGTTGATGCAGTTGATAATATATCGACTTTTCAATACATGGATTTGTAATAATCCCCCATATGCTGAGTTGTGAACCGAGTTATTAATGCAGGATCGACGATATCTTCACAACAGCTCGAGGCTATGCCATTTAATGAACCATCCACTCGCCACCCTGTCAACATAATTTCATGTCAGTGCATAATTTCCAACGATATAGTTTCGATTTGAAATCCACAAATTTAATAACATATTCGTCATGTTGGCATAGTAGATTCTAGGTCTAAGTTTACGATCGTGATTAGGGTATTAAGGCTTAAGTTTAGCCACGTAATAAAATCATATTTCATATCATTCGATATTGTGAACTTTTATATAAAGTATTGATAGTATTGCAATTCCAAAACTATTATATAGGATAGCAAATATATAAGATTTATATGGTTAATATATTAACCATAGTTTCCATTTTCTCCTTTTATAAAATTATATTAATGTAGGATTTCACACTTTTGATTTCTCAACAAATGATTTGTAACTAGCATAAAAACCATGGTATGGTCATGAACTCCTTACCCTCACTATTAATACAATGCATTCGACTTTTAGCGATACAATTTCGACACTAATACCTTACAAAGTACAATAGTTATCTTAAGATGACAACCAAGCCAACTTTAACAAAGTCATTGGCTCACGACAACAAACGTAAACAGCTTGTATACCTTCTAGACGTCATTGTTTTATCAACATTGCAAAAAGGTAAGACAACGTCAAGAGAACTAGGAACAGTACTAAACCATCATACCTACAGTTACTTTGTCTTCGCAAAAGAATTCACAACATTTATTATCCGTTGTCGAATTGAATTATACACGTATTGTAAAACTATACAGTTAATGAACTTCTTACCTGTCGTTTGCACATAGAACATTCAAATGTTTTAGCATTGCAGCTAAGTAAGATCCAGGGTACCTCGTAGGACACCCTTGATCATAAAAAGTCAAACTGTCAGTATCATTCTAAAAGAAAAGTGTAACATCATATTCCGACCTGTTAGCTCATTTGTTATCATAATCATGTTTACTAATTACGTGTTAAATCTGTCACTGTCACATTGCGGATAAACAAAAATTTAATTATGTTTTGTACTAACAACTTTTCATTTAATGCTGTCATAATCAACAATTATTATTTCGGCAACTATAATTATAGTAATTAATGTTGTTATAAAAAATTTTAAATTTTTATGAAAATTCAGGATGTTACAGGATGCTACTTCTATAAATATATTCTAGTATTGTCCTTTGTTAAGTTCTTGGATTCCATTAAATAATAACACTTCTTTCATATTGTGTTCTCTTCCATTACAATAATTCATATGCCCTCTTCGGTTGTTTATTATGAGAATACCCCTATTTTCAATGGTGCATGGGACATTATTGTGGCAATAGTATTCCCACCATTTTTCCACAACAATGTAGTTTCCTCCATTGTTGTTAAGGAGGAATTGTTACTATTAAAGGAAGGCACAATAATGCTCAAAAAGTGTTCTCCTCACACCACTTTTGAACTATTTTCCTCTCACTAGGGACCTCAATATGATTTCAATTTGATTGTAATCGATGTCGGAAGTAGCAATGTTAAATCCTTATGCACTACTGCTGACCTTGGAGCCATGATTTCAATTTATGATCTTCCCTTCCATCCAATCAGCTTAGAGACCATAGTAGGTGTTAGATCTATCTAGTGCCCCATTTTATTAGACATGTTGACCATGCATAGACATTTGGATGCTTTGACAAGCTCTTCCAAGTGTGACAGGAAAGCACAAGTTTGAATTAACACACGATGATGTAAATGCTGCATGGGCTCTCGATTGAGCACAGATATGGTATCAGGTGACACAATGTGATAAATTAATATTTGTTTATTTTGCATGAATTATTTGATGCACATGGATTTCATGTGTTGAAACAAAGGATTGTGATTTCCAATCAGTTGTGGTGTTCCTGACCCTGAAACAAAGGCTAGAGACACCACGTAACCCAGGGGAAAGGCTGACTCAAATTAATGCAAACATATCATTTCCTAAAGCACATGCTATGTAAGATAAATATGTTGTACTTGTAAACAATGAATTTTTTATGAATAAAAGTATGATAATTGATCCTTCCAATATTCTTGTAATGGTTGAGTACAAATGTTTAGCTCATGTGCTTGAAAGTAGTTGTTGGATTGCAATGCTATTGAAAACATGAAAGTAAGTATTCAATTGTAGATGTTTGTGAGTGCTCAATTATTATTGTTATCATACTGGTGCATGTAGATTTCTTATGCGCACCGAGAATAATAAAAGCTTATGCCCACTGGTTTCTTTTTTAAGCCTCGCGGGGTGTTTCATGTGTTAAAATGAATCGAGCCATGTTGAAATTTTGCAAGCACAGGTTCGTTCTACTATTAAATGCACCGGTGCGACTAGATAAATGTACCGCACCGTTAAATTTAAATATAATGGGAAAATGTATAGTGTGTATGATATAAAATATCACAGTGATGCATTTATGTTGTACAAATGCATTGGTGTGTATATACTCTGCTCAAGCACTAGTGCGGAGTTGAAATTTGATTCTTTATGGTGCTTGTTCTGGTTGAGTGCACCATTGTGTCTCTTCTAATCATACAGCACTGGTGCGTCATTGCACCGAGTGTAAACGAGGTGTTTACAAACCAGTATGGGGGAGATCATGTAATGGATGTCACATGTAACGTTTTTCATGTTACGTTAAAACCCAGTATGAGGGAGATGTTGTAACATTTGTCACATTTGTCACGTTTTTCATGTTACGTTACAACCCAATATGGGGGAGATGTTGTAACGTTTGTCACATTTGTCACGTTTGTCAAGTTACGTTACAACCCGGTATGGGGGAGATGTTGTAACATTTGTCACATTTGTCACGTTTGTCATGTTACGTTACAACCCAGTATGGGGGAGATGTTGTAATGTTTGTCACATTTGTCACGGTACGTTACAACCCAGTATGGGGGATATGTTGTAACGTTTGTCACATTTGTCACGTTTGTCACATTATGTTTCCATGTCGGCTCATAACTTATAAAAAATCAAAAGTAATTAAAAATTTCATGTTCACTCATAACTTATCAAAAATAAAAATAATAATTAAAAAATTAAAAGAGAGGGATCCAATTTCTTGAGGGGTAATTTTTTTCTTAATGTGTAAAAAATTTAAGATAAAACAAAAAAAATTACACCTCAAGAAATTGGATCCCTCTCAGTGCTTGATAGATCCGGGTTTGAGATGGATCTACGGTGGTAGTAAGAAATACATTGGTGCACTTAATTTCTATTGTGTGCACCGATAAACTAAGCTCTACTAAAACCTACGGCCTCCAAGTATTTTTTAGTTGTAAATTGTATCTGTTATGACCTCCGTAAAAACATATGCTACCATTGGCGGAGGTCGTAGTGAAGGTTTTTTAAACAAATTTTCCCAATATTGTAACACTGAAAACACCTACTATGACCTCCGCTACAGGGCCTTTTCCTTGTAGTGCCATTTTCCTTTTTTTTTTATCTTTTATATGGGGATCTCTTACTAATTCGATTGTGTGGGTGTTGTTTTGTGTGGTTAGATAGTGAGTATTAACAAAATTAACAATAAAACCACATAAACCATAAGAGACATAGAGAAACAGGATTCCATATGCAACCATCAAAACAAATCCCATGGTTGTCCCCTACATCCATCATTGACTAGTAAAAATCAAATTCATGGCTACCCCCCCCCTAGACATCACTCACTAATACAAATCAGATTTTATGGATTCCATTTATAGCCATCTAAACACATTACAAATCAGATCTTGTGGTTTCCATTTACAATAGTCTAAACATATTACAAATAAGAAATTATGGCTTCCATTTATAGCCATCTAAACACATTACAAATAAAAAATGATGTATGTCATCTACAACCATCTAGCTATGAGAGAATAGAGAAGTAAGAGAAGATAGAGAAGGTTCATCACAAGTCAGGTTTCACAACGCACGAAGTCCACCCATCCTACATTCAACTATTAACATAATAATCCATATAACATAGATAAGCATGAGGACCATCCATCCTGCATTCAACTGCTAACATAACATCCATAAACATAAACATAGATCAAGTTAGAATCCACAACACATATGCATAATAAAATAAAATGAATAAGCATAAAACCAAATACTTATCTCAAGATGTGCAACTAGCTTCAATAGGACCACATTCCTAGCCATAAACATGTCATGCTCATGCATCTCTCAGTATGAAAGTCACCCGCAAGCCGAGGGAATGATTCCATAAGTAGAGGTACTCACAACTAGAGTAGCCGCAACCCATTCTCTCACCATTTACTTTCCTTCCGTCTACGTGACTACCCGGTGAGTTGTGACTACCCGCGCTCACCATGGCTCTTCGGATATCACCACCCTCACCTTATGGATTTACATGCTAGAATAGGGACAAGTAATAGTCTGCGAGGAAACAAAGATGAACAACTAGAAACTCACTAGTAACATCACTCTCCAACACATGACACAAAATTCATAATGAGATCCACCCAACCAACTAGCTAACTAACTAATACAACAAGGAGATAGCACATGTATATAAATCTCAAGGAAGGAAATTCAAACCCAAGGAGACCAACTTGAATTATTTTGAGGTGTGGTTAGGCTTCATCATGGAGACTTAACTTGAATTGGTGTAGTGGTAGCTTAGTTTAGGAGATTCCCTTTCCCAAATTAGCACCATGAGGAGGAGTTACAAAAACCAAGGATTTGAGAAAAAATAGCACAAGGAGGGTGCATGAGGTGAAAGAGTGGATCCAATAGGGTCTTAAATATACCGTAAACAAAATAATAGGGATGAATTGAGGAGTTGGGTGCACAAGTCGAGGTGGAGGCAAGAATCAAGGAGGTTGAAGCTAAAAACTAGCTTACAGCTCCTACAAAGTAGGAAGAGGGTGCTCTAGTGCAAGTGGGGCCTTTGAAAGGGCATCTTTCAATCAAGGAGGGTGCATTCTCTAAGAGGGACCGACAAAATCTCCAAGAGGGGTGTATTTCTCAAGTGGGGCCCATCTAACCATGAATAAGGTGCAATAGTAACTCCAATGTCCAAAATAATCAAGAATAGGATCCAAAGTACAAAGTTTGGGTGACAAACAAATCCTAGTCCCCATTCCCACTCACATGTAGAAACCTTGTCCCCCCATTCTCATTTGTTGTCCATGTTGAGCCAGTTAATTTATTAATAATAATAATGTCTCAAACCATTATCTTGGCACCTTGTTCCACAATAACAAAAAAAAATAATAATTACATATGTCTGGGGATACAAAACATTGGGGTATTACATCCCCCCCCACCTTAAAATAATGCATCATCCTTGATGCATACTTATTACATGCATGTCGCAACAAAAAATTTCAAAAAACGATGGCGATATGTCTCCCTCATATCATCTTCCAACTCCCAAGTAGCATCTTCAATACTGTAATGCGTCCATTAGACCTTTACATGCTTGATTTCTCAATTCTAGAGCAGCTTGACTTTTCTGCCCAATATGGAAATTGGTTCCACCTGAATCACATGATTAGCATCACGTATATACTTTTTCAACAAAGATACATGAAACACATTATGCAGTTTTATGCAAGCAAGAAATGCAAGATCATATGCAACGGGTCCTATCCTATCTAGGATCTCAAAGGGTCCACAGTATCTACTAGCTAGCTTGGAACAATTTACCAAGTTCAAGGAACTCTTCTTGGGTCTAACTTTCAAAAATACATGATCTCCAACTTTAGGTTGTTTTTCATTTTTACTCTAATTGACATGAATGTTATGTTTGTCTTGAGATGCTTTCAAATTCTACTTGATTCTAACCATCTAATCTTCCATGTCCTTCAAAATTTCAGGTCAAATGATGATACTATCTATTGGATTATCCCAATTGATAGGAGTATTGCACTTTCTCCCATACAATGCCTCAAAAGGGCTCATCTTCATAGAGACATGATATCCATTATTATAGGAAAACTCTACCAAGTGTAAATCATCCTTCCACTTGGATGACTAATCCATAACATATTCTCTCAACATATCTTCTACTTTTTGTCTAACCATCTGTCTGAGGATGGTATGATGTACTCATGTTCATATTTGTACCAAATAATTTGAACAATCCTTTCCAAAAGTTAGAAGTAAACTTTGCATCTATGTCTGAAACTATAGCTTGTGGAATTCCATGTAGTCTGGAAACCTCTTTCATAAAGATGTCTGCAATGTTATCTACCTTATGAGTTGTTTTCACTGGAATAAAGTGTGTATATTTGGTCAACTTATCCACCACTACCATGATGGCATCATTTTGTAGTCTTGTATTTGGAAACTTTGTGATGAAATATATCGCCACTACATCCCACTTCCATTTAGGTATTGGTAGTGGCTACAACAAACCAACTACATGTCGATGCTTCATTTTAACCTTCTAGCATTCCATGCATCTAGCTATGTACTTTGCAATATCATTCTTCATTCCTGGAATGTAGTATTTCTTCCTCATAAATGCTACTAACTTTTGATATCCCAAATTCCCAACATAAGATACATTATGCATCTTCTTCAAAACCATATTCCTTAGATATCCAGAGTTTGGCACATACACTTTGTCCTTATGCATGAGGATTCCATTCTCTTCCAACTCGTATTTGTCAAACTTCCAAGTTACTTTCTGTTTCTACAACCCATATCTTACTTGCCAGTAATGATCATCTGTAGCATTGGATTTAATGATCTTATCCTTCAAATTAGATATACCAGTATTGATATCTGCTACATGCATCACATGTACCTTCCTACTAAGTGAATCAACTACCTTAGATGTGCTTGATATCAAATTCATATTCACATAGCAATTCTATCCACCTTCTTCATCTTGCATTTAGAGTAGGATGCTCAAACAAATACTTCAAACCATCATGATTAGTCCTTAATTCAAACTTTCTACCCGTTAAGTAGTGCCTCTACATCTTCAAGGCATGGATAATTACTGTAAGCTCTAGATCATAAGGCATGAATTATGTTCATGTTCTTTCAACTTCTTGGATTCATAACTGATTACATGGCCATTCTAAGTCAACACTCCACCAATTCCTTGTCAACATACATCTGTGCATACTACAAAGCTTTCATCAGGGTTTTCAATCTTCAGAACTGGTGCACTAGTAAGCATTTCCTTGATTCTTTGAAAACTATCTTGACACGTGGAATTCCATTCAAACTTCACACCCTTCTTTTGCAAAGATGTGACTGGATGCGCTAACTTTGTGAATCCTTTAATGAATCTCTGGTAGTATCCCGCTAACCCCATAAAATATCTTACTTCTAATACATTTCTTGGTTTCTGTCATTCTGTTATATCTCTTATCTTTTTAGGATCCGCTAAGATGCATTCTTCTAGTATGATGTGACACAAGTAGTGGATTCTACTCTAATAGAATGAACACTTAATTAGCTTGGCATACAATTGATGCTCTCCGAGTACTTGCATCACCAAACTTAGATGTTCTACATGTTCTTCTTCTGACTTGGAATAGATAAGGATGTCATCCAAGAATACAATTACAAACTTATCCAAATACTTTCTAAAAATTCCATTCATCATACACATGAATGTGTACCACAATAAACTCATAATGATCGTCTCTTATCCTGAATGATATATTATTGATGTATTCATCTTTGATTATAACTTGGTGATTTCCTAATCTTAGATCTATCTTTGAAAATGCTTTGGATCCTCTCAGCTGATCAAACAAGTCATCAATCATTGGCAAAGGATACTTGTTTCTAATTGTAGCTTTGTTAAATTGTCTACAATCTATACAGAGTCTTCGAGTTCCATCTTTCTTCTTTACAAACAATACAAGAACTCCTCAAGGTGACACACTGGGACTTACGTACCCTTTCTTCAGTAACTCTTCTAACTACATCTGCAACTGTTTCAATTCTGGAGTGCTCATTTTGTAAGGTTCCTTAGAGGAGGGAACTACATCTGGCACCAAATCAATAGAGAAATCAATGTCTCTTTGAGGATGCATTTTGGGTAATTCTTGGAATATATCTACAAATTCTTGTAGCATTGGATAGTCTTGTATCTCTGGCTCTTTTCCTTCTCTTGGATCCTCCACATGAGCTACATACAAATTTCAACCTTTCTTGAAACACTTCTTCAACTGGAGAGTTGTTACCTATCTCAGAGATATGGGTCTAGGTATACCTCTCATTGTCACTCAATTTCATTCTTCATGTAGATAAGTATAAGTGTTGTTTTGACATTCAAGCATGACATGATGTGCATCCAACCAATCCATGTCAATCAGTACATCATATGATCCCAAAGGTATGATTTTCAACTCCACAAAGATATTCATACCATTCATTTCCAAAGATCACTTCCTTATTTCTTTTGTGATCTTCCTCTTGGTTTTTGTAGCCAACTCCGCTAGTCTTGTTACCTCAAGCTTGATTTTATTCAAATAACATCTCTCAACTATGTTAGGTTAAATGTAACTACATCTAGATCCATAATCAATTAAAATAGCTATAGCTTTATGTTGTTACTGCAACATCGCCCCCAAATTTTTTGTGATTTTGGGGCCCCTCCTTGTTTTTAGAGAAGTTTGCTTAGGAACTAAACACTTCCTAGAAGGTCTTTTGTACTTAGTTTTTATAGAGAAGCAAGTTTTTTGATTTTTTTTTATCTCTTTGTCTCAATGTAAAACTTAGCCTTTTCATCCGAAACGACGGACAAACTCACCAAGTTCATCTGAAATGACGGACGAACTCAATAAGTTTCTCCACAATAGGCGCCTCCTTTTCATTAAGTCTTTTGATCTTGCTAGTTTCGGACACACTCACCAAGTTCATCCGAAATGGCGGACGAACTCATTGAGTTTCACCGTAATGGCGGAACAACTCACAAAGTTTTGCCGCAACGGGCAGGCATACTTTTCGTTAAGACGCAAAATTCATTTCGTGTCAGATGAACTCGCCAAGTCTCGCCGCAACGTCGGATGAAATCGGCTAGTTCCGCCACAACGTCGGATGAACTCGGCTAGTTCCACCGCAACATCGGACCAACTCGTGAAGTTTTTCCGCAATGAGCGGGAAAATTTTATTAAGGCATGAAGTCGTTTCACGCCGGATCAACTCATCGAGTTTCGCCGCAATGCTAGACAAAGTGATCAAGTTTTGTCGCAACGCTGCTTGAAACTCACAAGTTTTCGCTGCAAACCGTCCGGTGAACTCACCGAATCTGTCCGATTTTAGCAGTCGCTTTTAATGCTAAATTTGTCGAAAAGACCCTTGCCATACTCGCCTTAAACCCCGTTTTAAAGAACCTCACCCACTGAATTAAGTGCCCACACATGTCAAGCTGTTATATATAGGGTTTGGGAATTTTAGATTTCTTATTGGTAGATTGTGCATTGAGAACCCCGTTCTAAGCCGCGTCAAGTCACTCTAGCTCAGCTAAGTTGCAGCACCGTCAACCCTCGTCAGGCCCAAATGCTCTCTGCCAGGTAGTTGGTTATCTAATGTCTCCTTTTGTATTTTTTAGTTGCTAGTCACTGAGCCAATCCCCACATTATTATCGCCGCTAAGTTGCAGCACCGTCAACCCTCGTCAGGCCCAAATGCTCTCTGCCAGGTAGTTGGTTATCTAATGTCTCATTTTGTATTTTTCAGTTGCTAGTCACTGAGCCAATCCCCACATTATTATCGCCGCGACCAGCTCCATGGCCCTTAGTCGAGTTGTTATAATTGTTTGGCCATCCCCATGCACTAGAGCTCGTATCCGTCGGACCATCCAACCTGGTTCTAGTCCTTTAAACCTACATGCTCAGCGTTCCCCGGCCGCATTTACCTGTTGCCGCCTCACGTTTTTTGTTAAGAAAAGGGACCAGGTCTCCTGTCTCAATCCTGAACTCAGCAACATCTTTTTAAGCCACACTTATCATCTTAAAGGAAAGAATTGTGTTCTCATTTTCATTCAAATTCTTAGTTTCCTATCTATATTTTAAAACACATTGCTAATCAAAGTGCTTGCCATTGCTTTATCTCTGAAATATACTTGAGCCATGTTGTTATGCTAGCCCAATGTTTAATATTTTGTGTCATGGTCGATATTATGTCTACTCATACATGGTCGTTGAACAGGGTTAAGCTACGATGTCAAAGGGTAGCAAAAGGAAGGCAAAGATGATTGAACCAGAATTAGTGGAGGCAAGAGTCGAAACTTTATTCGAGGACACCAAGCCTATCACAGGTGTTCCTCCTGAAGCCAAGTTGGGAGATATATACCGCATGTTAACAGACCAAGATATGCCTGGAGCACTCTTGGAAGAAGGTTACTTATACAAAAACATTAGAAGCTTTGGTATATCTAAAGCTTCCATGCACCCAGAGCTCTTTCCCTGCTCAGAAGTGATCGGATGGATCTTGTAACATGCATATGTTGAATCAAATTTTTATCTGATAGCAAGGGAGAGGCTTTTGCCTCATTTCATCCAGCCTATATTGCAGGAGCTTACAAGTTACCACATCCTCAGCAGCAACCGAATGGCGAATGGTTTGGGAAGCTCAAGATAGATAATTTTGAAATGGCTAGAAAACTGTTAATCTCAGGAAAGTAGCTAAGGAAAAAGGATAGTGATGAATATGAAGTCCAAAATCTGAGGGCCCCCTTCCGGATGATTGCCCTTATGTTGAGTAGAATTTTTGTCATGGCTGGTGGAACTTGTTATAGGATACAATAGGTCCCCATAATTCACTATGTGGTATTCAAGGGAACGATCTTTAATTGGGCAGATATCCTCTCAGATAGGCTTTCATCCGCCATAGCAATTGCGAAAGATGGGCTGATCCTAAAGCAGTCATAATTTTACATGTCATCCTATCTCATAGATTGTATTCTGGCAAAGTTTCCTTTCCCAAAGTTAGGTTGTATCTGGGATCAAGCCAATACCCCAGTGTACACCACCTATAAAATGCTATGGGCATAGAATTACAAGAGGCAGTACAAGCTCATTTGTGAAGAATTCATCATACCTTTGTATGAGTTAATGTTTAATGAAGAACCCAATTGCTTATCTAAGAATGCCATGAAAGTTATGGAAAACTACAGTGATTTCTACTTTTCAAAGAAGGGTACATATATAATAATGTATGGAGGCTCTTAACCACCATATATCTTACCCAGGTATGCTACTGATTTCATAGTCCTCGAGGAGGCAGACAGACAAGTTTTTCTTGATGGAATTGGTGGATGTTTGAATAGATTGAAAAAGGATTCTTTTCTGCCTTTTCCTTTCTATGTTGGAGCCTATAAGTTTTCAAAGGTTGCATCGGCCGAAGAGTTTGTTTAGGAGTTAAGAGACTTTCACTTCGGGGAAGTGGTCTTCCAAAGAAATGACAGGCAGAACAAGGTTGCAGAACATTGCAGATAAGTCCATGCTCACTTTGATTATGCCCATTACTATGATGAAGATGAACAGGTGTATAGAGGAATCAGTAACATGACTGAACTTCAAATTTTTCGTCACCTCAAAGATGGAGCCAGTTCTAGCTCTACCGCTTCCCAAGTTGTCCAAGAGGCCAAGCTACAGAAAGAAAAGAAATCAGCCAAAGCTTTGACCCATGAAGAGAAAAGGCTTAAAGAGGAAGCTGCTGGCAAGATGAAAAAGGAACAGGAAGACAAGCTTCGAGAAGAAGAATCTCTTAGGCTTCAGGAGGAATAATCCCAGAGGCTCTGAGATGAAGAACTAGAAAAGATAAGAATAGAGGAATTTGCTAAAGAGAAAGAAGAAAGGGAGGCTGTTGAGAACCGGCTAAGGGCCGAAGAAGAGGAAAGATAGCTTAAGGCTGAGAGATAAAATAAAGCTAATGAAGATGCACAAGCTGGGGAATCTAACATGCAGGATATGGAGATAGACTCATCCCATATGGTTCAGACCCCACCCACGGAAGAGAACATCCCTATAGAATATCTTCCACTGATACCTTTCACCCCATCGAAAGATCATACTGTGTCCCAGTGGGATAAATTTGTTTTTGATAAAAAAAAAGGAAGTCTATTGTGTGAGGGATAGAGACAAGGTTGAAGAAACCTTTTCACCCAGACATCATTACCCGACGTGAAACCACTATTATGCAGGGCACGCAGAATGCTCCTATGGCTATGGCATCTGCTACTGTAGCTGCCGCGAAAGCAAGCGAGCACAATGTAGTCAAGATAGTAAATGATTTTGAGGCAACCAAGAAAAGGGATCGTATGTTGTAGCACACTGTGGTTAATGAGAAGGCCTACAGGGAACTCATGGTGAAGAAATACAATTGCCTTTTGTCAGATCAGAAAGAATTGTCAGACAAATATCAGCACCTCGAGGAGGAAAAGGAGCAACTGGTAGTCCAGATGATGATAGTAGAAGGAGAAAAGAATGATTTCGAATCCAAGGTCATTAAATTATAAGAGGAGAAGGAGTTGATGGTTGAGTAGCTGGAACAAGCAAGCAACAAAGCAATGGACATGACCCCCTTTCATGAACAATCCTGCAACATACTAAAGAAAATGCATGAGTCATAGGAACTGCTACTTAGGATATTTGCAGGCTAAAGGCCATGGTGGACAGAGTGAAGGAGATTAATTTTGAATCTATTAGGCTCAAGAAAAAATACACACAGGTAAAAGAGGATATGATGAAGCAGATGGAATGGAGAGAAGGGAAGGCGGATTTTCCCAAGCACCTCCCTTTCAAATATGTGGTTGATTTTAAAGAAGACATAAGCTTCATGGAGTGTTGTAAGAACTATGGGGTAAAATTGATCTCTGTGATCCAAGTAACTATTGGAATGTGCAACAGCCTTTATCAGAAAATTTATGAAGTTCATGAGAGATGCAAAGTAGCAATTCCCCAGACTCTTGAAGATTTCCCGAGCAAAGAGCAACGCTTATCCGAGTTGAAAGGTGAGTTGAAAATCCAGATGGAATATGTAAGGAGAATAGATGTGCTAATGACAGATGATCTTCATCTGTGTATCGTGCAACCTTCCATCCACGCCCACCTGCTCCACGAAATTCCCCAGACTACAGTGGCAGAAATGCAGGACATTGAAGTTGAGCTAGACAAGCATGTCATTTCCAGGAAGATCCTATTTCCTGCCCCTTCTAATTTCGTTATAAGAGACACATGAATTTGGTTCAGCAACATAGCAGAGGCTGATAAAAGGGCAGCAGAAAAGGCATCAGTAGAGGTAGGGACGCCATCTGGGACAAACGCTCCAACTGAAGCAGAAGCGCCATCTGAAGGTTGACTTGGCAGTCCCAACCATCTGGCAATATGCTGAAAATTTTACCTTTACTATTGCTAAGTACTGAAGTTAAAGGGACAGTTGTTTCTTTTTTGTCTTTTGTGTAGAAGTCTGCCATGAATCATTCCATTTTTGTAGAAATCATTTAAAAGAAAATCAAAAGATTTAGGAAAAAGGGACATGTGGCAGCTCTGGGAGCATTTTGTAAAGATATATATAGATGGTTAGAGAATAGTATAGGGACTTTTGGAAGGTGAAAAGACATTTTATGTCTTGTATGTGAACTAATTTACTGCATGTATAAGGAATTCAAATTTTTCCTAACGAAAGCCTGAAAGACTGCATTTTTTCCTGAAGGATGTATTAAATGTTTGCTGGATTATTCCTGTGTCATTTATACACTATTATGAGATCATTCCTCACTATTATGAATTGCTTCTATGTGATGAATGTTCTTATAATTTTTCTGTTCAAAGATGTTTATCTCAAATGAGTAATGGAATGTGTTAACTGAATCAAAGCTATCTTTGATATCTTTTATATTCTACTGGAAATGCATCTTTATGATTAAATAGCTATCTCTGAAATATTTAGATGTTTCTTTCAGTTTATTACTCATATTTACAGTATGCTCCTTGCAAGGATAGATTAGATTTTCTTATAGAGTTTTAGATCAATTCTGCTTAAATACTTGCACTTAGCCTAGGGCACTTGCATATCATCTTTAAAATAAAATACATAAACGATGGATCGGGCTGCAACCGGTGCAAAGAATACAAATATTTAAGTCTTACACGATAGCCAGAACCGTTAACTGGATAGATTCCCCACACCAAACTATGAGCGATCTAATTGGGCTTGCTTACCGGGGAGAATCCCTTGCTGATTAATGCTATGATTTTCGAGGCATCAACAGTTTTTGGCGCTAGAAGGAGGGCCACCAATGCATGGTTGGAAGAGGAGATTCTTCCTTTGAAAGAGATCTTATTGGAAACCCGCTTGAAGAGGTAATCCCGGACAATTTGGATATTGAAGTAACAAATCTAGAAGATCACAATTCTAAGTTTGATCAGCAAGAAACGCTATACGCTGTACCTTATGCTGAAGTAGAAAACTTAAGAAGACATACCCATGCTTATGCTAAACAGCTTGGTGGTTTTAACTCAATTCCCTTACTCCCTAGAAGAGGAGCTCCTAGAAGAGAAACGAATTACACACATAATTTAATTCTTGTTCAGAACTTTGAAGAATTAGTACATTTATCCTTGGAAGAAATCACAGAGCCTCTTGGAGAAATTAAACTCGAAGATCCTCTAGATATTGAAGAACCTCACACTCCAAGGAAATATCCAACTAATACTCCACACAATTCTCCACCTAATTCTCCACGTAGAGCCATGGTTGTACCTGCATGGAGAGCAAGAGGAGCACTGAATTTGGCTGGACCTTTTCACAATCGGCCTAAGAATCTTGAGAAAGTTTTGCCTAAGTATGATCCTGGGAAAGGTATCTCTGCTGAGGATCACCTTAAGAGATTTTATTTATCTCTAAGCCTTCTGAATGTGCAATAGATGTAGTCTGTAGGCTCTTTCCCTATACTTTCGAGCCCAAGGTATCTTCCTGGTACTTCAGTTTACAAGCTAGCTCGATATCAAATTGGGAAGAATTTGAAAAATGTTTCTTAAAAAAATATGGAAATCAAAAAACAATGGCTACACTTATGAAAGAATTATTATCCATGAGAATGGATAAGAAAGAAAAGGTTCAAGAATTCAACCAAAGATTCACCACACTATTAAATAACTTTAGTGCAGCAGCTAGACCAGATAAAGAATCCTTGGTTGAATATTATACTACAGCTCTCGATCCTCTTATAGCAATGTTTGTCAAAAGAACTAAGAAAACTACCTTAATAGAAAATTTCGAAGAAGCTAGGAAGGTAGAAGAAGAAGCAGACAGCATTGCTAAACATTCCATAGATGTGGAAGCAAAACTAGCAACTACTAAGAAAACCCTGCTGCTAACTAGAAATAAAGAAGAACCATCAGCAGATATGGAAAATGTAGTTAAAATGATGCAAAAGTTGTCCAATAAAATTGTAGATCTTGAAAAGGATAAGGCAGCTAGCACATCTAGGAAGCCTTTTAAACCTTTCTACAAGAAAAGGGAAGAAAACGATCATCCTCATCCACCTACAAACAACTCCCCTGTTTTCAATTTAAATGAAGTAGGAATGGAACATTTATGTACTTTTCATCAGGAACCACACTCTGAAAAAAGTTGTATGCAATGGATAAATTCAATGAGCTTGGTAATGAACCAAATGTTGGATGCACAAATACCAAATCAAGAAAATCCTCAAGAAGAGCAGACTCTCGAACCAGAGGAACCCGCTCCAGACACCACTATGGTATTATGGGACTGGGTTCCTGTAACCGAATTGATTGAGGATGATCCCAAAGAAAACCAAGTCTCAGCTGTAAACATCAATACTCGAAGTAAAGGTCCAATCACTGATCTGATTCCAAGCTCGACTATGCCCAAGCCTATGGCTTCCAAGGAAATACCCAAAAGACACATTACTATTATTCCACCACAGCCCAAGGCTAACCAAATACCTACCAAAGAACCAAACGTAGAAACAACTCAGCAACCAAAAGTGACTTCAAGCAAGACAGACAATAAACCAAAAGTTGTAAAGGAATGTGACATGGGATATGATATAATTGAAGACATAAAGAAAGTAAAAGCAAATTTTTCCATATTTGATATGTGTAGTTTTCCGCAGCAATGAAAGAAGCTGTTACAAGCTCTTGAACCCCAATCTAGCACTCCGTTAGCAAGTACTCAGGAAAATCCTGAAATCAAAGAAGCTAGTATTGGTGGGAAATCTAAATCCCAAACATTTCATTTTCTTTTAACTTTTGAAATTTTCAATCACAATGTGCACAACTGTTTGGTAGATTCCGGAGCTTCCTCAAATGTCATGCCACTGTCAATTTGCAAAAGGATTAATGGAAAGCCAATTCCATCCCCAAATTAGATTATTCATCTAGATAGAATTGTTGTTAAAGTCATTGCGGAAATGAAAGATGTGCTTATTAGGTTATCAGCAGATCCTAGAGTGTGTCAGTTTATTGATATAATGGTAGTTGATATTCCTGAAGCTTATGGTTTGATATTGAGCAGGGACTGGTCTACAAAACTAAATGGTTATTTCGCAACAGATTGGTCCCATTTGTGGTTACCATATCAGAATAGGAAAAATCATATTAAAGTACTGAGAGAACTACACATGAAGCAGAACGTAACTCGGCTAGAGGAAAAGAATGAAGCTATAGCTTTTTCATCTTCATTTTTGGGGAATTACTTCTTAGAAATTGAATCAGGTAATTATAAATCAGAAAATGTTAGACATGAATCAGATGAACAGTCCGATCTCCTTCAATTTTCTCAGACTGATGATATTTACTATAACATAGTTATATTAGTTACTAACTTAGATGATAAGGATACTAACTTAGTTAGATCAGAGAATGTTTTATGGGTTCTATATTTTGACGGTTCCAAAACTCAGGAAAGATCTAGAGATGGTTGTGTTCTAGTCGATCCTAAAAACAACAAACACTTCTTTTCTTGTAGATTAGAGTTCGATTGTACTAACAATACTACTGAATATGAATCTTTGGTCCACAGATTAAAGAAAGCCATCGATTTGAACATTAAATACCTAAAGGTCTTTGGTGACTCGGAAATAGTCCTCAGACAAATGAGAGATACAATTCATTATCTTTCACGACATTTGAAAGGTTATCAGTCTGAGGTATGGGATTTAATTACGCACTTTGAAGATTTTAATATAAAATCTGTTCCTAGATTGCAGAATGTTGTGGCTGATCTATTGGCTACTTTTGCTTCTAGATTAGAGCCTACTAATAATAAGTGTTCCATCGAATTGGTTTTCAGGCCATCTGTTCCAGATAATATTACAGATCTCAGAGTGTTCGATGATGACGATCTGATCATTAGTTTCCTCACAAATGAAAACATTTTCCAAGAAGTTGTTATAGATGAAGAAAAGCATGATTATGATCTGCAAAACAAGGACGTAGTCAAAGGAAATTTCATGTCCAAAGGAGTGAGATCACTTGAAATTTTGTTCGATCTGCAGAGCAATTTCAAGAAGCCAACAAATGTTAAAACTAATAGTTCCTCTATGCAGCATGAATTGGTAAATCTAGGCACAGAAGCTGAACCAAAGTATGTCAACCTTGGTAAGTGTTGTTCACCGGGTGAAAGAGATAAGTTCATTAAGCTTTTTCAGCAATATAAGGATGTTTTTGCATGGACTTATGAAGATCTGAAAACATATGATACTTGCATCATTCAACATGTCATACCAATGAAGGCATGCGTTAAGCCATTTCAACAGCAATTAAGAAGAATGCATCCTACTCTCGAACCTTTAATTCAAAAGGAGTTGAAGAAATTATTAGATGCTAAGATCATTTTTAAAGTCTGACACTTAGAATGGGTTGCTAATCTAGTTCTCGTGAGGAATAAGTCAGGAGAAATAAGATTATGTGTTGATTTCCGAAATTTGAACAGATCCTCTGATAAAGATAACTATCCCATGCCTTCAATGGAACAAATTCTACAGATGGTATCAGATCATAACTTTTCTCTCTCCTAGATGGTTTCTCTGGTTACAATCAAGTGTTAGTAGCAGAAGAAGACCATATTAAGACTACTTTCCACACTAGGTGGGGAACATTTGCATACCGAAGAATGCCATTCGGCTTGGTAAACACAGGAGCTACTTTCCAGCAAGCAATGGACATTGACTCTCGAGGATTGGGCAATCATTGTGTTGTAGTCTATCTAGATGATGTGACAGTTTTCTCAAAGAAGAGAGCAGACCATGTTTTCCATTTAAAGAAGATTTTTGATTGCTGCAGGAAGTATGTTATCTCTTTAAACCCCAAGAAAAGTGTTTTTGCCATTCTTGAGGGCAAGCTTTTGGGTCACATTATTTCAAAGAAGGGAATTTCAATAGATCAAGAGAGAGTGCAAGTTATCAACAAAATTCCCATGCCCCACAACAAAAAATCTATGTAGTCGTTTATGGGCACTATCGCTTTTGTTCGAAGGTTTGTTCCCGATTTCGCTCAAACCGTTAAACCTTTGCAGCAAATGGTGAAGCAGAGTGTACAGTTCAAATGGGCAGACTTGGAAAATGATGCATTTAAGGATATCAAAGCAGCCATAGCTAATGCTCCCTCTCTAAGAAGCCCAGATTTTCACAAAGATTTTATTTTGTATACCTTTGCTTCAGATGACTCTCTTGTAGTTGTGCTCACACAAAAGGTAGAGTCAGGAGATGAATACCTAATTTATTTTATGAGAACTGGTCTACAAGGCGCTGAATTGAACTATCTTGTTGTAGACAAGCAGGCATATGCCGTATTTAAAGCAGTAAAGAAGTTCAGGCCATATATTCTTAACAAAACTAAAGTGGTAGTTCCTCACCCTGCTGTCAGATCTCTTTTCGTTCAAAAAGAATTGGGAGAAAGAAGAGGAAATTGGGTCACCGCTCTTCAAGAATATGATTTAGAATTTAAAATAGCCACCATCATCAAAGGTTAGGGCCTATGTAAATTGCTCACTAAACATCCAATTGATGAAGAGCAAAGTTGGGAAAATGAAGTTGAGCTAAACATGGTTGAGGTATGTCCTATTTTCACAGCTCTGGAATCTTGAAATAGAGACCTAGTGCACTATTTGCAGCAAGGGTACTTTCCAGAGCACTGGAGTTCTAAGCAAAGAAGGGTACTCTGTTTGAAATCAGCAGCTTATCAAATCATTGATGGAGTACTTTTTAGAAAAAATTATGATAGCATTTTTCTTAGATGTTTAGAGAAGGAAGATGCAAGTAAAGTAGCCAAAGAATTACACAATGGCCCTGCTGGGGGACATTATTCGGGAGATACAACAGCTCACAAAATATTGAGGGCTGGATATTATTGGCCCACCTTGTTTAGAGATGCTCATGCCTATGCAAGGAATTGTGATATATGCCAAATGAGTGCTGGTAAATTACCGAAAGCAGCAGGACCATTGCATCCAGTTATTATCTCAGAACCTTTCGAACAATGGGGCATAGATGTCATTGGAGAAATAAAACCAAATTCTTCTCTACAGCACCGGTATATCTTGACGGCCACAGACTATTTTACAAGATGGACAGAGGTTGTTCCATTGCGCAAAATCAATGAGAATGCAGTTATCAGTTTCTTAAAAGAGAACATCATAACCAGGTTTGGGGTTCCAATTTCCATAGTCTTTGATAATGAAACTTATTTTTCGTCCTTTAAGATAAATGAATTTTTTTATGAGAAAGGAATTAAGTTACATTATTCATCCAATTATTACCCCCAAGGAAACAGATTAGCTGAATCTTCAAACAAAAACCTCATCCGAATTCTTAAGAAAACCGTGATCGAAAATCAGAGCAGCTGGCACATAGCTCTCCCAAATGCCTTATGGGAAGATAGGGTTACTCCAAAGAATGCTTTAGGGGTTTCCCCATATATCCTTGTCTATGGTAGAGAATCCATCCTCCCTCCCAACATCTTACTCCCATCTCTGTAATTGGTCCAAGCCTCCCGAGGTTCCAGTAGTCAAGTTTTACAATCTAGAATTGACACCCTGTTGAAAGTTGAAGAATCTCGATAGAAAGCCAAAGACCGATTCCACCAACACCAAGACATAGTCAAAAGGTGGCTCGATAAAAGGAAGTCTGGAAAAGAGAAGTTTTGAAGTAGGCAACTTAGTTCTGAAATGGGACCATCCACACGAAGGTAAAGGAATGCATACAAAGTTTCAACATTTATGGGTTGGCCCTTACCAAATTTCTGAAAAGATTGGCCCGACGACATACAAGCTAAAAGATTTACAAGGAGAGGAAGAAACTCTACCTCTCAACAACCTTGCTTTGAAGCAGTGCTTCGCTTATTCCTCTGAGGGCTCTTTGTACATAAATAAGCACTATTGTTTCTTTCTTGCTTACTTGTTTGGTTTTTTTTCTATTATTTTCTTCAGTCAACTTGTTTTGCTTTCCACCTTGCTTTATGTCAGAGTTTTCTTTATTCTTTCTTTAATAAATCCCAACTTATATTTTGGTGAAGAGGTAAGATAGATCTTCAAACAAAACTCAAAATCCTGTTAGGTTGAAACCTACTTACAAAGAAATGTTTTTGCAACTTTTTTTCGCTATTGAGTTTCCAAGAATTTAGAGATCCTTTTTCTGATTGGTCAAAGTAACCCTGTTTTAAGAACTGAGATTCGGCATTTCTTTCCTACTATCTTGGGGATCCATCCACTCTAACATAAACACCTGTCTCTAGGAGTTCACTATGATAGACCCATGGAAAGGAAGCATGTCTCACAGATGTATGGTATTTAAAATGATCCCATGCTACAAATGAAAGACCAAAAGAGATTCTATTAAAGAGTCTGATTTTCAGGAATTTTTGCCTCAATTAAAGCATGGCAGAGAAAAGCAAAGTACATTCAATTAAGGAATCTATTCAAATAAATCATCCCAGCAAGGTTCTTCTCCATCCATGAAGCATAATAATTAAACAAATTTATCACTCACACAAAAGGACATTATGGATTGAAGAACCAAAATCAAATATGAGAGTTGAAGAAATTCATTTCTGGAAAACTCAAGTGACAAAAGTCATCAGGGGACATCCAAAAGGATGCAAATAGCATGAGAATGAAGAACAAATGAATATGTTTGTGAGGTATTGTTACGATCTTGTGGATTCTTTTTAGTTAACATATGAGAGGCAGAATTCCAAAATGAACTCCATACTTAGGCCCTAAGAGAGTTGAAAAGAAGTATGATTCTAAGTTACCTCCTCCCTAAATGACCATGATGATGAGAGTGATCATTGTATTCACAGAAGCTGAACTATGAAGACATTTTGTTGCCCATATAAACCAGCAGTTTGTAAGTTTTCTACCCCTAAGGAGAGTTTTTTTTCAGAGATCTGTGTTCACCAGAGAATCGACTATTGTTGTTGCTGCAACATCCCCCTCAATTTTTTTGTGATTTTGGGGCCCCTCCTTGTTTTTAAAGAAGTTTTCTTAGGATCTAAGCACTTCCTAGAAGGTCTTTTTAGTTTAGTTTGTTTTATCTCTTTTTCTCTAAGTAAAAATTAGCCTTTTCATCCGAAACGACAGACAAACTCACCAAGTTCATCCGAAATGGCGGACGAACTCAGCAAGTTTCGCCGCAACAGGTGCCCTCTTTTCGTTAAGTATTTTGAGCTTGCTAGTTTCAGACAAACTCACCAAGTTCATCCGAAATGGTGGGAGAACTCATTGAGTTTCACCGCAATGGCGGAACAAGTCACAAAGTTTTGCCACAATGGGTGGGCATAATTTTTGTTAAGACGCAAAGTCATTTCGTGTCGAATGAACTCGCCAAGTCCCACCGCAACGTCAGATGAACTCAGCTAGTTCTGCCGCAACGTCGGACCAACTCGTGAAGTTTTGTCGCAACGAAAGGGAAGATTTTATTAAGGCACGAATCGTTTCACGCCGGATCAACTCATCGAGTTTCACCACAACGCTGGACGAACTCATCAAGTTTTTCCGCAACACTGCTTGAAACTCATGATTTTTCTCTGCAAACCGTATGGTGAACTCGCCGACTCTGTCCAATTTTGGCAATCGATTTTAATGCTAAGTGTGCTGAAAAGACCCCTTTCCATACTCACCTTAAACCCTGTTTTAAAAAACATCAACCACCGAATTAAGTGCCCACACGTGTCAAGCTGTTATATATAGGGTTTGAGCATTTTAGATTTCTTATTGGTAGATTGTGCGTTGAGAACCCCGTTCTAAGCAGCGTCAAGTCGCTCCAGCTCAGCCAAGTTGCAGCACCTTCAACCCTCGTCAGACCCAACTGCTCTCTGCCGGGTAGGTGGTTATCTAATGTCTCCTTTTGTATTTTTCAGTTTCTAGTCGCTGAGCCAGTTGCCACATTATTATTGCCACGACTAGATCCATGGCCCTTAGTCAAGTTGTTAGAATTGTTTGGACATCCCCATGCACAAGAGCTCATATCCGTCAGCCCATCCAACCTGGTTCCAGTCCTTTAAACCTACATGCTCAATGTTCCCCGACCGCATTTACCTGTTGCCCCCTCACGTTTTTTGTTAAGAAAAGGGACCAGGTCTTCTGTCCCAATCCTGAATTCAGCAACATCTTTTTAAGCCCCACTTATCATCTTAAAGGAAAGCATTGTGTTCTCATTTTCATGCAAATTCTTAATTTCCTGTCTATATTTTAAAACACATTGCTAATCAAAGTGCTTGCCATTGCTATATCTTTGAAATATACTTGAGCCATGGTGTTATGCTAGCCCAATGTTTAATATTTTGTGTCATGGTCGATATTATGTCTACTCATGAATGGTCGGTTAACAGGGTTAACCCATGATGCTGAAGGGTAGAAAAAGGAAGGCAAAGCTGACTGAACCAGAATCAGTGGAGGAAAGACTCAAAATTTTATTCGAGGACACCAAGCTTGTCACAAGCGTTCCTCCCGAATCCAAGTGGGGAGATATATACCGCATGTTAAGAGACCAAGATATCCCTAGAGCACTCTTGGAAGAAGGATATTTATACCAAAACATCAGAAGCTCTGGTATATCTAAAGCTTCCACACGCCCAAAGCTCTTTCCCTGCTCAGAAGTGATCGGATGGATCTTGGAACATGCAGATGCTAAATCAAAAGTTTTATCCGATAGCAAGGGAGAGGCTTTTGCCTCGTTTCATCCAGCCTATATTGCAGGAGTTTACAAGTTATCACGTCCTCAGCAGCAGCTGAACGACGAATGGTTTAGGCAACTAAAGATGGATAATTTTGAAATGGCTAGAAAACTGTTAATCTCAGGAAAGCAGCTAAGGAAAAAGGATAGTGATGAATATGAAGTCCAAAATCTGACGGCCCCCTTCCGGATGATTTCCCTTATGTTGAGTATAATTTTTAGCATGGCTGATGGAAATTTTTATAGGATACAATGGGTCCCCATAATTCACTATGTGGCATTCAAGGGAAAGGTATTTAATTGGGCAGATATCCTCTCGGATAGTCTTTCATCTGCCATAGCAACTACGAAAGAAGGGTTGATCCTAAAGCATTCATAATTTTACATTTCATCCTATCTCATAGATTTCATTCTGGCAAAGCTTCCTTTCCCAAAGTTAGGTTGTATTTGGGATCAAGCCAATACCCTAGTGTACATCGACTATAGTATGCTCTGGGCATAGAATTACAAGAGGCAGTACAAGCTCATTTGTGAAGAATTCATCATACCTTTGTATGAGATAACGTTTAACGACGAACCCAATCGCTTATCTGAGAATGCCATGGAAGTTATGGAAAACTACGGTGATTTCTACTTTTCAGAGAAGGGTACGTATATAAGAATGTATGGAGGCTCTAAACCACCATATATCTTGCCCAGGTATGCTACTAATTTCATAGTCCTTAAGGAGCTAGTCAGACAAGGTTTTCTTGATGGAATTGGTGGATGTTTGAATAGATTGAAAAATGATTATTTTCCGCCTTTGCCTTTCTATGTTGGAGCCTATAAGTTTTCAAAGGTTGCATCGACCGAAGCTTTTGCTTAGGATTTAAGATACTTTCACTTTGGGGAAGTGGTCTTCCAAAGAAATGATAGACGAAACAAGGCTACAGAACATTGCAGAGAGGTCCATGCTCACTTTGATTATGCCCATTACTATGATGAAGTTGAACAGGTGTATAGAGGAATCAGTAACATGACCGAACTTCAAATTTTCCATCACCTCAAAGATGGAGCTAGTTCTAGCTTTGTCGCTGCCCAAGCTTCCCAAGAGGCCAAGCTACGGAAAGAAAAGAAATCAGCTAAAGCTCTGACCAATGAAGAGCAAAGGCTTAAAGAGGAAGCTGAGAGGATCCAAAAGGAACAGGAAGACAAGCTTTGAGAAGAAGAATCTCTTAGGCTTCAGGAGGAAGAAGCCTAGAGGCTCCAAGACGAAGAACTAGAAAAGATAAGAATAGAGGAAGCTGCTAAAGAGCAAGAAGAAAGGGAGGCTATTGAGAACCAGCTAAGGGCCGAAGAAGAGGAAATACAGCTTAAGGCCGAGAGAGAAAATAAAGCCAATGAAGATGCACAAGCTAGGGAATATAACATGCAGGATATGGAGATAGACTCATCCCAGATGGTTCAAACCCCGCCTGTGGAAGAGAACATCCCTATAGAAGATCTTCCACTAATCCCTTTCACCCCATCGAAACATCATATTGTGTCCCAGCAGGATAAATTTGTTTTTGATAAGAAAAGGAAGTTTATTGTGCGAAGGAAAAAGACAAGGTTGAAGAAACCTTTTCACGCGGACATCATTACCTGGCATGAAACCACTGTTATGCAGGGCACGCAGAATGCTCCTGTGGCTATGGCATCTGCTACTGTAGCTACCGCGAAAGCAAGCGAGCACAATGTAGTCAAGATGGTAAATGAGTTTGAGGCAACCAAAAAAAGGGCTTGTATGCTGCAGCACACTGTGGTTAATAGGCCTACAGGGAACTTGTGGTGAATAAATACAATCGCCTTTTGTCAGATCAGAAATATTTTTCAGACAATTATCAACAACTCAAGGAGGAAAAGGAGCACTTGGCAGTCTAGATGATGATAGTAGAAGGAGAAAAGAATGATTTCAAAGCCAAGGTCATTAAATTAGAAGAGGAGAAGGAATTGATGGCCGAGCAGCTGGAACAAGCAAGTACCAAAGCAATGGACATGAACCCCTTTTATGAACAATCCTGCGACATACTAAAGAAAATGCATGAGTCACAGGAACTGCTTACTTAGGAGATTTGCAGGCTAAAGGCCATGGTGGACATAATGAAGGAGATTAATTCTGAAGCTATTAGACTCAAGAAAAAATACACACAGGTAAAAGAGGATATGATGAAGTAGATGGAATGGAGAGAAGGGAAGGAAGATTTTCCCAAGCACCTCCCTTTCAAATTTGTGGTTGATTTTAAAGAAGACATAAGCTTCATGGAGTTCTGTAAGAACTGCGGGGTAAAATTGATCTCTGTGATCCAAGTAACTATTGGAAAGTGCAACAGCCTTTATCGGAAGATTTATGAATTTCACGAGAGATGAAAAGTATCAATTCCCCAGACTCTTGAAGATTTTCCGAGCAAAGAGCAATGCCTATCCAAGTTGAAAGGTGAGATGAACATCCAGATGGAATATGTAAGGAGAATAGATGTGCTAAGGATAGATGATCTTCATTTGTGTATCGTGAAACCTTCCATCCACGCCCACCTACTCCATGAAATTCTCCAAACTACAGTGGCAGAAATGCAGGACATTGAAGATGAGCTAGACAAGCATGTGATTTCTAGGAAGATCTTATTTCCTACCCCTGCTAATGTTGTTATAAGAGACACAGGCATGTGGTTCAACTACATAGCAGAGGCTGATAAAAGGGAAGCAGAAAAGGCATTAGTAGAGGCAGGGATGCCATCTGGGACAAAGGCTCCAACTGAAGCAGAAGCGCCATCTAAAGGCTTACTTGGCAGTCCCAACCGTCTGGAAATATGCTGAAAAGTTTACCTTTACTATTACTAAGTAGTGAAGTTAAAGGGACAACTGTTTCTTTTTTGTCTTTTGTGTAGAAGGCTGCCACGAATCATTCCATTTTTGTAGAAATATTTTAAAAGAAAATTAAAATATTTAGGAAAAAGGGACATGTGGCATCTCTGGGAGCATTTTGTAAAGCTATATATAGATGGTTAGAGAATAGTACAGGGACTTTTGGTAGTTGAAAGACATTTTATGTCTTGTACGTGAACTAATTTACTGCATGTATAAGGAATTCGAATTTTGCCTAAAGAAATCCTGGGAGACAGCATTTTTTCCTGAAGGATGTATTAAATTTTTGCTGGATTATTATTGTGTCATCTATACATTACTATGAGATCATTCCTCACTATTATGAATTGCTTCTATGTGATGAATGTTCTTATAATTTTTTCGTGCAAAGATGTTTATCTCAAATGAGTAATGGAATGTGTTAACTGAATCAAAGCTATCTTTTATATCTTTTATATTCTGCTGGAAATGCTTCTTTATGATTAAATAGCTATCTGTGCAATCTTTAGATGTTTCTTTTAGTTTATACTCATATTTACAATATGCTCCTTGCAAGGATAGATTAGATTGGCTTATACAGTTTTAGATTAATTATGCTTAAATACCTGCACTTAGCCTAGGGCACTTGCATATCATCTTTAAAATAAAATACATAAACGATGGATCGGGCCGCAACCAGTGCAAAGAATACAAATCTTTAAGTCTTACATGGTAGTAGGAACCATTAACCGGACGGATTCCCCACACCAAACGGTGAGCGATCTAATTGGGCTTTCTTACCGGGGAGAATCCCTTGCTGATTGATGCTATGATTTTCGAGGCATCAACACTTTATTAGAAATCTTACCTGCTATCTCAATCATCTAAGATTGGTGACCAACTTGTCTACCATCTAGGGTTGCATAGATTCTTGGAATACTTCTTCCAACATCATCAACAATTGAGGATCTCTAAATGTTGTGAATGGTGCTCCCTTCTGCAGACACTGCTTGGCATAGTGATTCCCCTTACATATCCAATATTCAATAGCTGGTCTTAGCCCTTTGTCTGAATGCTCTCCCCATTTGGCTTTGTTTTGCTCTGGTTGTCTTTGTTGATAAGAGTGATTATTGTTTATAAATGATGGAGGTTGGAATCCTTTCTTCCTCTGATCTTGCTTTTCCCTTTTCTTATCTTCCCATTCCTTTTGATATGGAGATTTTTTCTTATTAATATCACACAGGTGTTTTTCTTTCCAAATGACATATTTAAGAGACTTTGGCCTTCCATACTAGATCTTATCTCTATAGAATGTTGGTAGGCCATGTAGGAACCTCTGGATCTTCACTCTCTCATCCTTTTTGAATCCATCATACTTCACGAGTTATAGGAACCTTTTCTCATAAGCTTCCATAATGATGCTTCAACTTGAGTTCAAAAAACTCTTCCATCTTCTTGTCATAATAGTGCTCTAAGAGATATTCCTTCTAGAAGTATTTCTTGAACTTTTTCCAAGAAATTCCATCTTCATCAATATCCTTCAACTTGACTAGATGATCTCACCAAATGGATGCTTTACCTTGCAAATGGTAGATGGATACCCTTTCTTCCATGTTTGGTGTGTATTGATGCAACTAGAAAAATTGTCGAATTCCCAACAACCAAGTTTCAACATCCTCCCCTTCCTTTGCTTCTCCATCAAAGGTTAGAGGCTTGATTCTTCTTAGTTCTCCCACCAATTCATTGGGATGTATCTTACTGGGGATCTCTCAGGTCCTCTTCCTAAGTTGCTTGATGAATATCCTTTCTTCTTCACTGTAGAAGGCATGTGATGATTTTTTCTTGAAGATGATCTAGACCCCTCATGCTCTCTTCTTGGTAATGTTCTCCAAACTCCTTGAAATTGCTTCAAAATATGCATGATTTGTTCTTGAGTATGAATAATCCTTTCATTATATTATCTACAAATTCTTACTTCCATCTTTAAACTTCTTACCAAGTCTCCCAATCTCAAAGGCTCAATGCTTCCTTTATGTCCATTTTTCCTTGCTTCTCCCCTCCTAGGGAATTGCCCAATAATCTCAATAAATTGTTCTTAGAGGCTATATGGAATCTGTCCTTCTTCCATCTCCGATCTCTTTACCACACACACTTACCCCTTACTCTTCACTAATTGATTAGGCTTCCAATTGTGATTCAATAACCACATTGCTTGCTCATTCATAAAGGGACATAACTAGAGGCTGCAATGTGTTCAATGTCAATCTCTGTTAGCAGTCTACACACCAGTATATGTCCATTCATCACACATACTGCTCTTCTATTTACTTAAGGGAGGTCAATACATTCCAAAATATACATCGAATTACACATCTACAGAAGGAAAAATAGTCTCAGAGTTTAAATCTAAGCTCTGATACCACTCTGTGGTGTGTCCGGCCTTGAAACCAAGGCCATATGCACCACATGTCACAGCCACAATTATTCACTAGTCTCCAGGGTCTCACTGTGGTGTGCGACACTTCCTGAGAATGACATCAGGGCTTGACCAAATCAAGTGTTGCACCGACAGACTTCGCCTAACCTGCGAAAACCACTTTAACTTACACTTGCTCATTTACTTGTTTAATTTGTTAACACATTTCAACTAGCCTCAACACTTAGCGAAATTTACAAATGCATGAAACATCAAGTAAATACACAACACAAGTAAGTTGGGTTTTCCAAATCGATGAACCCGCATAAGCCTTTGTATAAGTAGCTGTTTACAATCAATGGAGTTGCCACAAACTAACAGATCTCTGGAGTCTGCCCAACCAGCTAACACACAGTACATAGAAATACAAAATACAAAGAATGGAGTTGACCCCTTCAATGGGCGTCCAACTCACAAGACAATTGATTTCCCGTGATTCCCACGAATGCTGCAACTGAACTGTCTCTGGGAAAACTCTTCAAGTGCTGGAAAACCTGACCTACACTCTATCTTGCAACCCTACTAAGACTAAGTTTGTTGTGCGAGATGTGCAAGGGGACTGAGCTTGGATTGCCTCCCTAGCTCATTGTGACACTAGCAACTTGCTCCCACTTGGATCTGAATGATCTTCATTTTGGCCCTATCCTTTTATATGATGCCTTATGGGAGGGTGCGACCCAACCTTAGGTGCACCTATACTTGTCATGTACTCCAAGTCATCACTACCTTACCACTTGCAACTACCTCGGTCCAAGTCCCCCACAAAGTGTGCATCTCGGTCCTCCATTGGCTTCCAAACCGAGTTGAACTGCTAGGCTCCCATCATGTGTTTGGTGGGGGCTCCTATCCCGCATTCGTTGAGGGGATCCAATCCTATGTTCGTGTCTTGGCTCCCATCCCATGTTCATGTCTAGGATTCCATCCCGTGTTCGCATCTGGGCTCCCATCCCGTGTTTGCATCTAGGCTTCCAACCCAAGCTCGTTCAGGCTTCCAACCCAAGCTCGTTCCTCGGCTCTCAACTCGATCTTGCTGCCCAAGCCTTGATCCATTTGTGGCTAAGTGTTGGAATATTTGGGAACTTATTACGTGGAGTAGGTGGGTGTTTGGTCCAGCGCGCCACAACTCCCAATGTCTAAGTGTGTCTGGTGGTCCAAGGGTGCGCCCGACGCCCCTTTCCTTGTCAACATGCTGATGTGCAACTGTGCCCCACTCTCAGGATTTCCATGCACCGATGGGTGAGTGTGGGCATCGTTTGTGGGAGGGCGCCCATGCATGGTCCACGCACCCCATCGTTTGATTCGTCGGTTTCCTTCTGGCTAAGTCCCTTGCAACCGAACTTTATTTTTCCCAAACGGGTGCCCAAGCCATCGTCTTGGGCAGGAGTGCAAGGCTCCCATAAGCTTGTGGGTGTCGTGCCAAAAACATGGTTGTGACAACCTCCCCCACTTAAGTTTGTTTCCACCCTCAGAAATGTCTCCAAGTAACATCGATACTCAGAAACCCAATGCAACCGCTGCATGCGATCCTCACTGCCCTGCATGTTCGGAAAGTCTGCAACTGGCATTGCAACTGTGTGAGTCTCCTAAAAAACTCTTTGTTTTGCATCTAGTGCTTCCAACCACTTACTTCGCAACCCATATTCCATGCATTCCATCATTCTTTCGTTCGTTGCACCCTCATGAGTAGACTAGTTGGGTAGCTAGTCCAACTTTAGCGTCCACCTCATAAGACGAACTTCTTCAATTTGAAACCATCTTTCCCAGCTTCTTTTCAATGTCCTCAAGCCAAATGCATTTTTACTTGGGCAAATTTTCTTCAAGGCCACCTTGCCAAGCTTCCTAGGGTCTCACTAGCGTTTCTCATGATAGTGAGCCTATTTGCTGCTTCCTCAAGCCATGAAAATCAGTGGGCGATGCCAAAGACCGCCACCATCAAAATATTTGTTGCACAAGTGCCTTAGTGCAACTTCTACCTCTGCGTTGCTGCAACCCAACTATGTTAACCGAGCTGGAGTTAGTCCGAACTCAGCAACTTCGAACACAAGCATGATCACATCCACTGCAAGCCCATCGTTGTCATGTGAACTTGTGGAGAACGTCTCTTCCATCTCTATTCGTCACGGGCTTCTCTTGGCACTGTTGCTCAATCCCTTGAATGGATCACTTGCCTTGATATCGCAAGCCTCCTGGTACTGTGAACCATGAAAAACTACCAACAATTCATGCCCATTCTACATTTGAAGAATGCCCAATCATGCAACTGTGCACTTGGTCTCTTCTTCATTTGCAACCTTAGGCAAACATTCACTTTCTAAGTGAATTAGGACTACCTCCACCTCATCTGGACGACAAACGACTTGTGACAACTTCTCTAGCGACAACTGCGATTCTGGAATGCGTATGGCATGCCTAAAAAATGCCACACTGTCTGCCGCATCATGTGAAGGATAATATTCACTAGTGTTTCCTTCAAACGCCTTGGCTACCTCCAAAATCTGTTGTTCGCTTGGCTGGTCCAACACCTGCTCATGCTGCACCTTGTCAAGACTTCACTTGACCAAAACATCGTCGCCTTGGCTGCTCAACGATGTCTCCTGCGTGCTTCCAACGATGAATCTTGCGGATTGTGTCGGAGCAAGCAAATGACTTGCCTCCATGCTGCTCTAAAGTATCTCCTGAAATGCACAATGAATCAATCTCCCGATGGATCAAGTCTGCTCATTCTTCCAATGATTCCAATCTCTATGCTAAAGAACGGCCAACCCCCTAGGTTGCACTTGGCTTGTTCTCTTCAATCGAACTCATATTCTTCCCAATGCTATGTTGCGGCAAGTCTTTGGACATGCCCAGTTCTTCAAGTAACTGTACCAAAGAAAACTACGGCCTATATACCAACTTGCTCTTCTGCATCATGGAAAAAATCCATGTTCCAGATTCTCCCAAGAACACCAAATGACTAGCATGTAGAACTAGAACGGCTCGGGCAACCCGAAGAAAGTCTTGTCCAAAAATTACCGAATGATCATCAAGTGGAAAGACTTTCAAATCTATGTTGACTTGCCATATTCCGACTTTGATAGGTGTCTCGTTTATCCCTCCCATCACTGCCCTCACTTCCGAATTCACTGCCTTAAACTTGGATTGAATGAACTTTGTCGCATTGTGAAGGGAGGTCACAGTCCTACCGCTCACCAAATTGTGAGTTGCGCCTGTATCAACCAACACAGAAACACATAATCCACTTACCATTTCTTCCACAAAATCCAGTCCTTGCTTCATTTCTCGTAGACTTGCATCTCGAGTCCTAGCCAATTCGCTAAGGCATGCCTCCACTGCCTTCATTGCTTGAGAAATCTCATCTGAACGTTGCGGTGCTTCTAACACCGTCATGGCTACCATCTGTGTAGTCGGTCCTCTTTGTGAAAATGTTGCTGTCATTACCGGACATTTCTTTGCAAAGTGGTCCCCTTCACATATGTAGAATTCAATCCGTTTCTTCTGTGCATCCGGATGCAACCAGATTAACTCTCCTCAAGCGTCTTGCGACTCCACCTTTGTATTCCTCCCTGCCATATGGTTTGAAATATCCTGCAACCCAAGTGTGTTCTTCCTGGCCTTCTCATGGAACACCCTCTCAAGAACAAATCCTAACTCTCGCAAGCACTTCATTGTTTCTTCTAGCGCATATGAAAAACATTCACAGCATGCTACTACCATGTTTTTCATCTTTCAACTCGTTTGCGGACCTGATATTCTGTCAGAGCACTCCTGTGTCCTTCTACAAGTGGTGCTAACACCTACAACAACCTCCATGGTTTTCTACACTTAGAGCATCCTTCCTACGAACTCCTCCAACAAACTTCCTCAACCGTCCAACCTTTGTTCCACTGTTAGCTTTCTGCAACACTTCAACTCAGTGGTTTTCCAAGCCAACCTATGAGTGTCCTTCCAACCAAATTGTGGTCATGTCTCTACAGTTGCAATGGAGGTTCTTATCAAACACACTTCTAAGAGCTTGCAATGAGCTCTCCTTCATTTCAGTGTCCAAGGTTTGAAGTGTTCTGGTTTTATGCAACTCTGTCAACGGACTGCTCAAATTGTTGTTGCAACTCCTGCAACTCATCTAATCTTCAACCCGAACAACTTTTCTGCATCCAACCTACAACTGCTCTATCGAACCTTCAATTGTCCACCGAATTTCTGCACCCTGTGCAACCCACTATGCCTTCGGCTCTGCAGCCCTGTGACTGTAACTTTGTAGTCCTACGACTGCGACTCTACGATCCTACGGCACTATGGGCTTGCATCCTTCCATGCAACCCTTGCTCTTAGTGAGCTTATGAAAGATTTTATGTGCTCTAAAACCAACTCTTCACAAGAAGAGTGGTGAAGAGACCAAACACCAATTGTTTTGCTGCTCTGATTCCAACTGTCACAGCCACAATTATTCGCTAGTCTCCAACGTCTAACTGCACTATGTGGCACTGCCCGGGAACGACTTGGAAGTTGACGCTTATTGAGTTTTAGGGAGGATTGCTTGGAAGGTTGTAGATGAAGAAGAACCATATCATCTAAGTGAAAAGTGCACTCAGAACGGTGTTGATCAGCTTGTTGTTTCATTCGAATTCTTGCCATGTGAATATTGTCCTGCAAAATGAGAAGAATCTGATCGCAGTTTCGAAGAACCGAGTCAATTTCCTGAACTGAGGAACAGTTGAGGGTGTATGGAAGAAGAACTGGTGGTGCATGTCCAAATATTGCTTCATATGGTGTCATTTTAGATGTGGTATTGTACCACTGGAGCGCTTCAAGGAAATCCATAGAAATAGCTGTCCAAATCTGTGTAGGGATGGGAAAGGATTCGAGCAATCTCAGAAGGAGTGTCATTTCACCCTTATTCACTTGGAAATCAGCACATTCAGCCACCATCTGTTGAATTGTCATTTTTAGTCTCTGCCAAAAGAAGTTACATTGTTCTCGGTCATACATTTCGAGGAACCCAGAGTGCCATGCGGATAGAGAAGCATTGAGTTCATAGAAGACATAGCCCTGTTGAAAAGATTGCAACCAATTTGGAACACGCATAGAAATAGATGAAAGAGAAACTGGGTCATCAAATGTGCGAGAAGGAACATCCGCCACCAGATTGTCCTTACCCTTCTTGTAAGTGATCTCATAGGCATAACTCATGAGTTGGCTAACCCATTTCAGGTGTGTTGGGGAGGATACTCGTTGTTCCATGCAAATTTTCAGACTCTGGTGATCAGTCTTGATGCAGAAATCATTCCCGAATAGGTATGGCTTCCACTTCTGTACTGCATGCAAAATAGCTTCCATTTCCTTCTCAGATGTAGATGCGACTAAATTCTTACTGGAAAGGTCTCTTGAAGGAGGCAAGCCCATTGATTCAATAAAGACACCTGCATATCTATCCAAGGGAGTATTGGAGATTGTTGATGGGTGCATCTTAATGGAATGGAGCTGAGCTATGACACCAGGTGAATTCTTCTTAAGGATCGTTTCCAAGCGATGTGAACTGATGATGCGGAGAGAACCTGGTTGTAAGCCTGTAAATGTGTGTTGTTTCCCATTGACTGAAAACTGCATCCAAAGTTCAGCAAAATCCCATAAGATGGGACCACGTGTGCGTAACCATTGAGATCCCAAAACCACATCACATCTGCCCAACACATTTATGTCCCCGAGTGAATTTCTCATCACAATTATAACAAAGCCCTTTTTCTCTATGTGCCTGCATCTCTGCTTCAGACAAATGCTTGATAGGAGTGGTGCCAGGAGCTGGCCTGATGGGAGGTCGTTGGGAAACCATATTTTTGAATGGAACAAAAGTAGATTTGGAGCATTGTTGGGTTGTGATCTTGTCCTCCTCCAACTTATCCAACCCTAGGACTTCCATCATTGTGTTGGGACAAAACATTTTAACCTCTAAGCAGATTTCATCCTTAAGACCACTGATAAAACAAATCTTGTAGAATTCATCAGACAATCCTTCTGTGTGATTGGCTAGTTTCTCAAATTCTATCTGATACTCTCTCACAGTGCCAATTTGGCGAAGTTTAGTGAGTGCTCCTGTGAGTCATCAAAAGCACTAGGACCAAATCTTTGCAAAAGGAGTTGGAAAAACTCTGTCCATTTTGGCTCGTCATGAGCCTTGATGTACCATGGTACCATTGAAGGGCTTCTTGTTCCAAATGAAAGGATGCAAGTGGAACTTTTTGGACATCAAAAGTATTATGCAGACTGAAATATTGTTCTTCCCGGTATATCCATCCAGTCAAATCATTACCATTGAAGCGAGGAAAATCAAGCTTCGACCCACGAAAATTGTTGGAAGAAGAGAACCCAGTGTTCATGGTTGAATGCTGAAGATGGAGGCTGAGAAATTTTTCATCCAAATCTTGGAGTTTAGTTTTAAGGGTTGCAAGTTCATCCTCCATGATTTGTGCTCCTGCGTGGGTGACAACCATAACCAGGAGTTTTTTTTTGTGAATGGGTAGAAAAACACAAATCGAAGCTTATCTAGTAAAGAGAAATTTGGAGTTGGGAAGAACTCTGATGGGTAATTGGGGTTTGACTAGGTTTTGGACACTTTCAAATGGACAAGGAAGCAAAAAATGAGGATTTCAGAAGCATGGTGAACAAATGGGAAAATATGTCAGAGAGGGACAAAGAAGCAAAAATAGGGAATGAACACAGTGGCAAAATTTGAAGGCGATTGGGTGAAAGTCAAAGAAGTTATGGAAAACCCTAAAAATAGACAAATGTGGGATTTATGGCTTTGGGAAATAGAATTTGGGATAGGGTCCTCAGGATTGAAATATGAAGAATGGGATTGCAAGGGTGTCAGTGAAGTTTCAAGGCAAAAAGAGTTAAAACAAAGGAGATATGGAGAAACGACTTTCAGAATGGATCTGAAATGACTTTCGGAATGGATCTAAAATGGTTGGATCTGCAACCGCGCGGAAGTGATCGGCAACAGATGGATCTGCAACGGCGCGGAAGTGATCAAAAGCAGTTTAGTTTAAAATAGATATGGACCTCGGGTATGCTTGGCTTCCTTACGGTTCAGGGGTTTCACTTGGCCACCAATGTTGTCTGACGGCTTGCATATTGTGGCAGTACCCCTCACTCCACGGCTCAGGTAAAACTGATAACCGCTTTTCCACAAACGACAGCTCTTGGTTTACCTCATGGGTGGGAACTATTCAATGAGGTAGGGGTCGTTTCCCTTTTCTGCTGGAAGGTCCTCTCAATGGGCCAACTACTTTGGGGTTCCTCTGGTACTCCTCACGATGATTTTTAGGGATTATTCCCAAGTACTTCCCACAGCTAAGTGGATAGGGATTATTCCCATATCCAAACCTGCAACAGATGCGAAAAACAAATTGGTAGAAATTCCACCTAACGAGCCCAAGAAAGTGCTCTGATACCAGATGTGAGGAACCTACAACAATTAATTGATAAAATGCACGATATATTAGATCACAAAATATTTTATTGATCACGAGCCACTTCGAGGGGGCAACCTCCTTTGAGCAAGCTCAATACAAATAACTTCACGGTGGCTTCATTGGCCTGAACACACACTTATATACTAATTCTATGTCTAATACTATGGTTCAATACCATGGAACATATAATACTATGGGACTACTTACAAGGCATATGCGTCCAATACTATGGGTCAATATCATGGGCTAATACAAACTATGGATCAACAAATACTACGGGACGACTTACAAAGCATATGCATCCAACAACAATATACTAACAAAGTAAAGAGAAGGGTTGACACGGGTTCATAACACTAGTCTCCAACATCTAACTGCGGTGTGCGGCACTTCCCGAGAATGACTTGAGGGCTTGACCAACTCAAGCGTTGCACCGGTAGACTACGCCTAACCTGCGGAAACCACTTTAACTTAAACTTGCTCGTTTACTTGTTTAACTTGTTAACATGTTTCAACTAGCCTCAACACTTAGCAAAATTTACAAACGCATGCAACATCAAGTAAATACACAACACAATTAAGTTGGGGTTTCCAAACCGATGAAGCCTCATAAGCCTTTGTATAAGTAATTGTTTACAATCAATGGAGGTACCACAAAATAGCAGAACTCCAACATGCTCCCAACCAACTAACACACAGTAAACAGACATACAAAATACAAAGAATGGAGTTGACCCCATCAATGGGCGTTCAACTCACAAGACTGTTGACTGCCTGCGATTCCCATGAATCCTACAACTGAACTGTCTCTAGGAAAACTATTCAAGTGTTGGAGAACCTGACCTGCACTCTATCCTGCAACCCTGCTGCGACTAAGTCTGCTATGTGAACTATGCAAGGGTACTGAGTTCGGACTGCCTCCCTAGCTCAGTGTGACCCTAGCAACTTGTTGGATATGAATGATATTCATCTTGGCCTTAGCTTTTATACGATGCCTTGTGGGAGGGTGCGACCCCACATTGGGTGCACCCATACTTGGTGTGTACTCCAAGTCATCACTTCCTTACCACTTGCAACCTCCTTGTTCCAAGTCCCCCACAAAGTGTGCATCTCGGTCCTCCGTCGGCTTCCAAACCGAGTTGTCATGTCAGGCTCCCATCACGTGTTCGATGGGGTCTCCCATCCTTCTTTCATCAAGGGGCTCCCATCTTGTGTTCACGTCTAATCTCCCATCCTGTGTTTGCATTTGGACTCCCATCCCGTGTTCGTGTCTAGGCTTCCATCCTGTGTTCACGTCTGAGCTACCATCCCGTGTTCGTATGTAGGCTTTTAACCCGAGCTCGTTCAGGATTCCAACCCGAGCTCATTCCTGGGCTCACTTCCCTAGCCTTGGTCCATTTGCGGCTAATTGTTGGACTCTTTTAGCGCTGCTTGGGTGGGCGTTTGGTCTAGCATGCCACAACTCCCAATGTCTAAGTGCGGCTGGTGTTCCAAGGGTGCGCCCGATGCCCCTTCCCTTACCAACATGTTGATCTGAAACTGTCCCACTCTCGAGCTTGCCATGCGCTGATGGGTGAGTGTGGGCGTCGTTTGTGGGCACACGCCCATGCATGGTCCACGTGCCCCATCGTTCAATCCTTCACTTTCCTTCTCGCTGATTCCCTTGCAACCGAACTTCGTTTTTCCCAATTGGGCACCCAATCCATCCTCTTGGGTGGGAGTGCAAGACTCCAATAAGATTGTGGGTGTCATGCCAAAAATGTGATTGTGATCACACCACATAACCCAGGGGAAATCCCAATTCAAGGTAATGCAAACATATCCTTTCCTAAATCACATGCTATGTAAGATAAATATGTTGTACATGTAAACAATGAATGTTTATGAATGAAATTACAATAATTGATCCTTTGAGTATTCTTGTAATGGCTGAGTACAAATGTTTAGCTCATGTGCTTGATAGTATTTGTTTGGTTGCAATGTTATTGAAATCATGAAAGTAAGTATTCAATTGTAGATGTTTGCGAGTGCTCAATTATTATTGTAAGCATACCATTTTCCTTTTACTTATCTTTCATATGAGGATTTGTTACTAATCCAATTATGTGTGTGCTGATTTGTGTGGTTAGATAGTGAGTATTAACAACATTAACAACACAACCAAATAAACAATAAGAGACACAGGCTTCCATCTACAACCATCAAAACAGATCCCATGGTTGTCCCCTATATCCATCACTCACTAGTAAAAATCAGATTCATGCCCCCCACCCTTGAGCCATCAAACACTAATACAAATCAAATTTTATGGCTATCATTTATAGCCATCTAAACACATTACAAATCAAATCTTGTGGCTCCATTTACAACCATCTAAACACATTACAAATTAGAAATGATGGCTTCCATTTACATCCATCTAAACACATTACAAATCAGAAATGATGGTTATCATTTTTATAGCCCAAATCAACACTTCCCCATCTGTGATGACATTGCAATTGTTGATCACACAAAAGGAAAATGTGGAATGAAGAGCCTAGATTTGGTGTTGGAATGAAGAAATAAACGTTGTTGGTAACACTTATAGTTGTGATTAACCTACAAAAATGTCGGTGGTGGTCTGCAGAGGTCATGTAGAGTGTGTTTTGGCATAAATACAGTTAAATTCTTATTTATATGTGGAATAAAGTAAAGTTATAGAATAAAACAATCTTGAATCTTTTACACATGGTAGGAAACAACAATTTGGTGGAAACTGGTTTCCTACAATGACACAAAATATTAGTTGCTCATGTCTTTGCATTTGTTTTTATATTTGGGTGTTTATGCCTTTATATTTTTTTTTATTGATTTGCCTCTATTTTCAAGTCTACTTTGGTCCTAGACCCTCAGTGTAATCCCAGACTTTCCTTTACTAGTTGTTCTTTTAAAAAAATTTGAACTTTTCAATAAATAAACACTATTGGTGACACCTACAGTTGCAATTACCTTGCAATAATGTTGGTGGTGGTCTACAGAGGTGTGTGTTACTATATTTGTTTATTTATCTCTATATTCGAGAGGACGATAGAACACCGTGTTTTAGCGTAGATATAGTTAAATGCCTAGTTAGATGTGGAATAAAGTAAACTTATAGAATAAAATAATATTGAACCTTTTACACATTGTAGGAAACAACAATTTAGTAGAAACTGGTTTCCTACAATGACACAAAAGATTGGTTGCTCATGTCTTTGTATTTGTTTTTATATTTGGTTGTTTATGTGTTTATATTTGTTTTTACTTTTAACACATCCTTTAAATTGCATAAATTGATTTCTTTGAAACAATAAGTGCATTCTTAAGCTTGTGCGTTGCAGGATTCATCAAGCATTAACTATGCATAGTGGAGAAGTTTATTCTTTGTAAATTTTAGGAATGGCTCTAATTATCCAAGGTACCGTTAATATTATAAAATCGCTCAGTAGCACTCAGATAATTCAACTATGTTCCTAGAGTTGTTTTATGGGAAGTGAAAACAAATATCTATGTTTGTATAGTGCAAAATCAGGATTATAGATGAAGTGAGGTTCATTATGGTTTATGATGTCAATATCACTTTTAGAAGTTGCATCAATTCCATAGTGAACACCATTACTACAATTTGACTTGTGGATTACATTAAGCAGTGATTGAAGTGGGCCTCATTCTCATCATTTTACAACTTGTCCAAAAGGTGAATTCGAGAACATAACATGAATTGATCTCGTCATCTAAGCCAAGTTAGTTATGTGGATTCCTTCAAATATTTCATTGGAACCTCTGAGCCGAGTCCAATAATGGTGAGTAGCCTAGATTTGAATATACAACCCCGCAACAAATCTTGAGGGGTACATTGGAATACAACTTGCAAGAGGTGTTGAGAATTTTGAAGAGTTTCATTTTTATTCCCTTTCTTATGTAACATGTTGACGTTCCTTTCTTTCATGTCATTTCTTGAGATTTAAATGGATTTACATATACAAACAGAGATTTGATGCCATGTTTGGGATCATAGCAAAGTGAGTGATTGTGGGTGCTCATCATTCACTAAAGAACTAACCTCCATGATATTTGTCCAAATAAAAAACAACAGTTTCATTGAAAAGGACGAAATATTTTTAAGTTTACAAGTAAAGAAGACTAAAGATCATAGTCTCATTTTATCTGAAGTGAGGTTCTCAAGGGAAACCTGTATCCAACTCGCAACGATTTTGGTTGTTGTGGTGTATCCATCAAGATGAAACATGGTCCTCATCCTGATAACAATAATGTACATGGAAACACCTTCAACTCATCTTGGGGAATATAACTCAGGCCTGATAGTAGGAACAAGATATACACTAAACGGGAAGATAGTGGTCAACTGATATCCTTATATTAATATTTAGAGGGTGTACATGGTTATGCACTGAACTTTGAAAAGAGATATTTAATCAAACGTCTCACTTCATATCAACGTAACTTTTGCAGAGATAAATTCTCAAATCTTGTTTATTATGCATGGAATCACGGTCGTAGTGATGTGCAGACTTTTCTCCATCGTTTCTGGATACATTGTATGATTGCTTTTAAGTCCATTCTTGCATGTAAAGAGTATAAGTCCAGCAACATTGGTGGTGTAGTGGGTGATATCGCTATTACATTGGAGCGATTAAAGAATAGTATTGCAACAGAAGCTAAAGACATAGTTAAGTCGGTTATCATGATGTTGTCTTGGCCACCAGCAAGCTGTCAACACCTTGATCTGGTAGAGTTCTCTATTTCTTCAGGTTTTGATTGTGTCATCAATCTTACAATGATTCACTGAATTGACTAAAGAAATGTCTGGTTTCGCACATTAGCTGCTCCATGTGAAAAATTCAATGCCTCGGACTTGACTATGGTGGACTTACCGGGACAGATTTCAGCTTTTGACTATGGTGGACTTACCGGGACAGATTTCGACACACATCAAGGCTCTATTCGTTAGTGCCCCGCAGCTTCTGCTTTTGTGTACTGACATCTCAAAGGCTAGTTGAATAGTCTGCCATGGTATAGTCCCCTGGCCTTGCTTTCGGAGGGAATTGTTGCAACACAACTTTCCTATTTTTATTATATTTAAATATAAAATAAAATATTTAATTTAATATATTTATTCTTTAATAAATCTTTTTTATTTTAGAATATAGTAAACAACACTATCATGATATTTAAGTAATAAATATTTTTCAGATTGTTATTATATTTAAATATAAAATAAAATATTTAATTTAATATATGTATTTATTTGATAAACCTTTTTAAATTTTAGAACACAGTAAACAACACCATCATGATATTTAAACAATTAATACTTTTGAAATTTTGATTTTGTGGTTTGAGATGTAATAATTATGTATTTTAACATTTTTATAATAATCATTCATGTTGGGGTGACATGTGTAGGAGGATCATTATTAATCCCTGAGGAAATGGTGAAATCAACCATGCATGGGTCTTGGAATAGTTGCAAACAACTAAGCAAAGGCATATGTGCTACTTCAAGGTTTCAATCATTGACCCAATAAAGATCAAGAATATCCTTGAGATACTAGAGAACTAAGCGACCCTAATCAAGCATATGAACAAGGATTCCCAAAATTTCAATCTTCCCCTCACTAGACTTATCTCTAGAATCAAAGATGAAGCATCTAAAATTTAGAAGATTGGCTTCTTTCATGTCCCCAAAGGTCTAAATGAGAAATCAAACCTCCAAGCCAACTTGGACTCTCATGTGGATGAAGGAATCTATGAAAAAACTGATGTTGCTACGCATATCCCTATACCATAATGGATAGTAACTCCAAGTATTGTAGAGCCATGTCCCTATACCATAAGGGATAGTAACTCTAAGTATTGTAGATCCATGTCCCTATACCATAATGGATAGTAACTCCAAGTATTGTAGAGCCATGTTAAAAAGTGGGGATTTTATCCCAATATCACAATGGTTATTATCACATTGTATGTTAGAACCTCCATTAATCCCAACACATGTAAAGGTACATGAATGGTTATTATCACATTGTATGTTAGAATCTCTATTAATCCCAACACATGTAAAGGTACACATCACATTAGTAGCTTCAATGGGAATGACAGTGCATTAAAGGGTTGAGACGAGTATGGTAAGGCTTCACACATTCCATCCCTCCCAATGTCAATTTGTTTTGAATGCTCAAAGTTAGTTTACATTGGAGAAGGTGGGATAATGGTCAGTATTGTTCGAAGAGGCCTAAGAGAAGTGTATAGAGTTGGTTTCATCTTTGAATTCGCCAAGCTATGTGGAATTGGACTCCAGTGTTTTCAATGGTTGGGATGGTTATTTGAATTGGTTAGTTTATTATAGGCTTCGGATTTTCTTTGGTTCAATATAAGGTGTTCTTAGGGCAGTGGTTTCTTGGGAAGGCTAGGTACTAGTGGGATTGTGTTTACTTCATATTGCTCTACCAAATGTGTATTATGGTACTATGTTCTACCTATGGGTGGTAAAATTTGAACAAGGGGTAATAATGTGTTTTCATTCTCTCGGGTGGAAGAATCGGGATCCATTGTGTCCAATCTCAATTGCTATGAAGACTATGGTCAATTGGCAAAGGTATTGTCTTATTTGATCATTTTGGGGATAATAATTTCCATTCCTATTCTAGTGGTTATAGCATAGCAGTCAAATTGGTTGAGTTCTCTTGGGTGGTGGAGCCAAGAACCATTGATTATACTAATATCAGTTGCCATGAAAGGAACCATGGTCATTTGGGCTTAAGAACTATCTGTTTTAAGTGTTATGGTTATGCTAACTTGCATTCCTATTCCTTTGGTTATGACATAGAAAACAATTGTGAATTTGGGGGCTTGATGGATTCGGGGGCTTGTATCATGAGTGGAATTCAAGAGACGTGTTGGATACTTCATTATTTACACCTCTATTGTTTTTGGGTTACCCGTGTGGTATCCCCATCAGAATAGACTATTTAGGTTTCCATAGAAAATGTCAACCTACAATTTCAAAAGAAGATAGTACCAAATTAATCTATCTTCTTCCATTCAAGGACTTGGGAGGTGTGAACCTTCCATCTTCTTTTGCAACTACTTTTTCCTTGCAAATTATTCAAAAAATGAATAAATTCTAACAAGTTGCTTGCATAAAAGAACACAAAAACAATACATAATAATTTCCCTGTGGAATTTGAAAACCATCCAAGGTTGTTTTTCTTGCTTTTCCTAGCTAAATTTCCTTCCACGAGTGATAGGAGGAGAGGGATGTTGACCATTTTTCACAAGCTTAGCAAAGGCAATTTTATACTCCTTTGCCTATTGTCTTTCTTCATAACTTCAGTAAAGGAAGGAGATACAAAGTTTTTTGCAAAAAAATGCACATGCTCAGTGTCCTTCATTGCTTCCTCTGAGTCCCTCTTTGTTTCCTCTTCCTTCTCTTCTTCTTCATCCTCATCTTTTTCCTCTTCTTCATCTTCTTCTTCATCTTTAGTGATTGGAAATTCCTCATCTTATTTGTCTGCTTTGTCTTCCTCTAGAATAACTTTCCCTAACTAGTTGGGGTTTTGAAGGACTCATGGGCTAGTGCAAGGTAATGATACCCAATTATGACATGTTAGTTGCAATGACATGTTGGAAAAACATAAATATTATCATTAAAATGAATTATTAGAGGTACCTACAAAACCTTTTCGAATTAGGTGTAAAAAGATGAAACGTAGAAAAATGGATTACCTTCTGGAATATATAACTTTTATTTACGGAAAAGTGTTATAACCACCCCAAAATGTCATTATTTTAAGATTGGTATGTTATTTTTTCTCTAAAACATAATTCACATGTTTGTGTTGGTCCACCAGTTTGTTATGTAAATTGTCAATTTATGAGGAAAAAAATATGTAGAGGCATAGGAAACAGACAAATATTGTGCAGGCTATTTTCTAAAATTTTAAAAGTTAATTTTATATATTTTTTTAAATTACAAAAGTTAGTAAAGCCTTAAAACGACATGATCGAGTGTTGGTCCACCATATCATGGTCTGAACATAATCAATCAACTTTTTTTTTTAGCTTGTAGGTATTCTTGTACTCTTGTGTGGGTTCTTTTCCGTTTTTGAAATATGTAAGCCAATCAAAAGTTATAGGACAAATAAACGACCAATTTTTTTTACAAATTTGACATGAGTGCAGTTAAAAATGAATAAAAAATACAAAACAACAACAGATCTATTCAAAAAATATATAGTTAGAATATGCACACAGAGCTCGACAAGTGTGTGCAATTTCATCAATAGTGCACTAATGAAGCATATGCGGAACTAAACGTGAAAAACATGAAGTTACAACATTTGATGTGTTCTTCCATAAATCAGACCGAGCCTCAAGGTTTGGAAATCCGAGACTAATACCAAACCTGCAAGGGCACCAGAAACAATTTGAATCCAGACACGCGTGCGTACAAATGTGAGCATGCATAGATGCGCGCACATGCAGGTGCGCACACACGTTGCTATGCATGCAGGCGTTGGTTCTATCTCTATAAAATCTAATTTACATTCCTAGACATAAAGTTCCAAACTATTTTCATTCACTACTTTTGTGGAATAAGATGAGATTGCCTCTAAGGTTGGGACCCCCCCCCCTCTCTTCCTATCCACCCAATCCCCCCCACTCTCTTCCAATCTACCCAATTCCTCCTCTCTCCCTCACCCCTCTCTTATCTCCTTCACCACAAGGGTTAGGACATATACTATTACACAAAATCACTAAGTCGCATTATCCTCATGTACATATAAATATTCATCTTTGTAACCATAAATCCATGACCCCTATATCTCAATCGCCAAACCCTTGACCATTAGTCCCTAGTCCCCAGTACAACTAACCACCATAAATCTTGGACCACTATAATCCTAAACTAGTATAGCCCCTAAGAGTCATAAATACTAACACATAGTGATATATATCCCTTAACCCTTATAATCCTGACCATGTAATTCTAACTATTGGAGTACGATTTCCGTTAGGCCAAAAACTGAAGGTGTTAATCTCCACTACAATTGCCAAAGTTAGGATCCACGAGAGGGCGTTAACCCATGTCTCGAAACTCAAGGAGAGTGCTGGATGCAAATGCCAAGAATCTCCCCCCCAGCATTACCCGGGTGAGTTTCAAACTCGAGACCTGTTGCTCTGATACCATTTGTTGGAACACGATTTTCGTTAGACCAAAACCTGCAAGTGTTAATCTCCGCTACAATATCCAAATTTAGGATCCACGAGAGGGGGTTAACCCATGTCACGAAACTCAAGGGGAGCGTTGGATGCAAATTTGACCACTAACCTCTAAAGTGTCTACTAAAATAAAAATTAACCCCTAACCCTTATCATTGTCATCATCGTTCTCATCGTCATCACCATCATATTCATGGTCTTCATCATCATCATCATCATCATCTTCATCATCATCATCATATTCATCGTCGTCGTCATCATCATCATCACCATCATCATCATCATTACCATTATAATCATATTCATCATCATCCTCATCGTCATCATCGTCCTCATCTTCATTATCATCATCATCATCATCTTCATCATCACCATCTTCATTATCATCATCACCATCATCATCATCATCATCATCATCATCATCATCATCGCCATCACCATCATCATCATCATCATCATCATCATCATCATCATCACCATCACCATCTTCATCATCATCATCATCATCATCATTGTCGCGGTCATCACCACCACCACCACCACCATCATCATCATCATCATAGTCATCATCGTCGTCATCATCATCGTCGTCGTCGTCGTTGTCGTCATCATCATCATCATCATCATCATCATCATCATCATCTTTTTCATCATGATCATGATCATCATCATCATCATCATTGTCATCTTCATCATTGTCATCTTCATCATCATCATCATATTCATCATCTTCATCATATTCATCACCATCATCTTCATCCTCATCATCCTCGTCGTCATCTTCATCATCATCATCATCACCATTTTCATCATCTTCATCATCATCGTTGTCGTCTTCATCACCATCATCATCATCATCATCATCATCATCATCATATTAGTCGTCATCATGATTGTCATCTCCCTCTTCCTCATCAACATTTTCATCATCATTATCTTTTTCATCGTGATCATCATGATCATCATTGTCATCTTCATCATCATCATCATATTCATCATCTTCATTATATTCATCACCATCATCTTCATCTTCATCATCCTCATCATCATCTTCATCATCATCTTCATCATCATCATCATCGTCATCATCACCATTTTCATCATCTTCATCACCATCGTTGTCGTCGTCATCACCATCATCTTCATCATCATCATCATCATATTAGTCGTCATCATCATCATCATATTAGTCGTCATCATCATCATCATCATCATCATCAACATCAACATCATCATCATCATCTTCATCATCATCATCAACATCAAAGTCATCATCAACATCTTCATCACGATCATCATTGTCATCATCATCATCATCATCATCAACACCTTCATCATGATCTTCATCATCATCATCATCATCTCATACTAGTAATGATTCAACAAAATTAGAGAAGCTCCTTATGATGATGAAGACAATGAAGATGATGATGATGAAGATGATGATGAGGAAGAGGGTGATGATGATGAAGATGAAGATGATGGTGATGAAGATGATGAAGATGATAATGATGATGATGATGATGATAATGACGATGATGATGAGGAGGAGGAGGAGGAGGAGAAGGAAGAGGGTGATGACGATGATGATGATGATGATGATGAGGATGAGGATGATGATGAATATGAGGATAATGACGATGGTGGTGGTGATGACAAAGGAAACGATGATGATGATGATGATGATGATGATGATGATGATGATGATGATGATGATGATGATGGTGATGACAATGATAATGATGACAATGATGATGATGATGAAGATGATGATAATGATGATGATGATGATGATGATGATGAAGATGTTGATGATGATGATGATGATGACGATGATGATGTTGATGATGACGAAGATGATGATGATGAGGAGGAGGAGGATGAAGATGACGAAGATGATGATGATGATGATGATGATGGTGATGATGACGATGATGATGATGATGATGATGAAGATCATGATGAGGAAGAGGGTGATGACGACGATGACGATGACAACGATGACAACGATGATGATGATGATGATAATGACGATGAAGATGATGATGATGATGATGATGATGATGATGATGATGATGATCATGATGAAGATGACGATGATGATGAAGATAAGGACGATGATAATGATGAGGATGATGATGATGATGATGATGATGAAGACCATGAAGA